>CM054059.1:422115458-422697355 GCA_028641055.1 Alopecurus myosuroides
CCGAAATCGAGTGATCCCGGTCGTGACCACGGTAGTACTGGAAGTTACGCCGGTAGTACCGTGAAGGCATCACTACTAGACCACTACCGGGGCCACTTCCGCACTCGATCCAGTATGTTGTTGTCCCGAAATAGGCCGAATGCGGTAGTGGCGGTAGTACTACCGCACGCCCGGTACTACAAGGCGAAACTGCGGTACTACCGCGATACAGAGAAAAAATGATTTCTTCATGAAAGTGAGCGCTCTTCTTTTTGGGAGGGGAAATCCTAGGTGCACCTGTAGACTATGAGAAGCACAAAAACTATTAGATACCCTAACTATGTTGTCGTCAAACTCCAAAACGGGTATAGCACAAAATGCCCTTTTACTCACTCGCAACAAAAGGACATAAGAGACCCGCCATGATGGACGCTGCTGCACCGTCAGGAGGAAGATCCCCTCGTCGCCATGAAAACACGTCCCCAAGACGCAAAGACCAAGTGTCTCCACGGCGACACCGTAGTAGGGACCCGCGGCGCTGTGACGACCACCCGCGGCATCGTGATGACAAACCACGACGCCGCGGCGAGGAGTCACAACGGTGCAGCGAGGAACCACGACGCCGCAGCGAGGAAACACCACGCCACAGTCGAGAACCACGACATCACAGCAGAGAGCCGCGACACAACGATGATCGTGATCGCGGAACATATGACACCCGAAGTGATATCGCCCGACACAAAGTGGACAGAGCTCGCGCACTCCAAAGTCAGGGGTACTCGACATCAGAATCTGACGGAGAAGAAGTCTGCAGCGTGGTGTGCTTTACTCGCAAAATCCGTGAAGCAAAGATGCCGAAGAAATTCAAACTCACCTCGGAAGTACCCAAGTACGACAGCTCCCAGTATCCTAGAACCTGGCTGTCAAATTACTTGACTGTTGTCAAAAGCCAAAGAGGTAACAAGGTAGCAGACATGCAACATCTGAACATGCACCTTAATGGCTCCGCTCGTAGTTGGCTCGAGAATAGATCTCACGGGTGCTAAAGATCTTGAGACGATCTCACTCACGATTTTGAAAAGAACTTTCAAGCAACATGCAAGAGGCCTATGTCCATCGAAGAACTGCGAGCCTCCAAGCAGAAAAGAGACGAGAAAACCCGCGAGTACATACAGAGGTGGACGACCCTCAGAAACACGGCAGAATATATATCAGAAGAGACAATAGCTGAAGCCTTTCGAAGGGGTGTCCGAAGAACCGCCTTCAGGGAAGAACTCGGGCGCAACGCACCCAAAACTATTAGAGAATTAATGACAATAGCCAACAGATGAGCGAACAGAGAGGACTCCCTACACAACGAAAGAGATATCTCGCCGGCATATTAGGACGATTGCAACGGAGAACACCACAGGAAAGAGAACAATCTCTCATACGATCAGGGCGAATAAGAAGAATATGTCGCGGCAGAGTTTACCAGGAACCGCGAAGGAGAGTCCTGTGGAAATCGCGAGTGAAGGCAGAAGTCGGAAGAAAATCTAGCTGAGGAGCACTTAGAAGGATACTCCTCACTGCACCTCTACATGGACAAAGAAACGGACAAGCTCAAATCCACCCATCTCCTCAAAGACTGCAGAAAGTTCCTAATGCTCCACCAAGCATACTCGAAGAAACACCAGAGTGCCACCAACCAAGGGTACCCGATAGCGCCAGGAGGCGGCGCAATCGCCTATGGTGCACCACCACCACCACCCCCACTAGCAACTCAGCCCTCGCGATGGTAACACACCAACAACAACCGCAACAGCCAAACGTGAACCCGCCAGTCGACGGATACCCACCAGCCCATGGAACCATAGGCATGATCCAAAAGGTGTGTCCATCCAGACGCGTCCAGAAGACAAACACTCGCCAAGTCAACATGACAGTACAAGTGCCACTAGCAAGGATGGAGTATCTCAAAGGTTATGAACAACCTATTACTTTCTCCAAGGAAGATCATCCACCCCGGGTGTACTGGCCAGGACACGCAGCACTGGTTATTCACGCACAGATAGGCAACTACAACCTGTGCAGAGTGTTTATGGACAGAGGCAGTGGAATCAACGTCATCTATGCAGATACTCTGGACAAGATGAACAAAACCCTGAAAGGACTCGCAGAATCAGACACTCCCTTCCACGACATAGTACCAGGCAAACCCGTTCGTCCGTTAGGTTCCATCAACCTGAAAGTAGTACTCGGAGATCCTGAAAATTAAAAATGTGAAAACCTTGACTTCGAGGTGGTATACTGGTCATCACAGTACCACTCTATCCTTGGCCGAACTACATCCGCAAGGTTCATGGCAGTACCCCACTAGGCATACCTCAAGCTGAAGTTACCTGGAACCTACGGACCAATCACGGTGAACGGGTATTTTCAGAAGTCAGATAAATGTGATGCAGATTTCCACAAGCTCTCATAATCTTTCGGGATGCAGAAAGAACTGGAGGAACTTGCCAAAACCACATACAATTTTGTGCTCCCGCCTCCCGCTGACGAAGAAAATCGACGTAGACCTGGAATTCAATTCCAGTAACGATACCTGAAAGCACCTGATCCACCCAACGGACCCGAAGAAAACGGCGATGGTTGTGACAAACCTTTCCCCCGCATAGGAAGGCACGCTCGTCGAATTCCTCCGTGAGTACTGGGAAATCTTCGCCTAGTAGCCAGCACACATGCCAGGAATTCCGAGGGAATTCCACGAGCACTCATTAGACGTGTACAAGGATGCAAAACCTGTCAAACATACCACTCGCCACTTTTCGGAGCCAAAGCGACTAGCACTCGGAGAAGACCTCAACAGACTCCTCGCGGAAAAGTTCATGTGAGAAATTAAAATATCCACCTGGTTAGCAAAGCCGGTACTCGTCGCGAAGAAGAACACTGACATCCTTCGCGTGTGCATCGACTACATGTCACTAAACAAGCACTATCCCAAGGATAACTTCCCGCTCCCTTAGATTGATGAGATAATCGATTCCACAACAGGATGCCAACGCCTCTCTTTTCTCGACGCTTACTCGGGATATAACCAGATTAGGATGAAGAAAGAATCTGAAGAGAAGACAACATTTATCACACCATACGGTGTCTACTGCTACACGACAATGCCTTTTGGGCTAAAAAACGCATGCGTCACATATCAGCGTTGCATGCAAAACTGCCTCGCCAAGTTGATTGGCAAAAACGTTCAAGTTTATGTTGACCAATCCGACTTTGCCATCAAAACCTCGGGAAACTGTCAGATTATTCCGGAGGAATCCGACATGCCGGATTGGATCAGAAGCAATCCGACATGAACGTAAAAACCTCGGGAGCCGTCGGATTGCCCCGGAATATTTCAACATGCTGGACTGAATCCGGAAATTCCGGACCGAATCCAACATTGTCGTCTATGGCAGAAAAACGGTTATATTTATGGAAGAAAGTGAAGGGTAAATATTGACGGATCTGTGTCTAGGGTTCCTTATGGAAAAGCTAGACCTCTTGCTGATCACTTGTGTTTCTTGTAGAAGATTCGTGGTGATTTTAGGAGGGTCCCAATTCAGTTGTAGCTGTGTGCCCCAACCTCACTGTAAAGGCACCGGATTCCGCATTGAAGGACTCCAATAGTGGAAGATCAACTAGGTGTTTTTTACGCAAATTAGGATAATTTGTTTACAAACAAAACTACCAATCTAACAAATTGCAACTACAAATCTACTACTACAAATGTAGGGCTACAAACATTGTAATAACAATCTAACAAATAGAACATCAACATCCCAACACATGAACTGGGGTTTGCATTTTAACAAAACTAACAAGCATTGCCACTACTAATTCACTACTAAAAACCTATTACTAACAAACTAAATATCAAAAACATAAATGAACTAGGGTAAATAATAATGAATCAAATACGAGGATTTTAATCAATAAAACGTGGAAAACGGAGGGGAGAACCTTGAGAACTTGCGGAGGGGCCAAACCAAAGAAATGGGGTGGAGAACCTCGAGTTTGGAGAGGGATTTGAGGGAGGAAGGAGAGAGGCGGCAGGGGAGACGATGTGTTCTTTCCGAACAGAGGAGAAGCGGGGAGGTTGGGCTTGGGGCGTGGTCTTGGTACTTAACTTTTCCACTCGCATAACGCCCCGATCCAGGGCATTAGACGTATAGGTACAATGCCTCCCTCCGGGCCGTTAAATTTACGCATCATGGGTCACATGTGCTGACCTAGACCCGGTCAATAACGTTTTTACAGAGGCGTTACACAAGAGACTTTATGGTCACAGGTCATTTCGTGGTTTTTTTTAAGCAGGGGTCAATTTATAATTTTTTGCCCAAAAGGTTATAAACGCAAAAGTTCACCCCAGCCGCTCACGAGAGTAGGCTTTTGTTATAACCTCGACCATGTCACAACTGAGGAGTCTTGCAATACTCTCTAACTTATCTCTAAATTAACGAAAACGGCAATGTCTATTGCCTTGTTTCAAAAGAAAATTTCTCCTTAAATAATGAGGATTTTAAAAAAAATTGTTTACTCATTCTTCTTCTGCTTATGCAATATGCATTATGGTCACATATTCACCTGTATTAAGGGTACATACAACGTTGGGCGTTTAGACTGACGCTAGGGTACTAATCCCTGCGGTTATGCTCAATTCCTAGCCATGCTCGGGATTCTGGCTTGCGTCGTCGCTTAAGGTTGCGTCGGGCGTTTAGCCCTTTTTTTCTCGCTGCCAGGCTATTTGATGCGCTACCTAGCTGGCTGAGGAAGCGCTTGGCAATGCAGGCAAGGACGCTTAGCCATAAATTCGAATTTGTTATATTTTTTTTTTACTTAAGCGTCTATTTTAGCGTCCCAGGCTGTACATGCTCTAAGACAGGATGGATATATCGAAATCTCTCTTAAAAGTGCCTGTCATAGGGAAAAAAGGAGGGCTGACATTTACTCAGTTTATCCGATGATAGTAGCTCGCAGCATCAAACACCAAAAAGGAGAGCGACATTTATTCGCAACAGAAGCCTTTTAGATGCTGATGGAGGCATCCGGCCAGGGCTTCCATCAGAAGTCATTTTCATTTCGAACAAGAGGGTCCAGCTTTACGCCTCCAAAACACAGAGGAGCCAAGGCAGCAACTTCCATGATGATACCTTTTTCTGATTAAAGGTCCCCGTGTTTTCCCCCGAAGGATTTTAATCTCGTTCTGTTTTCTGGCTGTACCAGTCTGTGAGTGGATTAAGATAATTCACGATTTGTCGCCCGGAGGCACCGTTCCCATGTCCTAATCAATGATGTGTGGTGTCCTTTTTTTGAAATAAAATGATGTGTGGTGTCCTGATTACTATTGCATGAGCTTTTCTCATCCATTAATTAATAAGAAGTAAGTTGCCCGGTTCATTTGCTAAAAACGTTACAAATTTGGTCACGGATGACAATAAGCCCCAACCACATTAGACAAGAGGAATACTCTCAAAATACAAAAATAGATATGCAGACATTCACAGCATGATACTCATACAATACTCACACAACGCACCGATATAAGAGATACAATTTCACCAATGTGGCCCATATACTTCTGATAAAACCCGAGAGACACATCGACAAAGGCAATAAACTCGATCGTCTTCCTGAATCGAGAGTTAGCAACAACCAAAATGGCAAGGAAATCATAAATCTCTTTGGTAATGAGAGCCCCAAACATAAATGCTAACGCTCCGGGTGTAGCAACCACATCAGTGCAGGAACCACATGTCTATGGACTCAGTCGAGAGAACAACTACACCGCCCACAACACCAGTCTACTCGAAGTTTAGTGTCAGCCTCGGGGGTGAAGCCACCACCGAGTCCTCCTTTACTGTCTCGACGGAAAGAGGCAAATCCGGTTCCTCATACAACTCTTGAAGCTCGGGCACGATCGACTACTCCCTTCCCCGCCCGTTCTTCCCTCCACATATCTCCGACGTCTGCCATGCCGCCCAAATAGTACAAGCAGCCGCGTCCCGCCGAAGACGACGAGCAACCGAAGGCGAGGAGGACGAGGAAGCCGATGTAGAGGCCGGCGGGGAAGACGAACGCCAAATGGAAAGTCGGCGTTGAGCGCAGGACGACCGTCACCAACGACCGGCGGAGAAGGGCAACCGCCAAGAAGAGCAGGGACGTGGCGGCGGAGGAGGAGGAGGAGTCTCGCGCTGTCATGGCGAGGAATGCGGCCGCGCCCGAGGACATCCCTACGCCGAGCACCACCACTGCGCCCGAGGACACCGCGACGCCGAGCACCACCGCATCGGAGGACACATCGACTTCGCCTTCGCCGGGCTCTGCGCCGACTGATAGGTATGCTGCTTCGTCCGAGGAGCTGGCCATTTGATCCCCTTCACTATCGATTCGTCGCCGGACATTGCCGCCATGCCATGTCGTGATTTTGCCGACCTGTGGCACTCTGATCGCTGAATTGTGGCATGTTGATCACTGTACTCTGGCTTGTTGATCGCCGAACCTAGGCCTTTTGGTTGGCAAGGATTGTACAAAGGAGCAGGTGAAGGAGGGGGGAGAAGTTGTGTCTAGGTGTCACTTGTTCAGACGGTGAACTTAAAGAGAGGCAACTACTTTGGTTAACTCTCAAAGGAGGCAGGTGAAGGAGGAGGAGAGAAGTCGTGTCTAGGTGCCTTGCCTCGCCTGCGCCTCCCCCGACGATCAAGGGTGTCCACCTCGCCCCAAGGTGTTCATCATTTTAACTCGTAGGGCGCATGATGTTTTTTAATCTCTCTTGTTGCCCATCGGCTAACATATTCTGATGCCACTTTTATTTCGATAGATGGACATCGACGATGAGTTGATGGTGAACTTTCTCCTCGAGGAAGAAGTCGATATAGACGTCGTGGAAGATGAGAACTTGGTTGTTCTTACTTGTCTTGCACAACTCCTCGACGACTATGATGCCAATAGTGAACCAAAGCAAGGAGGCTCCAAGTTTGGGAGTAGAAAGACCAAGCCGAGGATGGGAATAGAGTGCCACTGCATGCTCTTCACCGACTATTTTGCCGATGAGCCATGATTCGATGCAAAGGACTTTCATCGGAGATTTCGGATGGGACAAATATTGTTCCTCACGTTGTTGCAAAATGTGCGGGAGCACGATACTTGGTTCAAGATGAAGAAATACGTCGTGGGGCTGGTTGGTTTCTCGTCAATTCAGAAGTGCGCTGCTGCTATGAGAATGTTTGCATATGGAGCCCCTGCAGATGGTCAGGACGACTATCTGCATGTCTAAGTCGACGACTATCGAAGCCACGTATAGATTCTATAAGGCGATAGTGGATGTGTTTGACCCAAACTAGTTGAGAGGACTAAACGAGTAAGAAACTGCTTAGATCCTCGCAACAAATGAAGCAAGAGTCTTTGATTATATGCTTGGAAGTGTCGATTGCATGCACTGGAGCTGGAAGAACTATCCATTTGGTTGACAATGATTGTACAAATGGGACCATCATGGAGGTTGCAGCGTGGTCCTTAAGGCCGTGGCAGATCATGAGACTTAGATTTGGCACGCTTTCTTCGGCATGTCAAGGATCTCACAATAACATCAATGTGCTGCAGCGTTCCCGTGTGTCCACGAAACTTGTAGAAGAGCATGCTCCGCCAGTGAACTATTTTGTCATTGACTACAGATACACCAAGGGGTACTATCTAGCGGATGATATCTATCGAATGTGGTCAACATTTGTGAAGACAATCAGCAATCCTCTAGGCAACAAAAAAAATCATGATTTGCGTCAGTAAAAAAGAGCACAAGAAGTGTGTATTCTAAGTACTCTAGTAGAGGTTTGTCATTGTCCGGTATCCCGCTCTGATTTGGTCGTCCGAGCAGATGGAGGAGATCATGAAGGCATGTGTGATCATGCTCAACATGATCATTGAGAATGAGCATACAAATCCAGTGCATGATCATCTTTCATTTGAGTTCGAGGATCCTCTCGCCAGTGGAGGTCATAATGTGCCAGCGGATTGGACTGATATAATGCATATGGAGATCCGAGATCAAATCCAAAATGATTTAGTGAAATATTTGTGTGTTCATAAAGGCTTGGCGACGGCATAGTTGAATATTTTTATTTTTAGCCATCCGTAAAAATTATATATGTATTATTTAAAACTAGAACATAATTATTTTTAATTATATATAATTATATATGAGACTCTAAAATATTAAAATTGAACAAAATATTGTTTCGGGGTTTAGTTTGTGGGCGTCGAATGGGGAAGGGCGTCGCCACAGCGTGCCTAGTGGCGACTTCCAGTCCGGGCCGAACCTCTGCGTTCATCTGGACGTCTATTAGGCGGCGAGTGGAGATGCTCTTAATCACTTCTTTAGAGCTCAAGATCTCAAGGGAGGTGATGTGGTAAATAACTCGGAATGTGAGGACGGAACGAATAAAGTCACGGCATCCGGCCACATTGACGTTATTCCAATCTCCGGCCTAAGCTTCACTACTTAGCTGAAAAGTGAGAACCTACCTGGTGTTTGTGTCACGTGGATATGATCGAGCGTAATGATCATAGCATGTTCATGTTCAATATATTACTACCTCTGTAGCTAAATAACTAAGAGCAGTCAACCTGTTCCATCTGAATATATACTACTACGAGTAGTATATTTGTTCATGACAACCACGAAAGAAACCAAAGCTTGGCGCCAAGAACATAACAACTCAGCTCTTCTGTTCACATGCACGACTCGACTCCTGAACAGACAAAACGGCATGGACATAAATTAAGAGCTGTTCTGTGGTACCCCCAATTTAACAACCACCGTTTATTTCCGCTAATCCAATGGATAAAAACGTTGGAAAACGTTTCATACTAGTAGGCAAACTGTGAGTAGTACGTTTCATACTACTGCCACTTTTCGCTCCTCCCGTACATGGGCTTTGGCCCAAAATGGTGGAAGGTTGCTGGCCCCCCCCAAAAAGTCCATCAATATTCTGCCTAAGCATGAAGATTTTTGCAGGACGGAAAAAACTGAATCGCCATCGATCGGAAATCTCCAATTTTGACGAAATAAAACATTAGCGATGAAGAAGCAGCTCTTCTCCCTTCCAGCTACGGTCAGCACCACCTAGCGCTGCCCATCCGTACTGGCTCGGTCCTCCACTGGCCGATGTGCAAAGTTGGATTGAAGTTCCACCACGTCCGCGACCACTCCTCTCGCCGCTCTGCAAAGTTGGATTGGAGTTCCACCACGTCCACGCCATGGCCGCTGCTCATCCCCGCCGTCCTCTGGTCGACTTGGACGGGACCCACCTCTCACATCCCCTCATTGGACGCGGCACCAGGAGTGGACGCGGAGCTCGTCGTCGGTCGCCAACGCACAGACGCCAGCATGCATGGTCGGCATCTGCGGAAGCAACTAGCCGTCTGCGCAAGCGCTAGAGCGGGCCTGTCGCACGTGGCTAGAGAAGCTGAAAGAAAAAACGAAGAACATAACTGGACGGGGTCGTGTCCCATTGATTGCCGACGAGTTCAAGAAGCAGGGCACAGGTGGCACTGGCGTCCACGACGGCGAATTTCCTGGCGCAATAGATAGATGGCGTCGACGTCGGCGGTGCATGCTCGATCTAACCCTCCAGGCGGGCGTCGTCATCGGTGCTTACCATGAGCACGCGATCCAGCTACGGGCAGAAGTGGACTTGGCGGCAGGGCACATTCGGAGGTGACGGCGGCGGCGGCGAGAGCTCAAGGGTGGCAGCGGCGCGAGAGCACTTGGGGCTGGAGGAGACGGCAGCGGACTGGGATGTCACACGGAAGTTCAAGGAATCGACGGCGGCAGCAGCGCGAGCTCGAGGGTGGCAGCGGCGCGGGCGGACTTGGGCTGAAAGCGGCAAGTGCGGACTGGAATGTCACACAGACGATCATCGTTAATTATTTTTTACCATATTATGTCTACCTGGGCTTGCTGGGCCAAATTTTTCTGAGCCGTCGGATGAAACCATACTACTCATATTTAACCAGTAGTAAAAGGTACCATAGTACTCGCCTAAATTAACAAGGAGACGTCGACACAAGAAAAGAAGACGAAGAAGAAGAGATTTCTTTTAACACGGGCCAAGATCACGAGCGAGTGAGAGTGACCGCACACACTGATTGCCCCGTCTGTCTCTGTCCATGGCGTCGCCCGGCTGTCACATGACGCTGCACCCGGCGTTGGGGTCCTCGCTGCAGTACGGCTGCTGCTGCTGCTGGTAGTACGGCTGCCTGTTGCCGTAGTACCACCCTTGGTGGTCGTGCACCGGCACGCCGTAGTACCCTCCGGGCGGCGCCGGCCTGTAGCACGAGCCGCACTGGCACCCGCCGCCGCATCCGCCGCCGCCTCCGCCGTAGTACGAGGGCTTGCCGTACCCTGACGGGTCATAGCTGTAGCATGACATGGACCCCGCGGGCGCTGGCCAGATGGACGGCACGGCCACGCCCTGCGCTGCCGCCTGTGGCGGCATCATCATCATTGGCTCGCCGCGCGGCGGCTGCGGCTGCGGCTGCGGCCCGCCCTGCCCCTGCTTGGCCTGCATCATCTTCTCGAGGAGAGGGGCGAGGTCGGCCTTGGTCATGCCGGCCGGCAACGGCGGCATGGCCTTCCCTGCCTTCGCGTTCGCGTCCGGCGGCGCGTCGTCGAACTTGACCTTCTTCTCCGGCTTCGCGTCCTTGGGTTTCTCGCCGGCGTCATTCTTGTCCGCCTTGGCCTCCTTCTCCGGCTTGCCGCCGGCGTCTTTAGTCTTCTCCGCCTTCCCGCCGGCGTCTTTAGGCTTCTCCGCCTTCTCGCCGTCCTTCTCAGCCTTGCCGGCGTCCTTCGCAGCCTTCGGCTTTTCGCCGCCACCGTCCTTGGACTCCTTGCCCTTGACATGCATCTCCCTGATGACCTTGCCGGCCTCAGAGCAGAGTTTCCTGCAGACCTTCTCGGCGTCGAATGGCCCGGACACCGTCACGGCATTGCTCTTCTCGTCGAAGGAGATCGTCTTGATGTTCATCTTGTCTGCAGAAACCACGAATGCACAGTAAGTTTTTTTTTCTGATGCAGTTGTCTGCTGACTTCACAGTAACTACCCGGACACGTGGGCCCAACCACACTGTAAAATCTTACGCGGTGGGCCCACTTATCAGGAGAGGTTACAGGGCTCTGCCACGAGACAAGCAAGTGGTGTGTGCACGGAGCGTGGACAGAGCTAGCATTCATTCAAGGCCACTCTCTGAATTGGTGATTGACTGATTGGTGATGGGAGTGAAGTGTTACCTTGGATCTTGCAGAGGACCTTCCTGATCTTCTTGTAGCATCGCTCGCATTCAAGGTCAACTTTGAGGACAACCGTGGAGATCTGCGATGAGATCGAGGGGAGATTAAATGGAGGTAAATGCACAGCACAGTTGATACTGTTGTTAAACGTAGATCCAGGAGTGAGAGAGTCGCACTTGACAATTCTTAATGCCGAGTTAACTGTACCTAACTAACAGGAGTACTAGGTGAGCTTGCTTCCAGAAGGGCCTCGCTCACATGCTCGAATTACAGTTTGGAAGTTCTTAATTTTCTCCGTAGAAGGGAATCAATTGCAGTAGCCGGTTCTTCAGCCAGTGCATTACTTAATGTTTGTTAACTGTCTACTGGTATAACTTGTGAACTGTCGTTCTAACATTGAATATCTGTGAAGGGGGCTGTTTCTCCTTGTACTAGGATCAAAGAAAAACGTTTCTTCACAAATTCAGTGGGAAAACTTGAACAGCCACAATATAATTTGGAAATGGGAAAGAAGCACATTTCTCGGTGGAAACAGTAGGTGTTTAAGCTTGGAAGTGTGCTTAGAAATGTGAAGGTGACAGTAGGAGCACTGCATTCACCTTTGGCAGTCTCGTTCGGAAAAGATTATGTGAAAACACGTACGGGGGAAGAGAAGAGAGGAAGGCGTGGCTTCGTCTTCCTTCCCATGAAAGCGGTTGGTGAAAAGGAAAGGAGTGAGTTGAGAAAGGAAAATCAGGGCAGGAGTCATGGTCAGAGATATTTGCTTGCTACGCACTTCAACGACCTGCTATGAAACCTGAGAGGCAGAATCGTCGAGCGTCTCTATGAAAGCTACTGTCGATCTCTATCTGACAAGCTTCTCTGTCGACCATGACAGTTTGTTTCGGAAAAGAACTTGAGTTTTTATTTTTGTTTTCGCGAGCGTGACAATAAAATCAGTTGCCGGACTGGAGGGGAGCTGATACTGAAGAAAACAACACGGATCAGAGGTCGAAACTACTACTGCTGAAGATGGCCTCTAAATTTACAGGCCAGACAGAACATGGAAACTGTTCGACCGAAAAAATTCAGAGCACGCCAAGAAATCACGAGCACGCGAGCACCCACACGGGTAAAACATAGTCAAAACTACTGAAGATGATGGGCGAGCGTTGTTACCTTGTCTGCCATGTCAATGGCGCCGCCCGAGGCGTGGTGGTCACCTCCGCCGGCGTCTGGGCTGTGAAGAGGAGAGGGGAGAGGGAAGAAGAGGATGGAAACAGCGATGAGAAGAGCGGTGTGGTGGGTGCGGCGTTTTAAACACGGTGTCTCGCGCACCAAACCCTGGCTGGCTGGCGGCACACCGACGGGCGGGGCCCGCCGGTCCTGGTAATCCTTTTGACCCGACCCGCATTAGCTGTGGCGCATGTGCGCGAGTATACTGTCAGTCGGTGGGCTGTGCCTCTCCGCCCGCACACCTGCCGCAGCAATTCAGACTGGCTACCGCCTGCATACGACGTCAGTCACTTCTAGAACCGTACTACTACACCGGAGCGAAATTAATTAGTATGTGGAGAGTGACATCCTCTGAAAACATACAAGGAACTCATAATGGCACTCACTGACCACTCCACTTGCCTGTGTGGCTTAAGCAGGTGGAGGCAGTGATGTTTATCGTCAGTATACAAGTGATGAAGTGAGCCGGTGAGCTTTGTTGTTTAGCCCGGCCTGGGGAGGAGAGGGGCGGCATCTGGTCCCTTGCCGGTCAGGCGTGCGCGCATACCGCCACGCATGGCAGCACGGCCGAGGCGGCCGCCGATTTTGACACCTCACCGGCACGGAGAAGGTGGAGTGCAGGGGCACGCTCCTGCCGCCACGAGGACACTGCCGACGCACCGGGGAAGTGCCACGCAGTGCAGGCAGCGGCGGCTCAAAATGCGCCGAAATGGCGGTGACTCCATCGAGCACCATGTCATCCAGAATTAATTCACCACACCACAATACGATTTGCTGCTATTGAAACAGGGAACAACGCCTTTTCATGTTTCCTGCACAAATTGGCGCTCTGAAAAAAGCTCTGTTTCTTACTGCATTTGGTTGAGCTTTGCTGGTTGTTTTGGTACCAGTGGGCTACAGATAGGGGCGAAGGTGATGGATTAGGCCACCAACTAGCTAGAGAGATTAAACAATGGCGGTACGTTGCGTTGGTAGTGCATTTTCTGATTGCTCCGGGTAGGAATGGCGATCCGGGGCAGACGAAATGGCCTTTTCCCCCAAAGTGCTGCACAACTCATGTGCCGTTCATCGTGCTCGCCTCGCCGAAAAACTATTGGAACCTTCCCATGTCATTGCCACCTCCCTTTCAGAGCGAAAGATGCCCGCCAAGATGGTCACGGCTTTGGGAAGGAGTGTGCAGTTTCCGTTCTCTCTGCTCTCCTCCGCCCGCCCACGTCACATGGCGGGAAATCCGAGCAATGATTAGCTGATCCTTAAATCTGAAAGAAATTGTTGTACACTAGTACATGCATGCTGTCAGAAGCCGAGAGCACCATTACGCTGTCTAACCTGGCGCGGCCGGCCGGCGACAATATTGACGCAAACTCGTCGTGCAGGGCTAAGCCATGGCCATTGCCAACCACCGAGCTCGCGCGATAGCGTCGTGCACCTACGCGCTCCTCCTCATGGCCTTTGCGTCTTCATACCAGCTGACATGTCCCTTGCATTGCATCCATTTTATTATTTCTCTTGCGTGATCGCATGTGTCGGTGCTTGTCATCGGCTTGTTTTTTTTTTTTTTAGGAAAGTGTTTCAGCTTCTTATCACGTTACAAGTGTGAACATTTGACAGCGGGCTCTTGTGATCGCTCCGGGGGCTAGACGCTAGGAGCTAGTCTTCGAGGTGCTCCTATTTGTGGCCTTCAACGTCGCGAAGCGAGTCGACGCACCAAGAAGAAAGGTCCAGATGGGCCGGCCCACCACGTTATCCCATCTCTATCATCATCCTCCATTGTTTCATTGTCTGTGCATGGCCCAGCCGGCTCCTCCCGCGGTCTCGCCGTGGGCGATTCCTAAATACCACCGGTTGGCGACACTTCTTGCGCGCGCCGCCCGAAGCGGTCGTGCAGCGGGCCGGTCCATCAAGAATTCTCTTTCTTCCTTTTTATGTTCTGTTTTTTTTTCGTGTTCTTTTTTTATTTCTCGTGGCCATTGCCACTCCGCTCTTCTCCATCCGTTCAACACCGCTCCGCACTTTTTTTTTCACCGGGATACTTCCCTAGAAGGTGTGAGAGATCTCCAACCACGGTAGGAGAATCCCGTCCATAAACTATCTAAATTGCTTGCAGACGTGTACCGACGTGTCTGCGGACAGCGCCGGACAAACTGTAAATGTAGAGTATTTTAACCGTAAAGTGTACTCTCGTTGATTTTGAAGTTGTCGATGTATCTCAATCTCAAGAAAGTTGAGAAAGTTGAGTACATGTTGCGCGCATCTTATTCGGTTAGGTGGATATATAGTCCATGCACCAAAAAAATCATCCGTGCGAGCTGCCCCTTCTCCCTCATCCTTCAACCATGCAAAATTACACAACAAGTTAGCATTAACATAACGCTTCAAGATCCCACATCATTGCAGCTCCACGAACAATACCCCAACGAGATTATAGCACTCTAATTTCCTTCTCAACATCTTTCTTAACAGATTCTTGTGATCCTGCAAATTGAGATTTTTTTTACCTATCGGAGTGTTTATAGTCTTCAATGTCGCCTCATCAAGCACAAAATCTAAATAAGTTAGATTCATCGATCTGCACTAACAAGTTATGCTTAGCAAGATACTCAACTAAGTGATAGCAAGAAAGATCAATTCAAGCACGGTGACTATCACAAACATAAATGCATAAGTAAATAGCTCGGGTATAGAGATAGCCGAGGCACACAAAGACACAAAGGTGATCCCCGAAGTTCCTTCCATAATCGAAGTACTTCTTTCGTTGGAGATTTGTGGAGCCACCAAGGCACTCCAACGCATAGTTACGTTCAGCCTATGCTCCTTGAGCTTCTCCTGTGAGGGAGGAGTTTGTTTCCACTATGAGGCCGACTTGAAGGCATTGACCAAACATTCACACAATGTTGGGGGACTTCTTCACAACTTAATTGGAAACTTGTAACAATCTTCGAAACTTCTTACAATAAGGTGGAAGCTCCAACCACAAACCTTATAGGGCTCCCAATGCACTCAAGAGTAACAAGTTTCTCAAACTTCACTTTCACGAATCCCGTGGAGAACTTAAATTGATGCACGTAATGCAATGGAAACAACGCACAAAGTGGTAAAATTCCTTCACTCTCAAATCTCACCAAAACAACTAATGCTATGAAGAAATATGGGAGGAAGAACAAGAAAATCAACAAATGAATCTCTAGATCTAGATCCAATAAGTTTTCCTCGCTAAGAGGAGATTTTGATTGGTGTAATGGTAGATCTAGATCTACTCTCTCTTTTCCTCAAGAAGGGGCAAGAGTAATTGGAGGGATTGAGTGTTAAGAAAGGTTTGAAAGGTCAACAATGAAGGGAAAACACACACTTAAGAGTTGGGGACTGATACGTCCCCAACGTATCTATAATTTCTCATGTTCCATGTTGAAATTATGCCAATTGCTACATGTTTTCCGTATGTTTTCCTACATTTTCCTAGGTTTTCCGGGACTAACCTATTAACAAGATGCCAAGTGCCAGTTCCCTGTTTTCTGCTGTTTTTTATTTCAGAAAAGTTGTTCTGGAAATATTCTCGGAATTGGACCCCACGAATCCCGAAGTTCCTATTTTCCCCGGAAGCATCCAGAAGTCCCGAAGAGCCCCGGAGGGGGGGCATAGGGTGGCCACACCATAGGGTGGCGCGGGTCCCCCTGGTGGCGCCACCTGGTGGTGTGGCCCCCCTGGCCACCCCCCGACATCGCTCTTTCGCCTATTTATACTCCACCGAGGGAAATCCCTAAAAGAATCGACCTTTTCCACAAAATACATCCGTAGCTCCACCGCCGACGACGACAAGTTTCGGGGGACATATCTCTGTTCTGGCACCCTGCCGGGACATGGAAGTGCCCCCCGAAAGCCATCTCCATCGACTCCACCGCCATCTCCATCGCCGTTGCTGTCTCCTATGATGAGGAGGGAGTAGTTCTCCCCCGAGGCTGAGGGATCTACGGTAGCTATGTGTTTCATCTCTCTCTCCCATGGTGTGATCTATATGTGATCGTGAGCTTTGTAATCTAGTTGGATAAGTAGATGTTACTCTTCATCTTGTGATACTCAAGTGTTTTATTAATATGAACTTTGGAGTCACCTTGTCCCGCGGTGTGAAGGTGACAGTGTGCACATCGTGTGTGTCTCCTCTATGAATTGTGGTGTTTTTCTAGTACCTTCTAGGTCGCTCATAGTGACAGCGTGGGGTTAACTAGACATGGAAATGCTTACTTTAAGGAATGCTTTTTGTAGCCGTACGCAATGATTAGTGTTCGTTATCCAACCGAAGAGAGTTAAGAGTAGCATAGTGAATAGAAGATATTTAGTTATTCAATTATGTGATCATTGTTGAGAGTGTCCACTAGTGAAAGTAGGATCCCTAAGCCTTGTTTCCAAGCATTGAAACACCGGTTTCTGCCTAATCTGCTACATGTTTGCTTGCTGCCATATTTATTTTAGATTGCTATTATTACTTATAACCATCCATATTAATCGTATTTCACTATCTCTTCGCCGAACTAGTGCACCTATATACCTGACAAGTATATTGGGTGTGTTGGGGACACAACAGACTTCTTGTATCTCAATTGCAGGATTGCTTGAGAGGGATATCTTTGACCTCTACCTCCCTGAGTTCGATAAACCTTGGGTGGTCCACTTAAGGGAAACTTGCTGCTGTTCTACAAACCTCTGCACAAGAATAGAAGCGTGCGTAGACATCAAGCTCTTTTCTGGCGCCGTTGCCGGGTAGGTAAGGTAAAAGGTTCTCACATCCTCGGGTGTGAGTGCCCGAAGTTATTTCCTTTAGATTCTGCAATTAAATATTTTTGTTTCTTGTTTTCACTAGTTAGGCTTAATGGAAAACAACAAAAATATGAGAAAGCTTTATAATATTTATCTTGAGTTAGGACATGAAGTGTTTGAAGAGAAAATTAAAAACCTATGGAACTTTATTTGCATGCTAGTGGCAATGTTATTAGTATGAACTCTTTAAACACCATTATTGCTAATGCTATGGAAAAGTCTAAGCTTGGGAAGCTAGTTTTGTTGAATATGATATTTTTAGTCCCCCAAGTTTTGAGGAGGAAATTTTCTTTGATGATACCTTGCCTCCAATATATGATGATTATAATGATTGTGGTATTCTAGTTCCACCTGTTTACAATGATGAATATGATATTTTCATTCCACCTACTATTGAGGAAAAAATTAATTATGATTACAATATGCCTCCTGTATTTGATGATTATGGTGATGAGAATGATAATGATAGCTATTTTGTTGAATTTTCTCCCAGTACTATTAATAAGAATGCCTATGCTTATGTGGAGAGTATTAATTCTTTTATGCATGTGGCTCATGATGAGAATGTTTCTTGTGATAGTTATATTGTTAATTTTATTCATGATGCTACTGAAAGTTATTATGAGAGAGGGAAATATGGTTTTATGTATCTCAATAATATTAAGTTTCCCCTCTTTATGTTGGAAATTTTGAAGTTGTACTTGTTGTGCTTTCCTACGCTAGTCACTTTGTGCTTTATTGACTTGTTTTTCTACAAGATTCGTTTTCATAGGAAGTGGGTTAGACTTAAATTTGTTTTACATTTTCTTGTTGATGCTCTCTTTTTCTTCAATTCATATTTCTCATGTGAGCATTTTCTCAAATTATCATGCCTAGCTAAAAGGCCTTAAAGAAAAGCACTTCTTGGGAGATAACCCATGTTTTTATTTTTGCATTGTTTTTATTTGAGTCAAGGGGTTGTATAATTCTGTAGCAAATCCTTTGTATCTTTATTTTCATGTATTATTTGAGCCAAGTAAAGACTCTAGTGGAAAGTTGAGACTATATTTCAGATTTCTGCGCAGGGAACAGATTTCTCCTGTCCACTGTTAAATTCGTATAAAATCACAGAAAAACCAAAATGACCTGAGTTTTTTTGTGCGTAATACTGGATTATATATGCAACTTTTCTTAGTTGACCACTTTTTGATTTTAGCAAAAGAAGATTTTCGAAAAAATCGATCTTTACCTGCTATCCTGTTTTGACAGATTTCTGCCAATAATTGCACTTGCATCTTAATCTCTTTCTTTTGGTGTTCTTTTGAGAAAAAAGTTTTAAAAGAAGTTGTGACAGTAGCTAATGTGTTTATGAGTGTTAGGCTTGTGTTGAAACTGAACCATGTGAATTTATTATTTCGATTTGCACTAACGTTGCTAATGAAGATTGTGAGAAGTTTGGTGTGAAGGAAGTTTTCAAGGGTCAAGAGAAGAGGATGATATGATGTGATCAAGAAGAGTGAAGAGCCTAAGTTTGGGGATGCCCCGGTGGTACATCCCAGAAAATTCCAAGAATACTCAAGCATCTAAGCTTGGGGATGCCCAAGGCATCCGCTTCTTCATCAACAATTTATCAGGTCACTTCTAGTGAAACTATATTTTTATTCAGTCACATCTTATGTGCTTTACTTGGAGCGTCTTTTATTTTTGTTTTTAGTTTGTTTGGTTTTATTTTATGTAATAAATAGTTGGATCCTAGCATATTTGTTTGTGAGAGAGACATGCTCCGCCTTTTCGTTAGAATACTCTTGTGCTTCACTTATATTTGTTGAGTATTCATACTTAGATATTTTAGTGCTTCCAGCTCTTGTTTTGCATGCATCCTTTGTTCAGAGTTGTTACCTTTTGTAGTTAGGCGGTTCTCATATGCGTGTTTGCTTGGAAATAGGAATGCTATTGTGATTGTCGGATATATACCGAATAGGGGTATAGAAGATGGTAGACAAAAGAGCTGGACTACCAGGGTGGCCTGCAAGGTAATGGGCTTAGGTCCATTGGGCGGCCCAGTAGTCCGACGCGCAGAAGCCGGATTCTAGAAGAACCCGGATCACGGCAAGCGTGATCTGGCTTGGAGGAGAAGACGGATTCCTTACTTTCCAAGTTACAAGTTAGACGTAGTCTTCTAGGTTTCTGGTTCTGTAAGCCCTAATCCGGCTATTATATAAAGCCGGACAGGAGATAGATTTCATAAGTTCCCTTAGTTCCAAGGTTCTAGGTCCAAGCTCAAGCCTTACGCAACTCGCCGGGAAGTTCATCCTCGCCGAGTAGTTGGATCTATTCCTTTACATTGTAACCTTATTATACGGGCTTTAGTCCCACATAGTGAGAAGTGCAGGAGTAGGTACGCCGTACTGTCGCGACGTACCGAACCTGGGTAAATCCCGTGTTTTGTGTTACTACGCTATCCCGTTACCCCACGTCTCTACCGTAGTCTCATGGCACCCCAGTCTATGAAAACTACTACGATGTCTCGACAGTTGGCGCCCACCGTGGGGCAAACGACGTCAGGCGTGAAGTTCCGATCTGGGATTTTAGGCGGAATCGGAAGATCGATCACTGTCGGAAGCTTGGAATTCGACGACGACGTCGGGCGCTTCCTCGACAACGGATCCTACATACCGGCGCAAAACCATCTGGTAAGTGCCTGCGTTTTACCGATTGGATCTGCTAATATCTTTATCGGATTAACCGCGGAAGCAATGGGGTTTTGCGGTGAAAGCAATTATCTCCCACCCGCCCTATACCCAGTCGAAGACGACTATGATGCCGGATTTTGCTCAGATCGCCGACAAAACAGTGATACGCACTTTATCGGCATGGTGCAATCCGAGATCGCCGAAAACACGGATGACGGAAATCCCGTGCAAGAGGCAGACAACGATACACCCGTCACAGAGACGGAAGAACCAATACCCGTCACAGAGACGGAAGATCCGACATCCGTCAACCAGACGATGAACTCGGAAACAGAGTCCGTGCTTGCCGCCATTGAGGCGAGATTGGAGTCGGAAACCGGATCGGATAACTTCTCCGAAGACGAAGATGATGATGCCTTCGTAAGAAAAGTTAAATCCTTTCAAGAGGGGTTCCATGAAGTGCTAATGGCAAAACCAGCTGATACAACGGGTGCCGATAGCCAGGAAAGCCCTAAAACCCCTCCGCCAGCAGAGGAGAGGGAAGACGGAGAAACTTCTCCGATATTTCCTAATGTCAAGGAGATGACAGAGGATGAACCTCTCAAAAACCTCCCTCTTCCAAGAAAAAGCACCGTGCTTCTAAAAAACTCCAGTACAAACTCCGGAAGAAAAAGTCAGCTGATCTCGCTGATGAAAACCTGGAAGTTGGAGATATTAGTGGCACAAAGCCTACGGAAAAGAAATCTAAGGAAATCACTGCTCCGCCAATGACAGAACTGGAAGAGCAAGAACTATTACAAACTCCAGTGGGACCCAATGAACCCCCTGAGATGCTGGAAGCCAGGAGACAAGCTTTCCAACGGCAACAGCAACAACTGCTTAGATCTCGGCAACACCTCCAACAAACCCATAATGACATCAAAATTATGAAGGAAGAAATTGAGGAGTACGAGAGAAAGCACAGATCTGCCTTAAAACCTACAAGGTTACCCGGAATTGCAAAACCGGAAGAACTGCCGCCGAAAGAAAGGTTCTATAACCCATCTTGGCAAAAGCAGTTAAACGGCAAAGATGCTAAGGGCGAACCAATATACAAAACCGCAGCCGAAAACGCGGAAGCAGCGTTCGCCATCTTGAACAATGATCTGTACTCCAACAGGGAAAAACTCCAAGGGGTGTATGCCTTCCTAGGAAAAGCATTACAGCAGCAACAGCGAGGACAAGAGCGATCAGGGAGGCTGCATGATAATTCCGCCCTCTGCAAAACTGTTACTTGCGCTGCTGGAGCACCTGGACCGGAAGAACCCGGAGATTCGGATAAAAAAGAGGATCCGAGAAAAGACAAGAAAAACCCCGACAACCGGGACGCAGCGTCTAGAACCGGACCTCATCTCCCGAAAGATGGATACAAACCACACGATCGGGAAGACAAACACCGGAATGACGGCAAAATAATGCCACCTCCGAGAAACCCAGCTGAAAAAACTGGAAGATACGATACACCTCACAGGCGTGAAAGATCTCGGACACCGCCCAAAGATAAGGAAAGGTACAGGAGCAGGACTCCACCTAATCCCAGAGGGCGTGACAACGGAAGAGATAGAGATAACCTCGGAAAAACGCGTCCGCGCAACAATGGAAAAGAAAGGAGCAGATCCCCTTCTGTCCATTCAGCCGGGAGATATTCTGCACATATTGATAGAGCAGAAAAGGATGATCTATACTTTGGTCCTAAGTGTTTTACAGACAGGATCCAAAGGATAACCCTGCATTCTGGCTTCGCCAAAGTTAGTCCAACCTACCAAAAATACACCGGCAGTACAAACCCGGATACCTGGCTTTCAGATTATTACACAGCCGTCCAGATCAACAACGGGACAGACCTGGAAGCTGTCAAGTTTCTTCCCCTAATGTTACTAGACGGAGCCAGAGATTGGATTAATGGTTTACCATCAAGAACTGTCGACAGTTGGGATGATATGGCGAGAGTATTCACTCAGCATTTTCGAGGAACATACAAACGCCCAAATAGCATCAACCAGCTGAACCGTTGCACCCAATTTGAAGACGAACCATACGTGGATTTCATCTCCAGATGGACTGCAATGAAGAATAGTTGCTCTGGAGTAACTGACGTACAAGCAATGCATGCTTTCGTCAATGGCCTAAAACCCGGACTTGTACCGTTCATGGTTGGCTCTAAAAAGCACAAAGATCTCGGATCTATGCTTACAACCGCTAATGAGCATGCTGCAGCCGAAGACGATATCAGAGCAAGAGGAGGCAATATTGAGTCACTGATACTGGCCAAGAAAACACCTCGTTCTGATAAAAAAGGAACTCCGGAGTCAACGACAAAGCCCAAGGAGGTTAACTTAGCCTTTGGAGGAGAAAAATGGAACAAGTGGAAAGGCCGCAGTCCGGATCCCATCAATTACACTCCTGAAGAATGGGAGAGAATTAAGTCGGAACCCTGCGTCCACCACTCTCAGTTTGGGAAACCAACCCACACGAACGCGCAATGCCGGCTAAACAAGCATATGAAAGGCAATGCAGGATCCGGAAGTAAAGGGAAGGGTTCCAAGAGGAAACCTGCCAAACAAAAGCCAGAAGCTGAGAAAGAAGACAGTGAATCGGACACTGATGACAAAATCCAGGAACAACAGCGAAAAGGCGAACCTAAATTTCCGAGAGTTGACGGAGAAGCAATGCTAACTTTCCTAGCAACCCCGTCAGCAAAGGTGGCCAAAAGGACACTTCGAGAAATAAACGCGGTTGTTCCTGCAACCCCAAAATTCTTGAAGTATTCCAACACACCGATAATCTGGGATCAGTCTGATCATCCTGGAAATATCCCTGAACCCGGCACACAAGCTCTTGTTGTAAGCCCTATTGTTCAAAACACTAGGCTAAGAAGAGTGCTGATGGACGGAGGATCCAGTATCAATATAATGTACCTGGATACACTGAAGCACTTGAAGATATCCGAGTCCCAGCTCAATTACAGCAATATACGCTTCCATGGCATTGTTCCTGGCAGGCAAGCACGATCCCTAGGAGAAATTTCCCTAGATGTCACCTTCGGAGATAAAGATCACTTCCGGCAGGAAAAAGTATCCTTCGAAGTTGTGCCGTTCGAGAGCGTGTATCACGCAATACTCGGACGTCCGGCTTTCGCCAAGTTTATGGCAAGATCTTGCTATATCTACAACAAGCTGAAGATGCCAGGACCCAAAGGAGGAGTAATCACCATTGCCGGTGATTTCAAGCTGGCAAACGAGTTGGAGAAGCAAAACGCCCTTTGCGCTCAAAGAGTTATAGCTCAGGAAGAACTGAAGGAGTTAGCCAAGGAGGTATCGCCGAAAGAAATGCCGGCAGGAAAAGAAACTCGGAAGCCAACAGATAGCTTCAAGGCATCCGAGAATACAAGACAGGTAATCCTAGATCCCAAAGATCCGACAAAATTCGTCGTTGTAGGGACTGGGATGACCGACAAATAGGAAGGCGAGCTCATCAAGTTCCTCCGTGAGAACTGGGACATTTTTGCCTGGTGTCCAGCTGACATGCCAGGCGTACCCAGGGAACTTGCTGAGCACCAACTCAAGGTTATTCCCGGATCAAAACCCGTCAAACAAGGTCTCCGTCGATTTGACGGAAGAAGACGGAAGGCTATTGGCAAGGAAATTATCCGGCTTTTAGCAGCGGATTTCATCAAGGAGGTAATCCATACTGACTGGTCCGCAAATCCGGTACTAGTACCGAAGAAAGACACAACTGCCCTCAGAATGTGTATAGATTACACAGGATTGAACAAGTTATGTCCGAAAGATAGGTTTGCGCTGCCGCGAATCGATCAAATAATAGATGCCACTGCAGGCTCTGAGCTTTTATGCTTTTTGGATGCATACTCCGGGTACCACCAAATACGCATGAAAAAGGAAGATCAAATCAAGACTTCTTTTATAACCCCATACGGGACGTATTACTATGTAACCATGCCTTTTGGCCTGAAGAACGCAGGAGCAACCTACCAGCGTTGCATGCAACGTTGTTTGCATAGTCAGCTTGGAAAAAACGTCCATGTTTACGTGGACGATATTGCTGTCGTAACCAAGGAAAAAGATACACTCCTTGAGGATTTGCGAGAAACTTTCGAAAACTTGCGCACTTACAAGATGAAGTTGAATCCATCTAAGTGCGTATTCGGGGTTCCCTCAGGAAAACTTCGGGGTTTCATCGTTTCTCGCAGAGGAATAGAAGTTAACCCGGAAGAGATCAAGGCAGTCTCGAACATCTCGGAACTTACGTGTGAAAAAGGTGTCCCAGAATTGCCGAGTTCCGCCACAACCATAAAAAGATTTCTTAGTTGGCTGGGGGCTAAAAACCTACCATGCTTCAAGCTGCTGAAAAGTTTCGACAAGGTCAAGTGGATCGCGGAAGCCTGGGAACACCTAGCAAGTTATGTCCCCTTCTGTACTTAGTTCAAATCTATGTAAACATCTTTTGAGATCATGAAATAAAGTTGTCGGAATGCTGTCATCCATTTTTCTTATAAGTGCAAAGTGTTTCCGCCTCATCTATTTCCCAATGATCTTACAAATTTCTCAATGTTAACCCGAACTGTGCTTGCGTACTCGGCGTTACATAACTGAATGATTTTTCAGCCTTTTAACGGCTAAAGGAAACTTGAATTGCCTGCGTGCCCAAGTTTTACTTAAAACTTTCCTTGTTTCTCTAAGTCTTATCTGATCGTGCGTATGCTGGGTTACTGGAACTAGTTAGTAAAAATGCCTTTAGCATGATTAATGTTTCCGAGTTTCAAAACTGCTTGGTTCGTCCCCAGTTACTCGGCATAACGATTCATAATGCTATTTGAGCCATTTCAAACACTAAGGACAGTTAAAGCATATACACCAGAGAACTTAGAAGATAAAGGAATGGTAAAATACAAACAACTTGCAAAGTAATTTCATAGTTTAAACTGCAAAAGGCGGAATTTTCATTAATACATATGAAGCATTACATTTCGGATTACAAATGAAAGAACAGTAATGCTCCTATTGTCAAATTTTTCTATCCAGGTTCCAGGTAACCCTTCAAGATTCCGACTCCTCCTCGCTGCTTTCTTCATCGGGGATTGGAGGAGCCTCTTCTTCCGGATAGGTGACGGCGACATTTACCATGGCTCCAATCTGGGTGGCGTGGCCCTTAACTTCACCAAAGATGGTGGATCGTTGCGCATCCGTGTATCCCTGAGGGACACCGGTGGCCACACGCCAGGATTTGGCACTAGGGTAGTGCATGCGCATAAGGCCTAAGGCCATACGCGCACCACCCCGTGCAGCGGAGCGGAGAACAGACTCCTTGGACTCCGCCACCTCCATGATGATACCCGGAAGTTTTTCAACCTCCGAGCATTCCCCAGATTTTTCGGGAAGAAACTTGCCTACTAGCTGCGTTGCAGCAACCTTCATCAAGTTCCATGTCTCCCCGAAAGCTCGGATGCCTGCAGCCCGAGTGCCATCTGGGGTGTCTCATGTTTGATCCGATAAAGCATACAAAAGGGTTAAGGAGACAAACAGAGAAAGCAAAACATGGAAAGATGAAGACAAGGGTAAAAAATTTTACCGATGAGTTTATCGATCTCGGAAACTTCCTCCAGGCGAAGGTTCAGAGCTTCAGTCAAATCCTGGATGGTGGATTTGTCTTTCTCCGCCTGCTCGGAAGCCTTGGAGTTAGCCACTCCAAGGGCCAGATTGCTGGCTTCCAGGTCTTGTTGAGCCTTCACAAGATTCTTGTGAAGCTCAATGTTCTCATTGCGGAGAATCTCGGCGTTGCCGGAATCTTCCGCTGCTTGTTTAGCTTCGGCTAAAGCAGCTGAAAAGCAAGGGAAAATCCGAGTTGATCAATTTCCTCGGGAAAAAACTTAGACAAAGTCTTAAATCGGAAATTTCAAAACGAAAAAGCCTACCTTTCGTTTCCGTCAAAGCGAGCTGAGACGATTCCAGCTCCGCCTCTCTCTCCTCAAGAATAGAAAGAAGACTTCGAACTTCTTTATTCTTGATAGTGAGCTTCCTGAAAACTTCAAGGTTTATGGCCTCGGAGGTTTGCTGAAACACAGCAAGGAAAAGTATGGTTAATAAAAACATCAAAGCAAAAAAGCATGCATTTTGTTTAATGCTTGGGGGCTAGAGTTACATACCTGGCTCATGCGTTGCAAACCTGCTAAGTTTTCCCGGAATTCTTTCGCGTATTCCGCGAAGTGATTTTCGGCCGCGTTCAAGCCGTCATTTATAGCCTTAAAATCCTTGTCAAAGGTGGGGATTTCCTCGTCGAAAGTCCGAGAAGATTTCCCCACCTCTGGAGCCGCCCTTTCCCTCGTGTCCGACTCGGACACAACGGGCTGGCTGGGCTCTGGGGGCTTGGTGGTGGTGGCGGCAGTAGGTTCTTCCGCCATTGTCTGCGGTGTGTCCGGGGCGACGGCGGGAGATGGTTGGCTGCCTCGGTTGGAAGAAGCTCTGAGCTTCTTCAACTTTCTCGGCTTCAAGGTGGAGGGGGGCAAGCTAAAAACCAAAAACCCGGAAAAGGTTAAAACACCAAAGATGGACGAAAAAGATCCCATAAAAGAAAAAACCCAGAAGAAAGTAACCTGGACGTGGCGACGGGGATTCCGTCAAGGTCGATAATTTCATCCGAAGAAATTATCTTCTTGCGTTTGCGCCCACCAGTAGCGGCGGTACGCAGCGCATCCAGTTCGGCCTCGGAGGCTAACTCCGAGTCTGGAAGATCCACAAGCTGTTGGAAAAAACCAATCAGATTCGAAAGGTAGATTATCCAGGAAGTAAGATTATACCCAAATAACGGGAAAATTACCTTAGGAGCGGGGTTGTCGGCCGTGTACATTGGCCGACTCTCCGTGTATTGATCGCGCGAAGCGACCAACTGATTGATGCGCCGCCTGAGCTCCTTTGCGGGCCAATCCTTGTCGGTTGTCCGCATTGGATCCTTGGCTCCTGTGTATTCACACAGGAGACGGCCTCCGTGGTTTGCTAATGGCTGAATCCGCCTATTCAGCCAGCAAAAGACCGTGTCCATACCGGTCAAAGGAGGTTTGGAGGAAGTGAGTTTGGCGATGCGCCTCTTGATCCTTAGTAGATCTGGAGGCAGAACCTGGACGGCCTCTGTAACCCAGTTATCCTGGGGAACAGCGGCGGAGTTCACAAAAGGTGGAACCCCGACGGCTTTTTTAGGAAAAGGCACGTCGGGGTGATAAAAGAAGGAACCCGTCCAGAATTTGACGGATTCCGAGGTTTTTATTTTGGGGAACCAATCCTCTCGGAATCTCCGAAGAGTAAAGGAAATGGTTCCGCAATTTGGGAGTGCGCCCTCCGAAGAGTTACGCTTAACCCCAAAGCAGTACAACCAAAAATCTAACCTAGGCTCTATTCCTAGGTAACCCTCGAATAAGGCCTGAAAGCCGGCCATATACAGAATGGAATTGGGAGGGAGATTATGAGGTTGGATGTTGTAGTGAGCTAGAACTTGG
The DNA here is from genome assembly GCA_028641055.1 of Alopecurus myosuroides. Lineage (NCBI taxonomy): Eukaryota > Viridiplantae > Streptophyta > Magnoliopsida > Poales > Poaceae > Alopecurus > Alopecurus myosuroides. The sequence continues at coordinate 422,142,997 of CM054059.1, forward strand.
AGGAAGAAAGAAGAAGGGGGAAGCCCCATACCTCGTAGAAGGTGGGAGGCGAGAAGCACCCTTTCGCCCTCTTGCGGCGCGGGTTCGGTCTCCTCTTCCGGGAGCCGCCATTTCTTTTTCAAAACCAGGCCTTCCTTCTCCAAGTTGGGAAGAAGAGCCGGGGGAATACTGCAGGCAATCCAGTTGCCTGCAGTTTCCTCTTCTTCATCTCCTCCGGCGGCGGCGGTGGTGGCGGCCTTCGCGGCGGCAAGCTGCTCGTCGAGGAGCTCTACCTTTTCCTCCGCCGTTTCGGGAGCGAACGGCGGGGTCGATGTGGTGTTTGGTCCCGCAGCATCTGTGGTGGCGGAGACGTTTTCTCCGCCCGCTGCGGACGCCGTAGCCTTTTCCAGCTCGCCGCCGGCGTGCTTGGGCAACCCAAGTTGGGGATCTAGATCGCTCAAGAGCTCGTCGACGGAAGCGCGAACTGGCGATGATTGCGGGGATGCCATCTTTCTCGGTGGTGTTGGTGCGCTCCGGCGTGGGAAGGGCTCGTCGGGGCAGGGAATCGTTCTCGCTCTCGAGCTCACGTTCGCACCAATGGTGAAGGCAGTGAGGGAGTGAAGAAGGTTGATGAGGAGGACGAAGACGGCTATTTATAGCCTAAAAACCCTCTAGATACGCGCTAACGGCTCTTTTGACCGTTGGATGTTCGACGCGTGTCGCTCGCCGGAAAATCCGGGAAACGGAACGACAGAGGAATGATGGCTATCTCCTCGTTTCTCGTGAGAATCTGTCAGAGATACGTTGCAGGGTTTCCCGCGTGAAACCAAGCGGCGCTTACGTCAGTATGATTAAAGCGTTGATGTCACGTGTTCCTTTTCCGCGAAGGATCGCGAGAAGAAAAGCCGGATTTTCATAGTTCCGAGTTTTATGTTACCATCTCCTTCAAAAGGGAAGAAGAAAGAATCAAGACTGCTGAATCAAGTTTCCCGGACAAATGTATTTGACGAAAGGCGGAGTTTCAGAGTTTTGATCCTTCCTGGGGGCTACTGTCGGATATATACCGAATAGGGGTATAGAAGATGGTAGACAAAAGAGCTGGACTACCAGGGTGGCCTGCAAGGTAATGGGCTTAGGTCCATTGGGCGGCCCAGTAGTCCGACGCGCAGAAGCCGGATTCTAGAAGAACCCGGATCACGGCAAGCGTGATCTGGCTTGGAGGAGAAGACGGATTCCTTACTTTCCAAGTTACAAGTTAGACGTAGTCTTCTAGGTTTCTGGTTCTGTAAGCCCTAATCCGGCTATTATATAAAGCCGGACAGGAGATAGATTTCATAAGTTCCCTTAGTTCCAAGGTTCTAGGTCCAAGCTCAAGCCTTACGCAACTCGCCGGGAAGTTCATCCTCGCCGAGTAGTTGGATCTATTCCTTTACATTGTAACCTTATTATACGGGCTTTAGTCCCACATAGTGAGAAGTGCAGGAGTAGGTACGCCGTACTGTCGCGACGTACCGAACCTGGGTAAATCCCGTGTTTTGTGTTACTACGCTATCCCGTTACCCCACGTCTCTACCGTAGTCTCATGGCACCCCAGTCTATGAAAACTACTACGATGTCTCGACAGTGATAGTTGGTATAGTGGAAAAGATTGCATGGTCTTGTAGATCACTAAACTGCTTCACTTGAATCATTGATGTTGTTTTGAGATATTAATTTGCTTAATGGATAAACGGGAAGGACTAGTAAGTAGAAACTTTTAATGGTTGGTTTAAGAAACTTGAAGCTGTGCCACACTTAAATTACCAGCTGATAGAAACAATGGTATATGATTGCTACGAGTGATACATTTCTGATCGCCCTTTTGTTACGCTCTACGGTCTGGGTAGCTAACAGCGACTTGTCACTGCCACAGACCTTCTTGGAGTGATTTGCATTGTTCCTTGTAAGATGATTTGCTTGTTGTAATCTTTTAACTCGTGAGTTTATGTTGCGGTTCCTGGCACTTCCACCATCCATATTTGCTAGCCTCTTCGGTACTGTGCATTGCTCTTTCTCACATTGAGAGTTCGTGCAAACTCCTCCAGTGCATCCAAATCCCGTGGGAGGACTTTGTTCTCTTACACATAAGCCCATATATTCTTCCTCAAAATAGCCACCATACCTACCTATCATGGCATTTCCATAGCCATTCCGAGATATATTGCTGCACAACATCCACCTCCATTATGTTACTTGATGATGAGCTTCATGGTTTTTTATGCATACTGCTACACTGGCAGGAGCATGCAGTTAGAGACATCAGAGATATTTCTTTATGATTTATGAGTACTAAAAGTGTGATGATTCATTGTAATATAGGATGTTGCCCCTACCGGTGAGGATATATACATATATATATATATATATATATATAAAGAAAATAAGGGCCAAAGAGAGAATAAAGAGAGAGGGGGCGCATCACTATCCTTTATATACCACACTTGTGCTTACTGTTTAGCACCAATACTTCAGTTTGGAGAGAGTTTTCATATTATCACTCATTCATAACTATGTGGAGAATTTTACATTGTAGAACTTGGCTTGTATATTCCAATGATGAGCCTCCTCAAATGAGCTCTAGGTCTTCGTGAGCAAGCAAGTTGGATGCACCCCCACTAGTTCCATTGGAGAGATTTCATACACTTATAGATCTATGTGCATCCGTTGTGTGACAATCCCTACTCCTTGCATAGCTTCGGTTGTAAGACTTTCTCTTGTCTAATGACCACTTTCAGCTTTGTGAGTCTTTCTTCCATTGACCTTCCAACCCCCCCCCCCCATAATGTTCTCTTTGCCATAACATCCCAGTGCCAGGGACCAACGCAGAACACTTGCTTGTTTTTAGTGCGCAAATAGTTTAAGATTCAAGCATTGCATCGCGTGGAAAGTTAGACTTGATCCTAACATGGGTTGCGAAGATCGTTTGACGTGCATGATATTGTTGTTCTTGAAAGCTTGAATCATCTCTAATAAAGTTTGCACGGTTGATAGTCTTTTAGTATTGATTCATTAAAAGTTTTGCTTCTTTCTTCTTATTTGTTTATGCATTACTTGTTGATATCAAATATAGATCACATCTTTAGTTAATTTGATCCTAGTTTACATGCTCTGCTTTACATATTATTATCAAGATTGTGTGGTAGCATGTCACCTCAGAAATTATTTTGTTTTATCGTTTACCTACTCGAGGACGAGTAGGAACTAAGCTTGGGGATGCCTGATACGTCTCCAATGTATCTATAATTTCTGATGTTCCATGTTGATATTATGCCAATTGCTACATGTTTTCCATATGTTTTCCTACGTTTTCCGGTACTAACCTATTAACAAGATGACAAGTGCCAGTTCTATGTTTTCTTCTGTTTTTTATTTCAGAAAAGTTGTTCTAGAAATATTCTCGGAATTGGACCCCACGAATCCCGAAGTTCCTATTTTCCCCGGAAGCATCCAGAAGTCCCAAGAGCCCCGGAGGGGGGCCACAGGGTGGCCACACCATAGGGTGGCGTGGGTACCCCTGGTGGCGCCACCTGGTGGTGTGTGTCGCACCCGAACTTCTAAAGGATACTCGTCGTTCCGTTGAACAGTAGTAGATTGGATTACGAGGCTCACCGGCACCCGCATCTCTTACGAGTAGGCCAACACACGTATGTGTGACAACCAACCCCTATCTGTTCAGCGTCTACGCAAACCATCCCATAGAAATCAGGATACTACCATTGACGTACTTCATACCATACACACATGGTACGTCAACGGCGTTTAACAGAATGATAACACAACATATCTCTAAGACACAAAAGATTGAAATAAGTTGCAAATAGCTCTCAGTAGAGCAGAGATAGCAAATACAATCATCCAGAGGACACATGTCCCAACATAACATCATTACATCTCAGCGGAAGCATTCAAAGGGTCTGAGTACAGACAAATCCAAATAGGCTTAAGAAGCCGGGAATGAAAAGAAGACGGAGCCCATCCACGATGTCTCGGATCCTGCCCGGGTCCGCTACCTACTCGTCAGCAGCCTCGTCAAACTCCACGTAGTAGCCGTCACGGGGATCCTCGTAAGCGTAGTCTGCGGAAACCACATCCCCACAGGGGTCAGTACATAAACGTACTGGCAAGCAAGACTCACAGTTCACCAAAGTGTAGCCCGTCAACACCAAGCACAGATGCCTTGGGTTCAACGGAAGAAAGGGGATATAAAAGATGCTGCAACTGGCTGCGCTAACCAACTACAGAGATTCTACCACTTCCGGCTAACAGAAAGAAGATAAGATAGCGTATCGTAACCAACTATAACTAACCACCAAATCAAACCCATCCTGGATCTCGCCCCTTATCCAAAGAAGCAATCCGAGGATAACTCACACAGTGGGGTTAATGAATAGTGGATCAAGTTGTTGTGTCGATAAGTCTATTACTAGTCAAGTTATCAATAGTTAGTTGTAAGTTGTTCTGAGTACTTGTTAGCCAGTACTTTCACCAAGTCAACCATAACCGCGGAAAACACGGCTTCTCGAGAAGATTTATCCCTGCAGGGGTGCACCAATTTGGCCGTACACGTAAGAATATCCCGCCAGGATGGAAATGCACTTCCACCAAGCGAGGCACTCTACACAACTCAACTCTTCTTCGCATCAAGCCCAAAGCACCACGTGCTGTGCGTGCGCGGCTAATCGAGCCCCACGAAGAAAAGGGGACCCTCATAGCACTGGAAGACCACGCCGCCCTAAATGCCGACTACAAAAGTTCCACCCTGGCCTCGGGTTCGTACCTGCATATGCGTGCATCAAATGGAAAGCCCGAACTAGGTGTGGCGATTTGGACGAGATGCGAATCGAATCAAATTGAGGGGGGCGCCCATACACGCTTCCCACATGCGGATAGTGCGCTCATCATGGATCAGTAGACAAGACCCTTTTCCTAATTAGGGTCGACACTAGCAGGCCTCAAAACCACGCCGGGCCTCCTGCCGGTGCCTTATTAGCAAATTATTATTACCTCAAATTAACAGGTTGTTGTTTAACATCGAGCCCCAGAATATAAACAGATATGATAACAGAAAGTAACTGATAACAGACTCGAGCAAAAACAACCCTGAGCATGCTAATAAGACACGGGCTCAACCAACGGGGTTATAGGACTGGAGGTGAGGCAATATCAGGGTTCAGGGTATCATGTGATAGGTTCGTAACAGAAGCAACGATACATATGGCTAGCAGAAATAGACAACGGAAAGTATCGGTAACCAATGTTGAAAGGAACACAATGGTTCATGTGAGTGATAACTTGCCTGCAAACTCAGTAGCCTGGTACTGGGCTAGATCCTCAGAAGGGGTGTCGTAAAGATCGTCGGTCTCAACGTCGTCGTCTATCCGAGAAGAAGCAAACAAACAATGCAGGAAGATAAACAATCAATATCATGGCATAGTGCACAATCATGGGATGATGCATGTCAATTTAACTGACGCATCAAAATAAAATAGTTGACATGGTAACACAATTTAAACGGACACATATGCAATTTTGAGTTGCATATGAAAAGCCCATGGATTTTCGTTGAAACAATTGTTTTCCAATTAACCAACAGTTGAAAGTGGATTAGTATGATGCATGGATGAGGAAAACAACAAAATAACAACAATAGAACCAATTGGAAATAAGGTTTACCAATTTAGAATTTTATTTATTAAGTTAGGGAAATTTTTGGTTCCTTTAAGGGATTACACAAATAGTTGTGGTATTCACCAATTTAAATTGTGCAAAATAAATAACAAAATTCATATTTGAAAAGAATACAAAATTTTAGTTGGATTACATGTTTCAAATATTGAAAAAGGAATTACAATGATTTAATTATGAATTAAGCAAGATTAAACAAGTTTTAAATGAATTTAAAACAAGTATGAATATTATTTGAATTTTATTTGTTCAAAACTTAAATTCAAATTCACATTTGAAAAGTTTATACTTTTCTAGTTGGAAAACATATTTTGCATGTTCAAAAATAATTTACTTTGAGCAAGTTATGATTTTATCAAATTTAAATGATTTAAACAAGATTTAAATTATTTAAACAATTTTAATTATTCAAACCATGAAACAAAATTTATATCTGAAAAGGTTATTTGAAATAGCATGGAAAACATATTTTATTTGCATTATTTGGATTAGGTATGAATTAGTTATGGATTTTAGCAAATTGCAATTGAATTATTTGAATTCAAATTTGAAATGCATTTGGAAAATTCAAAACAGAAAACAAAAGCTATAGATAGATAGACAATTGAATTTGGGGCAGTGCACATATTTTATTTTTGTTATTTGGAATTATAAAATAAAAGTTATTTGCATTTTACTTTCAGGGACCAAACTGTGAAGTTTAGGACCTAAACAGAAAAAGAAAACTTGGAAAAAAGGACCTGCACCGCGCAGTGACCTAGCTACGGTCACTGCCAGTGGGCCAGGGGGCAACGTGGCGCTGCGTGGCAGCACAACTGGCCACCACGGCCACCGACAGGTGGGCCACGGGCTTAGGGAATAAATCCCAAAAAGATTGGTGCCGCGGGGCTCGAACCCACGACCAGGCGCGCGATAGGGAACAGTGCTGCCACTGCGGTGTGCAATTCGCTTCTGTCAGTATACGCTCAGCCGCCAAGGTAAGGTTCAGTTTCGAGCTATGAATTTTTAACTGAAACTTTCTGAACTTTGGACAGCAGGTGCGGTGGCCGGCGGCGTGCCGTGGTGCTGTGATCGTTGCTGCTGCTGGTGGCTCGCGTGGGTTGGTGCTGTGGTGTGCACGTGCTCGTGTTGCGCAAGCAGAGAGGGAGGAGGAGTGCACGGTGGTGGCTCACCTCTGGCTGGAGTCGAGCAGAGGCTCGGGGGAGACGGTGGCCGGCGACAGGTTCGTGGACGGCGGCGCGGATCCAGGCAGCGTTGAGCTCAACGGAGACGTCGTCGAGGAAGAAGGAAGTACGGCGGTTTGGTTCCAGTAGTTAGGATGGGTGGTGGTGTTGAGAGGCGGCGGTGGCCATCGAAGTTCAGAGGTGGCCCGCTCCGGCGAGTGGCAGAGAGGTGGAGCACGGGGCAGAGAGGGAAAAACGGCGGCGGAGCGAAGGGGAGAGGGAACCTAGGGTCTAGGGCACAGCTGCGGGGTCCTAGGGGGTCTTATAGAGGCCAGGGAGCCCTCGTGGCCGTCAGCTCCGCCGTACGCCGACGTGGCGGCGGCGGATGCGCGCCGTACACGAAACAGAAGGAGGAGGGGAGCTGCGAAGCGGTATGCGGGCCGCGCGGGAGGTAAGCTGGGCTGGGCTGCGGGTTAGCTGCCGCGCGCGCGCTGTTTCTTATTTTTTTTTGAATTTTAGTCTTCTGTTTTTTTTTTGCAGCAAATAGAAATAGGAAGAAAATGGGGTTTTTAAGTTAGTAAAAATTAGGGAAAAAATTTGGGTGAGTTTGTTAGGTGAAAAGCAATCAATTGCCTAGCTTGGATTTTTAAAAAGTTCAAATTCTTTTGCTGTTTGCAAATTGATTCCATTTTTAATGAATTTGATAATTAAATGATTAATATTGAAAACAATGTTTTTAATAGGGTGAACCCTATTGATTAAATAGAACAAATGAGTAGCTTGGTTTTGGTAATTTTTATGATTTCAAATTGGGGTGCTGTTTGGTGATTTGACTTGAATTTGAAATACCATTTGGAATTTGGAATTAATAGAACAAGGAAGAACAGATGCAAAACAACTGCAAACAAGGAAATAAATATGATGACATGATGCAATACTTTAATTAAACAAGAAATCAAACATTCTAGGGGTATTTTCATACTTGGGATGTTACAAAACGCCCCCCCTTGAAGGAATCGCGCCCCGAGATTCCTTACTGAGAAGCGAAAAGGTCCGGATAGTTCTTTCGAAGATCCTCTTCGGTCTCCCACGTTGCCTCTTTATCGGAATGATGCGACCACTGCACTTTCAAGAACTTGGTGCTCTTGTTGCGAGTCTTACGCTCGGTCTCATCGAGAATTCGAATAGGGTGCTCCTCATAAGAGAGATCATCTTGCAGTTCAATGGTATCATGATCAACTGCACGATCTGGATCTTTGAAACACTTCTTGAGCTGTGACACGTGGAACACATCGTGCACCTTGGATAGCTTTTCTGGAAGTTCAAGACGATAAGCATGTTCTGCACGCCTGAGAGGATGTTGAAGGGACCAATGTATCTTGGTGCAAGCTTTCCTTTCACACCAAAACGATGAGTGCCTCTGAGGGGAGTTACACGGAGATATGCCTTGTCACCAGGTGCATAGATCATATCCCTGTGCTTGCTGTCATAATAGCTTTTCTGACGAGACTGAGCAATCTTGAGATTGTCACGAATGATACGAACTTTCTCTTCGGCTTCCTTAACAATGTCAGGGCCTAAGAGTGAACGTTCACCAGCTCCAGACCAATTGATTGGACTCCTGCATCTGCGGCCATAGAGTGCTTCAAATGGTGCCATGCCTAGGCTTGCCTGGAAGCTGTTGTTGTAGGAGAATTCAGCATATGGAAGGCAATCCTCCCATTTCATGCCAAAGGAGATACCACATGCTCTGAGCATATCCTCGAGAATCTGATTGACTCTTTCGACTTGCCCCTGAGACTGAGGGTGATAAGCTGTGCTGAACAGAAGTTTAGTGCCCAATGCTTCTTGAAAACTCTTCCAGAAATGAGAAGTGAAGATACTTCCACGGTCTGAGCTTATTTCCAATGGAACACCATGAAGGGGAACAATCTTTGCTGTGTAGAGCTCTGCTAACTGGCTAGCTGAGATTGTTTCTTTGACAGCAAAGAAGTGAGCTACCTTAGTGAGACGATCAATGACAACGAAGATTTCATCGTTGCCCCTCTTGGACTTTGGAAAACCAGTGACGAAGTCCATTTCAATCATGTCCCACTTCCACTCAGGAATTTTCAGAGGTTGGAGTAGACCGGCTATTTTCTGATGGACTGCCTTAACACGTTGACAAACGTCGCATTCAGAAACGTATTGAGCAATTTCACGTTTCATGCCAGGCCACCAATACAGCGTCTTAAGATCCTGGTACATCTTTGTACTTCCAGGGTGAATGGAGAGAGGAGTTTCATGAGCCTCCTTGAGAATGACATCTTTGAGACTTTGAATCTGAGGAACTGCAATGCGTCCTTCGAAGAACACAGTTCCCTTGTCATCAATTGAGAAGGACTTGAATTTATCATTGCCTTCTTTGATGTGCTCTACAATCTTCTTGATTTCAGCATCACGAAGTTGTTCAGAACGAATCTTGTCCTCGAGAGTTGGACTAGCTGTCAAGCTTGCAAGATATCCTTGAGGAACAAGACCAAGGTTCAGCTTCTGGAATTCTTCATGAAGTGGAGGTTGGCTTTCCATGATCATGAGATTATTGCAATAGGACTTGCGACTGGGAGCATCGGCCATAACATTAGCCTTGCCTGGAGTGTAAGAAATGGTGAGATCAAAGTCTTTAATATTTTCAATCCATCTCCTTTGCCTGAGGTTTAGATCTGGTTGAGTAAAGATGTATTTCAGACTCTTATGATCGGAAAAGATTTCAGTGCGGTTACCCAACAAGTATTGTCTCCATTTCTTGAGGGCAAACACAACTGCTGCAAGTTCAAGATCATGTGTGGGATAGTTTTGCTCATGGGCATTCAACTGACGTGAAGCATAAGCCACAACTTGACGTTCTTGCATAAGAACTGCACCTAGACCTTGGAGAGATGCATCGCAGAATATCTGGAAAGGTTTGGTAGTATCTGGGCCAACCAGAACTGGGGTAGAAGTGAGTTTAGTCTTCAGGAGATTGAAACTTTCATCACACTGTGGAGACCAAACGAACTTCTTGTCCTTCTTTGTGAGATCAGTGAGAGGTTTGGAAATCTTGGAAAAGTTTTGGACGAAACGACGGCAATAGCTAGCCAAGCCAAGAAAACTTCTGACTTGCTTCACCGTCTTAGGGGGTTTCCAATCAACAATTGCTTTAACCTTTTCTGGATCAATGGCTCTACCCTTGGCAGAGATGACATGACCAAGGTAAGCAACTTCTGGAATCCAGAACTCACATTTGGAGAACTTGGCATATAGATGATGCTCGCGAAGTTTCATGAGAGTGAGACGAAGATGTTCTCCATGCTCTTCCTCAGATTTTGAGTAGACCAGAATGTCATCAAGATATACCACAACGAACTTGTCGAGGTATTCATGGAAGACAGAATTCATGAGTCTTGAGAATGTCGCCGGTGCATTGGTGAGACTCCGGATGGCACCCGCCGGGTTCGGGGCCGGGTTTGTACCCCCCATACCCGCACCCGGCCGTCCTGCCCACACCCACGACCCGGCCCCATACCCGCCGTCGGGTCCCAGACTTCCCCAGACCCGCGACCCGCCGGGTTTTCCATACCCGATGGGTACCCGCGACGGAGCTAGGGGACGGAGCAACACAGCGACGAGGAGTCCTCTAGCCGGGGCCATGGACGACCTTGAGTAGCGCGGGCTGCACGAAGACCTTCGACGAGAATGGCCTGGCCAGGGCAGGATAGCACCGGGCGCTGGGCGCCGGGGACAGCAGGGGGAGGGGCGGGGACAGGAGAAGCGGAGGGAGGGAGCTTGCCGCCGGGGAGATGGGGACTCATGGGGAGAGCAAGACAAGACGTTGCGGCGGTGCGGCCTGCCTGCAGCTTGCGGGAGGAACGCTGAAAGATGGATACGAGGATGGATCGATTGGATCTGGAATAGGTCAACTAGGATAAACTAGTGTGCGTGAGTTGTGGAAATGGTAAGCATCGATGGAAACGGTGGTGAGTTGTGGACTCGTGGGCCGGTGGGGTAAACTAGTATGCGTGGCTGCGTGGGGACTGGGGAGTGGGATACTGCGCTTGTGCGGCAATGACATGTGGGGTCGACCTGACCTAGTCGGGTCTGCGGGTTCGCGGGTCCGGGTTCCGCACCCCCATACCCGCCTCCGCTAGACCCGGTGGGTCTAGATATTTACCGCTAAGAAGACCCATGGGTGCAGATTGCTACCAAACCCTCCCCATTTAGTGCGGGTACCCATCGGGTTAGCGGGTATCGGGTACCCATTGCCATCCGTAGGTGAGACCAAAGGACATGACGGTGTATTCATATAGACCGTACCGAGTGGTGAAAGCTGTTTTTGGAATATCTTCCTTTCTGATCTTTATTTGATGGTAACCCATCTTCAAGTCCAACTTTGAGAATATTGAGGCTCCAGCAAGTTGATCAAAAAGATCATCGATACGAGGAATTGGATACTTGTTTTTGATGGTTTTCTCGTTAAGAGGACGATAGTCAACCACGAGTCTCTTTGTTTGATCCTTCTTTGCAACGAACAGAGTTGGGAAACCCCAAGCGGAAGAACTAGGTTGAATGTAACCTTTCTCCATGTACATATCGATTTGCTCCTTTAACAATTTCAGTTCAGGAGGAGCTATCTTGTATGGATGCTTAGAGATTGGAGCAGTACCTGGTTCAAGCTCGATCACGAACTCAACTGCTCTGTCCGGAGGCATCCCTGGCAACTCTTCTGGAAAGACGTCAGGGAATTCACAAACCACCGGAACATTTTCGAGTAGAGGTAGAGGTTTAGCATCGAGGGTGTAAAGCTGAACAGAACTTGATTCATTTGGAGAATAGACTATCTGGCCAGAAGGGTGGAACAGAGTTATTGACTTCTGAGCACAATCAATCGTAGCTTTATTGGCCTTCAACCAATCCATGGCAAGAATGACATCAATGTCAGAATTGCCAAGCAGAATGAGGGAAGCAAGGAATATGTGACCTCCAATTAGAATCTGATTCTCATGGCTGATCTTGGAAGTTTGCATAGTTGCTCCAGGGGAGTTTACTACTACGGGGAACCCAAACCAACAAAAGGTAGTTTAACTGCTGTCGCAAAGATCTTTGACACGAAAGAATGCGATGCTCCGGTATCAAACAACACTTTAGCTGGGTTAGAGTTTACGGGGAATGTACCGAGAACGACGTCAGCATCTTCCTCAGCTTTGTCGACCTTGACATGATTCACCCTTGCGGTCCTCCCGACAGGCCTGTTGTTGGAGTTGAAGGCTTTAGCCGGGGGAGCACGCACCATTGCCTGGTTGGTGTTGGGGCGAGGAGGTGGTGGAGGTAGCTGCCTTTGAGTGCACTTATCAGCGTAGTGCCCCGTCTGCTTGCATTTGTAGCAAGTGACGACACGAGGTGCATGTGGCCTTGGCTGCCCCATTGAGAACCTCTGAGCCTGCATCTGAGATGGGTTGGGTGGGCGGGAAGCGAAGCCTGGAGAAGCTTGGGCATATGGAGCCCGAGTGACAGCACCATTTGGCACCCAGATGCGGCGCTTCTGCGGAGGGGTGGTCATGTTGGAGGAGGAACCACCCTCACGCGAGTGCTTCCGAGACTCCTCGAACGCCTTGCGCCCATTTTCTTCATTGAGCGCGGTGTTCACGAGCTCCTCGAAGTCTTTGCACTTGATGTTGGTGAGGGCGTACTTGAGTTCCGGGTTAAAACCTCGGCGGAACCTTGCCATCTTCTTAGCCTCAGTGGACACCTCATCACCAGCGTAACGAGCGAGGCGATTGAACTCATTCTGATAGCCAATGACGTCCAGCTTGCCCTGCTTGAGAGAGCAAAACTCCTCGCGCATCCTTTCCATGAGACCATCTGGGATGTGGTGCTTCAGGAAGGCCTCCTTGAAACAACCCCAGGTGATTGGGTATCCAACTCTCATGGTCTGGTAGTTCTCCCACCAGGTAGCTGCCTGACCCTTCAGTAGGTAGGTGGCATACTTGACTTTGTCTTCCTCAGCAACGTGAGCAATGTCCAGATCCCTGGCCATCTCCCGGATCCAGTCATCAGCATCCAGAGGCTCCCGTGTTGCCACGAAAGCTCTCGGTCCCAGACTCAGAAACTCCTTGATGCTGACTCGTGGAGCATTCTGGTTGTTGTGCTGGTTAGCCTGGATCTGGGCCATCTGCGTCACGACCTGAGTCATCTGAGTCAATAGCTCCGTGATTGGCGGTGGCTCAGGCGGGTTGTTCCTTGTTGGCGGCATCCTGAATAGACATGCATTTTAGCACAACAACAGAAACTGATAGACTTGGAAACCGAAAGAGAGATTATTCCGACGCATGAATAGATAACCAACAGTTACATCATCACATGTTCAAATACATCAGAATATCCAACACACCATAAATGGTTCAAGTGCCACAGGATAACTAAACATAGCTAAGAATGGATACATCGGTACTCTCATGCTCATCACGCAGGACGGCGGTGAGTAGTACGACGAGGGTACGGTGAGGAGCACGCCCACGAAAGTAGGTAGAACGACGATCCACATAGATCTGACGTGGTCTGAGAGCGACTCTAGATGTGGTGAAGTACATAGCGTCGACTCCCTGTGCTCCAAAGCGTGGAATCCCAGTGTAACCAGCACCGAGGTTGAGGAGTGGACCTCTGATCGGCTCATAACCTCCAGCATCTGGCAGACGACGACCAACTGGCTGATCGAAACGTGCAAAGCGCTCATCTCCAACAAAGTCTGTGGTGTACGTCACCAGACGAGTCAAAGCAAGGTAGAGCTGCTCTCTGACTAAGGCCAACTCCTGAGAAAGTGTGGTGGCAACTGCGTCACTGTGCCTCACAAACTGAGCGGTGGCGTGCAGCCTGGTGTTATCATGCTCGTAGACATCCAGGTTGTCGTAGAGAGTGAAGTGAGCTCCCTCCGAAGTGATGTAACCACGGGGGATGTGGCGATAGATAGAATCGTCAAAACCCCAGTAGTCAGCACGAAGGACGGTGAGACTCACATAAGCTGCCTGCTGCACAGCCATATCTACTTTGGAACCTACTGCCTCGTAGCGGTGGACAACGCTCATGCCATCATCTGACAGAATGTAGACGATAGCCTGGTAGTAGGTCTGGTCAAACTCTCGCTGCTGCTCGTAGACCTGGTACTCTGGTGCCCAACGGAACCCCAGATAAGTGACCATGTCTCTCAGCATCTCCGGATAACCGGCAGTGCTCTCGCAACGAGTCATCCGAACCACCTGCGGGTAGAACCTGAGATCCATCTGCAGATGATCGGGGAAGTTTTTATTAGACGCCGGTAGAAGAACTGAAGTGGAAAGCAACAACAAGGTTTCAACGGACGAAAAGGATGTTGAGAAGAACATGATATCGAAGCAACAACGGGAAACACGAGACCAAAAATCCTGAGGTACTACGGAGAACCCAAAACACGTGAAAACCTAACTTCAAAGTTTAGATGAGAAGAGAAAACAACGTTGCACTTCCTTACCAGAAAAGGGGTGGGTGGGTGGGGAAAGAAGAAAAATGGCAGAATTCCTACTCTCACGTTTCATTTTTTCCTATATAGCTACAAATTAGTTTCTAGACTCAAACTGCGACCAGTAAAAGGGATCCTACAGGCAGACAGACTCTGATACCATTTTTCGCACCCGGACTTCTAAAGGATACTCGTCGTTCCGTTGAACAGTAGTATATTGGATTACGGGGCTCACCGGCACCCGCATCTCTTACGAGTAGGCCAACACACGTATGTGTGACAACCAACCCCTATCTGTTCAGCGTCTACGTAAACCATCCCATAGAAATCAGGATACTACCATTGACGTACTTCATACCATACACACATGGTACGTCAACGGCGTTTAACAGAATGATAACACAACATATCTCTAAGACACAAAAGATTGAAATAAGTTGCAAATAGCTCTCACTAGAGCAGAGATAGCAAATACAATCATCCAGAGGACACATGTCCCAACATAACATCATTACATCTCAGCGGAAGCATTCAAAGGGTCTGAGTACAGACAAATCCAAATAGGCTTAAGAAGCCGGGAATGAAAAGAAGACGGAGCCCATCCACGATGTCTCGGATCCTGCCCGGGTCCGCTACCTACTCGTCAGCAGCCTCGTCAAACTCCACGTAGTAGCCGTCACGGGGATCCTCGTAAGCGTAGTCTGCGGAAACCACAGCCCCACAGGGGTCAGTACATAAACGTACTGGCAAGCAAGACTCACAGTTCACCAAAGTGTAGCCCATCAACACCAAGCACAGATGCCTTGGGTTCAACGGAAGAAAGGGGATATAAAAGATGTTGCAACTGGCTGCGCTAACCAACTACAGAGATTCTACCACTTCCGGCTAACAGAAAGAAGATAAGATAGCGTATCGTAACCAACTATAACTAACCACCAAATCAAACCCATCCTGGATCTCGCCCCTTATCCAAAGAAGCAATCCGAGGATAACTCACACAGTGGGGTTAATGAATAGTGGATCAAGTTGTTGTGTCAATAAGTCTATTACTAGTCAAGTTATCAATAGTTAGGTGTAAGTTGTTCTGAGTACTTGTTAGCCAGTACTTTCACCAAGTCAACCATAACCGCGGAAAACACGGCTTCTCGAGAAGATTTATCCCTGCAGGGGTGCACCAATTTGGCCGTACACGTAAGAATATCCCGCCAGGATGGAAATGCACTTCCACCAAGCGAGGCACTCTACACAACTCAACTCTTCTTCGCATCAAGCCCAAAGCACCACGTGATGTGCATGCGCGGCTAATCGAGCCCCACGAAGAAAAGGGGACCCTCATAGCACTGGAAGACCACGCCGCCCTAAATGCCGACTACAAAAGTTCCACCCTGGCCTCGGGTTCGTACCTGCATATGCGTGCATCAAATGGAAAGCCCGAACTAGGTGTGGCGATTTGGACGAGATGCGAATCGAATCAAATTGAGGGGGGCGCCCATACACGCTTCCCACATGCGGATAGTGCGCTCATCATGGATCAGTAGACAAGACCCTTTTCCTAATTAGGGTCGACACTAGCAGGCCTCAAAACCACGCCGGGCCTCCTGCCGGTGCCTTATTAGCAAATTATTATTACCTCAAATTAACAGGTTGTTGTTTAACATCGAGCCCCAGAATATAAACAGATATGATAACAGAAAGTAACTGATAACAGACTCGAGCAAAAACAACCCTGAGCATGCTAATAAGACACGGGCTCAACCAACGGGGTTATAGGACTGGAGGTGAGGCAATATCAGGGTTCAGGGTATCATGTGATAGGTTCGTAACAGAAGCAACGATACATATGGCTAGCAGAAATAGACAACGGAAAGTATCGGTAACCAATGTTGAAAGGAACAGAATGGTTCATGTGAGTGATAACTTGCCTGCAAACTCAGTAGCCTGGTATTGGGCTAGATCCTCAGAAGGGGTGTCGTAAAGATCGTCGGTCTCAACGTCGTCGTCTATCCGAGAAGAAGCAAACAAACAATGCAGGAAGATAAACAATCAATATCATGGCATAGTGCACAATCATGGGATGATGCATGTCAATTTAACTGATGCATCAAAATAAAATAGTTGACATGGTAACACAATTTAAATGGACACATATGCAATTTTGAGTTGCATATGAAAAGCCCATGGATTTTGGTTGAAAAAATTGTTTTCCAATTAACCAACAGTTGAAAGTGGATTAGTATGATGCATGGATGAGGAAAACAACAAAATAACAACAATAGAACCAATTGGAAATAAGGTTTACCAATTTAGAATTTTATTTATTAAGTTAGGGAAATTTTTGGTTCCTTTAAGGGATTACACAAATAGTTGTGGTTTTCACCAATTTAAATTGTGCAAAATAAATAACAAAATTCATATTTGAAAAGAATACGAAATTTTAGTTGGATTACATGTTTCAAATATTGAAAAAGGAATTACAATGATTTAATTATGAATTAAGCAAGATTAAACAAGTTTTAAATGAATTTAAAACAAGTATGCATATTATTTGAATTTTATTTGTTCAAAACTTAAATTCAAATTCACATTTGAAAAGTTTATACTTTTCTAGTTGGAAAACATATTTTGCATGTTCAAAAATAATTTACTTTGAGCAAGTTATGATTTTATCAAATTTAAATGATTTAAACAAGATTTAAATTATTTAAACAATTTTAATTATTCAAACCATGAAACAAAATTTATATCTGAAAAGGTTATTTGAAATAGCATGGAAAACATATTTTATTTGCATTATTTGGATTAGGTATGAATTAGTTATGGATTTTAGCAAATTGCAATTGAATTATTTGAATTCAAATTTGAAATGCATTTGGAAAATTCAAAACAGAAAACAAAAGCTATAGATAGATAGACAATTGAATTTGGGGCAGTGCACATATTTTATTTTTGTTATTTGGAATTATAAAATAAAAGTTACTTGCATTTTACTTTCAGGGACCAAACTGTGAAGTTTAGGACCTAAACAGAAAAAGAAAACTTGGAAAAAAGGACCTGCACCGCGCAGTGACCTAGCTACGGTCACTGCCAGTGGGCCAGGGGGCAACGTGGCGCTGCGTGGCAGCACAGCTGGCCACCACGGCCACCGATAGGTGGGCCACGGGCTTAGGGAATAAATCCCAAAAAGATTGGTGCCGCGGGGGCTCGAACCCACGACCAGGCGCGCGATAGGGAGCAGTGCTGCCACTGCGGTGTGCAATTCGCTTCTGTCAGTATACGCTCAGCCGCCAAGGTAAGGTTCAGTTTCGAGCTATGAATTTTTAACTGAAACTTTCTGAACTTTGGACAGCAGGTGCGGTGGCCGGCGGCGTGCCGTGGTGCTGTGATCGTTGCTGCTACTGGTGGCTCGCGTGGGTTGGTGCTGCGGTGTGCACGTGCTCGTGTTGCGCAAGCAGAGAGGGAGGAGGAGTGCACGGTGGTGGCTCACCTCCGACTGGAGTCGAGCAGAGGCTCGGGGGAGACGGTGGCCGGCGACAGGTTCGTGGACGGCGGTGCGGATCCAGGCAGCGTTGAGCTCAACGGAGACGTCGTCGAGGAAGAAGGAAGTACGGCGGTTTGGTTCCAGTAGCTAGGATGGGTGGTGGTGTTGAGAGGCGGCGGTGGCCATCGAAGTTCAGAGGTGGCGCGCTCCGGCGAGTGGCAGAGAGGTGGAGCACGGGGCAGAGAGGGAAAAACGGTGGCGGAGCGAAGGGGAGAGGGAACCTAGGGTCTAGGGCACAGCTGCGGGGTCCTTGGGGGTCTTATAGAGGCCAGGGAGCCCTGGTGGCCGTCAGCTCCGCCGTACGCCGACGTGGCGGCGGCGGATGCGCGCCGTACACGAAACAGAAGGAGGAGGGGAGCTGCGAAGCGGTATGCGGGCCGCGCGGGAGGTAAGCTGGGCTGGGCTGCGGGTTAGCTGCCGCGCGCGCGCTGTTTCTTTTTTTTTTTTGAATTTTAGTCTTCTGTTTTTTTTGCAGCAAATAGAAATAGGAAGAAAATGGGGTTTTTAAGTTAGTAAAAATTAGGGAAAAAATTTGGTGAGTTTGTTAGGTCAAAAGCAATCAATTGCCAAGCTTGGATTTTTAAAAGGTTCAAATTCTTTTGCTGTTTGCAAATTGATTCCATTTTTAATGAATTTGATAATTAAATGATTAATATTGAAAACAATGTTTTTAATAGGGTGAACCCTATTGATTAAATAGAACAAATGAGTAGCTTGGTTTTGGTAATTTTTATGATTTCAAATTGGGGTGCTGTTTGGTGATTTGACTTGAATTTGAAATACCATTTGGAATTAATGGATTGATTAAAAGCCCTCATTTTAATAGTTAAACATTATGGAATAATTGGAAACAACATGAGATTTTGGTTTGTACTTTTGATTTGAAAATATTGTAACATGACAAGTATGAAACACATCATTTGAAATTGTTTGAAATTCAATTATGAAAACAAGGAAGAACAGATGCAAAACAAATGCAAACAAGGGAATAAATATGATGACATGATGCAATACTTTAATTAAACAAGAAATCAAACATTCTAGGGGTATTTTCATACTTGGGATGTTACAGTGTGGGCCCCCTGGACATCCCCCGACATCGCCCTTTCGCCTATTTATACTCTCCGGAGCGAAAACCCTCAAAGAATCGACCTTTTCCACAAAATACATACGTAGCTCCGCCGCCGACGACGACACGTTTTGGGGGACAGATCTCTGTTATGGCACCCTACCGGGACGGGGAAGTGCCCCCGGAAGCCATCTCCATCGACTCCACCGCCATCTCCATCGCCGTTCCTGTCTCCTATGATGAGGAGGGAGTAGTTCTCCCCTGAGGCTGAGAGCTCTATGGTAGCTATGTGGTTCATCTCTCTCTCCCATGGTGTGATCTATATGTGATCGTGAGCTTTGTAATCTAGTTGAATAAGTAGTTGTTACTCTTCATCTTGTGCTACTCAAGTGTTTTATTAATATGAACTTTGGAGTCACCTTGTCCCGTGGTGTGAAGGTGACAGTGTGCACATCGTGTGTTTCTCCTCTATGAATTGTGGTGTTTGTCTAGTACCTTCTAGGGCGCTCATAGTGATAGTGTGGGGTTAACTAGACATGGGAATGCTTACTTTAAGGAATTATTTTTGCAGCCCTACGCAATGATTAGTGTTCATTATCTAACCGGAGAGGGTTAAGAGTAGCATAGTGAAGAGAAGATATTTAGTCATTCAATTATGTGATCATTGTTGAGAGTGTCCACTGGTGAAAGTAGGATCCCTAGGCCTTGTTTCCAAGCATTGAAACACCGTTTTCCGCATGTTATGCTACATGTTTGCTTGCTTCCATATTTATTTCAGATTGCTATTATTACTTATAACCATCCATATTAGTCGCATTTCACCATCTCTTGGCCGAACTAGTGCACCTATATAACTGACAAGTATATTGGGTGTGTTGGGGACACAAGAGACTTCTTGTATCTTAATTGCAAGGTTGCTTGAGAGGGATATATTTGACCTCTACCTCCCTGAGTTCGATAAACCTTGGGTGATCCACTTAAGGGAAACTTGCTGCTCTTCTACAAACCTTTGCACTTGGAGGCCCAACACTGTCTACAAGAATAGAAGCGTGCGTAGACATCAGGAACCAATAGGGAAGAAGGCTTTAAGGTCCCCCAAAATGTGACTGTTATGTGAAAATCATGCCCAGGAGCGGTACTACCGCTCTGGGCTCCCAAAACACGCTCCTACCAGATCTCCTAGCGGTACTGGGCAGTACCTGCTTGGTTATTACAGCTGCAAAAAGAATTGCAGGAAACCTGATACAGAATCGATCATAACTTTTGTATCTAGAATCTGTTTTTTACGATCTTTGACTCGTTGGATTCGCAGAAAAGAGTTATACAAGAACATATGAATAAAAATAATTTTCCAAAAATGAAAGTTAATACCAAATAGGTAAATATTAGACCTATCTACAAAATAAGAACCGCCAAAACCTTCAACATCGAAAACCCAATAAGTTTTTCATACGAAATCTGTTTTTTATGATTTGAGCTTGTCTTGAAGATCATGACAAGATCTAAATCCACACATGGAGAAAACCTAAATAAGAACCAAGAAATATGATGCCAAGGATTGAAAGATTTGGGCTCTCCACGATTGATACGATCAAGATACTTATTTGATAGCACCTCTTGATAGAACGGTTATATATCATATAACCCAGTGACGTGGGCATGCCAAACGAGCACTCGAGATTGATATACCTGGTACGTCCCAGCTACTGGGTGAACGAATAGTATGGGCACCTGGAGGGGGTGAATAGGTGCTACGACCAATTTTATTCTTTTTCAAGGTTAGGCTTGACACAAAGGTAAATTCTCTAGATAATGCAACTACGATGAATTTACCTATATGACAAGAACAAAGATAAACGCAATACAAGAACAAGTAAAGGAGAGGGGAACGAGGTAACCAATAGGAAGCACGCGGAGACACGATGTATTCCCGAGGTCCTCCTTGTTAAGGGAGTACGTCCTGTTGGAGGTGTGTGAGTTTCGCCACAAATGCCTACTCAACGCCATAAAGGCCTCATCCTATTCTCCGATGAACAACGCCACAAAGGCCAATTCCACCTTCCACTATTGATCCCCTTTGAAGAGGGGATCGAATCCTTTACAACAAGCTTGGGGCACACACCCACAACCAAATTGGGGGCTCCCAACACCAATAATCACCAAGAGTAGCAAGAGGTCTAGGTTCTTCAAACAATGGAAACCCTAGACTCAAACCCCTCAAGTGAATGAGGGGGAAATGAAGAACGGTTTGGTGAAGATGTAGATTCGGATATTCTCCTTCGATCCTCCAAAAATCAACGAGTTTGGGTGGAGGAAATGAGAGAGATATAAAATTTGGTGAGCTCAATAAATGCACATTAATGGCTTGGACGAACTTGAGCTCAAGGTGGAAGAGGAGGGGTATTTATACACCCCTCCCAAAATAGAGCCATTTGAGCAGGAATCTGGTACCGGAAATTCCGGTTGGCTTATCTTCTTCAGATCTGAACTCGAACTGTGTTGACTTCTACCGGATATTCCGGTTGGAGCAAATAATCCGGTTTGAAAAATCCAGTTGGCTTCTACCCCGAGCTGGCTCCAAAACCGGAAATTCCGGTTGAACTGGAAATTTACGGTTCATCTCTGCGTCTCCAACTTCCAGTCCTTAGTCATTTTTGAGCTCGAACTTCCACAACCGGAAATTCCGGCTGTTCCAGAAATTTTTGGTTGGAAATTTCCGGCTAGTCTCTGTCTCAAAACTGGATAGGGATCTTCATAACCGGAAATTCTAGTTTCCCTGGAAATTTCCGGTTAGAAATTTCCAGTTGCTCTCTGTCCCAAGATCTATCTTCACCAATCTTTTGGTGATCGCTGCGGATGTTCAGAATAACATCTGCACACTCAACATCTCAATAATTAATGTACTTAGTATTGTTAACTAACACAAAAAAACACCGGGGAAACGAAATGCACTTTTAATCTCCCCCTTTTTGGTGTTAGATGACAATACTAAGATTTGCAATAAAACTAGACAAGATCATGTTGCGAAAGCTATGGAAATTGCTCCCCCTACAAGTATGCATATCTTTTGTTTGCCTAACATGCAAAATACAATCTATAAGGGAAGAATAATTTCCAACAAGTAATACAACATGATACAAGGAGACAAAACAATATGTTGAGGTAAATATGGATGATATACCTTGTGCGGAGAGATAATGAGAAGATCATACCGGAGCACAAAAATAGATAACCACAACATAGATAGTAGATAACCACAAAGATAACCAAGTCTCATAACACATAGTTCAAACGAAAGAAATAGAAAATAGTTCACGAAACAACTAAATGGACACAAGCTCTCAATAAATGATAAAGGAACATGCTTGTGCCCGAACCCATGCAAATCTTGTAGGCCTAAGACTACTTCTCCCCCTTTGGCATCGAGGCACCAAAAAGGAGATAGGTAGTGGTGCTAACGTCCCACCGACAAGCTAAGCATCAGAGTGCTCAGAGGACTCTTCAGCTGGTCTTCATCCACGTCCTCATCATACTCATCATACTCATCATCAACAGAAGCACTAGACGAAGGAGTAGTGACACGAAGAGCATCCTCAATCTGCTCCCAACGGGTACTGTCTCTGGAAGCCCACTATGAGTAAGAATCAGGAACCAAATCTGTAGGGATATCACCAGACGCACAGCTCACATGATGAAGTATCTGACGCTAAGAGTTGGATAAAGCAGTGTCCCTACGGTTATCCACCTTCATGAAAAGCACATTGCGCTGGAACCTAGACAACTTCTTGACATTGCGCAAAGTAGAGGTGGTGTCAGCCTTGTGGGCATGAGAGGAGGTAGCGGCACTAGCACGGGCATCTCCCATAAAGGAACCACCCTCGGGAGGAGGAGTAGGAGTAGCGGCAATAGACTTCCTCTTCACATACAATTTCTTGAAGGCATGGTCTTGCATTGGGAGCTCACGGAAGTCTCTCCCCATGGTGTCCTTGATCAACATCATGATATATGGTCCATATGGGATAGTGTTCCCACCAATCGTAGCATTGCGGAGCTCGTGGAAGATGAAGTCTATGACATCCACCTTGTATGACGAAGTAGGGTCCGGGTCCTCAATACATTGCTTTGCCAGAATCATAAGTTGCAAAGCGGACTAGTGAGAGCATCATTGTTTCCACCACTAGGAGCCAAGAAGGACCGAAAGATGCGTACCGACTGATCATAGAACGAGAGGATCCCTTCCACCTTACCAATAGCAAACCCAGGTGCATGCATGCCAGCCATATGCTTCTCACACTGAGGTCTGTCCACATCATGCATACGGTGACCAAGTGGAGGATGAGAGCAATACTTGTACCCAAGAACCATGCCAAGCTTGAAGAACTAAGCCTCACAAGGAGTGGACTGGGTCATCCACTTCAAGCTGCAACACTCGAATCAAACACCAAGGTGGACATGGTGGGATTCATTGGGCGGACTGGAAACTTGTAGTCTGAGTAGATGTCAGCAAAGATATAAGACTGCTCCGAGCACCAAAACCTTGGATCATCAATCTCCACATCCTGAGTGTTGTACCAGTCCCGCTGACGAATCTGAGCATACTCCTAAGTGGTCACATCATGCTTGTAATTCTTCCTGACTTCCTTCCCTTTCGTCTTCCTTGAGGATGGATTCTTTGCAACAGACTTTGCTTTCCCCTTGGCCACAACTTTCCTTGGAGGCCGAGAGTCACTAGGGTCCTCATCACTAGTGTCCTTGTAGGACGGACGCTTGCGAGTGCCCAACTTGTCAATATGAGAGCCACCTGTGAATGAAGCACACATGATGGAAGCAAAAGGTAAGTGCACACAAGTCAAGGTAATGGAATCATACCGCAAAATAATAGAGGAGCATCCACTAAACGATCATGTTCTATTCCTATAGATAATCAAAACAGTACTGGAATTTTTGGGACGGAATCCAACCGGAAATTCCGGTTCAGTTCAGTACCGGATATTCCGGTTCCACGAGTTCAGCACTAGATTGATTTTTTACCTAGGTCTAAAACTAGATCGAAGTATGGGGGTGCTAAACTATTATCTCTAGCATGCATTGTAGAGCCTAGGGAACATCCCCTACCAGGGGCGGGCACAGAATTTTGACATTGGGTATTCAAAATTGAAAATAAAAGACTAAACATATCTTTTTTGTCATATGGAACATAAAAGCTCATAAAAAAATTGTAGACAAATAGAGAAAAAATATCAAAACATGATTTTGTGTTTGTCCCATGTAGCCTGTTGTGAATACATCATCAATCTTAGAATCTAATTTAGTCACCTATCAATCAATAACTAATCAAAACTGGTAAAAGTATTGATTTATTGGAGACTGGAAAAAAGGGAAAGACGACTATGATCCTCATATTGTGAAAAAACTAGGCAAGACTTAGTTGCCTCGTGAGAGGGTCACCCAATTTGGTGAACAACTATGTTGTGGTGGTCGGTTTCAATGAAGGTAAAAAAAGAGGTTTGCAAAAGTGCAATCTTCTTTGAAAATTTTGACTTCATCATGCAAGTGTGTTGTGTCGCTCGACCAGGCCTTGCCGGATCGAGTAAGCTATGGGCCTGTGTTTGGGAAGTAAAGAAATGGGTCTAGTGCCTTTGCGGGTTCAGATTTACTATCCGTCCCGCGGGAGGCAGCTACAACTTGAATAGTGACTGAATATGTAATTTTCTCCTGCATACGTTACGCATCTGAATTTTTTGAGGGAAAAATAATGGGTATTCAACTGGATACCCATGCATTGAACTGGGCCCGCCTCTGTCCACTACCAAGCGAGCACAAGAAATACACACATCCAGGAAGGGGTAGGGTTAGGGCACCCAAGATTCAAAAAAACGAGGATTTACCCGCGTCCATGGATGAAATTGCTTGGATGAGATTGATCCTGAGGAGTAGGAGCACAAGATCCGGCCAATGGCTTGCAAATCCCATGGAGGAAGTAGCCCACGGTTTAGGATTCAGAGGGGCGGTGTTTTCGGAGGAGGAGAAGGTTGGGGGAGAAGGGAATGAACTGCCACTTCATCCCGAGCTCCTCATATTTGAGGTTATTTCGTCGGACCGGATATTCCGGGTCCACCCGGAAATTCCGGTACAAAACTGTACCGGAAATTCCGGCTGTCTTCTGAATCGAAACTTCCTAGTTTCAAAGGAATGACTTGTATGCTATATAGAGTTTGGTTTTAGGATGGGAATGCTTAGGGTAGAAACACCAAACCGAAACTAGTACTTATCCCACTCATTTGCAAGAAACAAACTAAACGACCAAGTGAGTGAGATTTTCCTACAAAACACTTAGCAAGGGGAAACAAGAGAAATGCAATAAAATCCAAATAAATACCAACTAAGATCCAACTATTCACAAAGAAGAGGTTTGGTATGCCACCGCGAAGATATATCTTGGGTGCATTGCCAATTCTCGACATTGAAGCTCACAATTCAACATTATAAATAGAGAGATAACAATGAATTTTTTGCTTTGGGAATAATGGGGGAGGGAGAACCCAGTGTGTTAGGATAAAACCCTCCTATGTCCATGCCTACACCTAAACCCAAATACGTATCAACTATAGGAGTGTATGCAAGATCCTCAAGTCAAACTCCTAGAATCAATGATGTTTAGCTTATTGCTCAAGAACATGAATCTTGCATCATCAAGTGGCTTCGTGAAAATGTCCGTGAGATTATCCTTGGTGGGGACATATGCTATCTAAATATCACCTCTTGCCACATGATCCCGGATGAAATGATGACGAATCTCAATTTGCTTCGTCCTTGTGTGTTCCACGGGGTTGTAAGCGATCTTGATGGCACTTTCATTGTTACACATGAGAGGCACCTTATCCAAGTTAACATCATACTCTTTGAGGGTTTGCCTCATCCATAGCAATTGGGTGCAAGCACTAGCGGCCGCCACATACTCGACTTCGCCGGTGGAGAGAGATATACAATTTTGCTTCTTGGAAGACCAACTCACAAAAGATGAAAGGACACGGATGTCTCCTAGAGGGGGGTGAATATGCGTTTAAAAATAATTACGGTTAAGGCTTGAATAAATACGGAATAAAACTAGCGTTTAATTTATCAAGCCAAAACCTAAACAAACTAGGTTCACCTATGTGCACCAACAACTTATGCTAAACAATTCAATCAAATATGTGATAGCAAGATATGTTACTTCAAGCTCGATGGCTATCACAAAGTAAATTGCATAAGTAAAGAAATCGGGTATAGAAATAACCGAGAGACGAGGAGACGATGATTTATCCCGAAGTTCACTTCCCAATGGAAGCTAATCTCTGTTGGAGAGGTGTGGAGTCACAATGACTCCAAGCGCCCAATGACTCACCTTATTCTCCTCGTGCCTCCACCAATGCGGAGTGCCACGATCCACTATGGGACCTTTGAGGGTGGTCACCGATCCCGTACAAGGTTGGGGCAATCTCCACAGCTCAATTGGAGGCTCCCAACAATATCCCACGAGCCACCAAAACTCCGAGATAGCAACAAGGTCCCGGGCCACCAAAACTCCGGGACAACAAGGTTCGGAGCTACCAAAACTCGGAGACAACAACAACCGTCTAGGGCACTCCAAGTACCCAAGAGGACAAGCTCAAGGGAACTCAAAGAACCCAAGAGTAACAAGCTTCTGAACCTTTCACTCGAACAAATCCTCGTAGAGAACTCAAATCGATGCAACCTATGCAATGGCTAGAACACAAGAAGTGCTCAAATCCTTCACTCTCAAATCCCACCAAAGCAACAAATTCTATGAGGAGAGAAGATAGGAAGAACAAGGAAGAACTCAACAAATGAATCCACATGATCTAAATCCAAATACTTTCCCTTCACTAAGAGGAGAGATGGATTGGTGGAATAGTAGATCTAGAGCTCCTCTCTCTCTTTTCCCACTAATTGGAGGCGAGAATCATGGAGGAATAGAGAGAGAGAGAGCAAGCTCCAAAAGGTCAACAATGGTGGGGGGAAACTTGCTCAAAAGGTGGGGAACCATCGGGGAAGAAGACCCCTTTTATAGCCCCCCAAAATCAGCCCGTTGGGGGCATTCTGTGCGACCCCAGCCTCCCAGGCCGGCACCTAACAGAACAGCCCGGCCTAGGGAGCCTCATCCCGTCCTAAGGCCGGCCTCCGAGTTTCCAAAAAAACTCCTTCACTAAAAACGCGATATCTTTTGCATCCGGACTCCGTTTTTGATGATCTTGGGCTTGTTGAAATCGCAAGAACGAGCACTACAAGATTATGAAAATAAACATCATAGTACATCATTGGAGGATAAAACCAAATGATGAAAGTTTTGACCTCTCTATAAAGGAACAATCGGTAAAACCTCCAATATCAAAAACATAATAAGTTTTTCATGCGAAACCCGTTTTTGATGAACTTGAGCTTGTATTGAAGCACATGACAAGATATAAAACCACACATGGAGAAAACACAAATAAGAACCAATAAAGATTATGCCAAGTATGCAAAGGTTTGATCTCTCTCCGAGTGATGCGATCAAGTTGCTAATATGAGAGCCCCTCTTGATAGTACAGTTATCTATCCTATAACACGGTCTCCCTCCTAATGCTATGAGACCGGTAAAATAGAAACCTATCAAGATCATACCTTTGCCTTGAGCATTCCACTTGATCTAGACGATGAAGATCTTGACCTCCTCAAGATGGAACACCTTTCTTGATTTCGCTTTGCTCGGTGAAGACAAAAAGATTGCTCCCCCATATGCCACTATGGGAGAGGCTCTGTTAAGTACATATTTACTTGGACATTATCTACAAAAGAGTGTCAAGCTTCAAGAATGTGATATCTTCAATATGCTCCCCTTGAACTTGCACTTCTCGAACTTGATGACGACCACAACTTGACGTCATCCACCATGGACTATATGAAATCTTCCTTTTGATGCAAGACCATGGAAAGATACCTAACCCCACATAGATATACCACACACACATATAATGGGTTAGAACACAAAGCTATATGAACAATTACTTATGATACCATGATCCCACATGGTACATCTTCTTGCTTTGTGAGTTGATCAATATTAACCATCGCTTAGCACTTTGCCTTTATCAACCTTTTATCTTTTCTTCTCTCTTCATAATAATGATGTCTTGAAGGTAAAGACGAATGTTCACACAATATTCTTCTTCAATACATACTTGCAATATGTTCAACTCTCTCATGAGCACACTTGGGATATTCACATGAATAACACCTTGGTCACCACTTGATTATCTTGAATCCAACACATGGACATCAAGCATTGCCTATGGACAAACTCTACAAGTATAGCTCAATGCAACCATTAGTCTATAGTGATTGTCATCAATTACCAAAACCACACATGGGGAACCATGCTCTTTCAAAAGACCTATCAAGAAATTGGAAAGCTCCAGAAGTAGCCTTCCTATCATCTTTATCACCGTCCCAATCCGAGTCCGTGTAGCCCTTGAGAGAAAAATTGTAACATCCCAAGTATGAAAACTCCCTTTAGAATGTTTGTTTCATGTTTATTAAAGTATTGCATCATGTCATCATATTGTTTCCATTTGTTTGCATTTGTTTCTTATTTAGTTTGCATCTGTTTTTCCCTGTTTTCACAATTCAAATTTAAACTTTATTCAAGCAATTGTTTCATACTTGCTCTATTACAACATTTTAAATAAAAATCACAAATAATAACAACCAATTTGTTTTCATCTTATCCCATAGTGATCACTTATTAAATTGATGGTTTTAATCAAACAATTAAATTCCAAATCACATTTAGAATTCAAACCAAATGCATCAAACAGAACCACTTTGAATTTATGAATATTATCTAAACCAATCAACTACTTTAATCAAATTTAAACATAGGGTTCACCCTATTAAAATGTTTGTTTTCATTAATGTTACCTAATATTAAAATTCACCTAAATTTGGTTTAATTGGCAAACAGCAAGTTTTTTGAAAACTTTTGGAAAATAAAAGTTAGCAATTAGTTGCTATGATAAAAACTAAGCTAACCATATTTTCTTCCAAAATTTTACTAACCTAAAAACCTACCTTTTCTTCCAATTTGATTTCTGCAAAAAAAATAATAATAAACAAAACAGAAAAAGAAAAAGTAAAATTACCTGCGCGGGGGGGGGGGGGGGGAGCCTTTCGGCCCAGCCCAGCTAGCCACTCGCAGCGGCCCGGTACCCCTTCGCGGCCGCCCCCGTCGTCTGTCCCGCGTACGGCAGGGCATCGAGCGGTGCCACCGCGGCAACCATCGCCACCGACGGCCATCCTCGACCCCCGTGCCCTATAAGAGCTCCCTACGGACCCCTAGACCTAACCCTAGACCCTAGGTTTCCTGTTCCCCCTCGATTCCGCC
Organism: Alopecurus myosuroides; assembly: GCA_028641055.1. NCBI lineage: Eukaryota > Viridiplantae > Streptophyta > Magnoliopsida > Poales > Poaceae > Alopecurus > Alopecurus myosuroides. Next base: position 422,172,403 of record CM054059.1, read on the forward strand.
GCCAGTCCACCTCTCTGCCACCGTCCTCCTCGCCGCTGCAACTCACCGGCATTTTCTTCTCTGAATCCACGATGGCACCCACCACCTCGCAGCTCCACTCTTCCACCTAGCTACTGGAATCACACCACCTCGCCAACCTCTTCCGATTGCACACTGGAGCCACCCCGGAGAGCCACCACAGTCGCGCCGCCGTCCTCGTCCACGCCGCTGTCGCCGCCGTCGAGCTCGTCACCGGGCCTCTGCATCGACTACGAACGGTGGTGAGCGCCACCGTCTACTCCTCCTCTCCTCTCTGTCGCATCCAGCACCCCACTGCATCACCAGATCGCAGCAGCCGCAGCACAGCACCACGGCGTCTCACCGCCGGCGACGCATCCCTGACGAAGTTCAGACGTGTGCGCGCGTCAGTTAACTTCAGTTAACGCGCAGATCTGAAACTTACCTTTGCTGCATCTCTGTTTCTGTCGTAACTGACGAAAGCACCGTAGTGGCAGCAGTGCAGCGCGAGCGCCCGCGAGGTCCTGTGTTCGATCCCTCGCGGCTGCGAATTAACCCAAACTTTTTCCACCGCTGGCTGACAGGCAGGGCCCGCATGTCTGTGACCCTGTGGCCACGCCAGCACGCACAGCACGCCACGCTGGCCCCAGGCCCACGGGCAGTGGCTGTGGCTAGCTTCCAGTGCTGTAACAAAAGTTTTCTAGCACGTTTTCGTTTTTTAAAACTAATCCTTTTAATTACAGATTAGTCCTCTGTTTTAAATTGTTAATAACTTTTAAAATATAACTCCAAATAATAAAATCTAAATATGTTTGTTGTTCCAAATAAAATTGTCTATCCAATTATGCCATTTGTGTACTGTTTTGAAATTTCCAAATGCATTTAAATTTCAAATTCAACTAATTCATTTGTAATTTGATAAATTGCATAACTAAATCATAATAAATCCAAATCATGCAAATAAAATATGTTTTCAATGCTATTTCAAATAACCTTTTCAAATATAAATTTTGTTTCATGTTTTGAATAATTTAAATTGCCTAAATAATTTAATCCTTATTTAATTCATTTAAATTTTGCTAAAATCATAACTTGCTCAAAATAAATTATTTTTGAACATGCAAAATATGTTTTCAAACTAGAAAAGTATGAACTTTTCAAATATGAATTTGAATTTATGTTTTAAATAAATAAAATTCAAATAATATTCAAACTTGTTTTAAATTCAATTAAAACTTGTTTAATATTGTTTAAGTCATAATAAATTCATCTTAACTCCTTTTTCAAAATTTGAAACATGTAATCCAACTAAAATTTGGTATTCTTTTCAAATATGAATTTTGTTATTTGTTTTGAACACTTTAAATTGATGAAAACAACAAATGCTTGTGTGACATGTTTAAGTAACCAAAAATTTCCAAACTTAATAAATAATTTCCAAACTTGTTAAAATCCTTTTCCACTTGCATCTATTGTTGTTATTTTGTTGTTATCATCATGCATGCATCATGGTAATAAACTTTCACATGGTACTAAGTTGTAGATCATTTGTTCCCACTTAATTCATGGACCTTTTTCCATATGCACTCCAATGGCATATGTGTCCATTTAAATTGTGTTACCATGTCACTTAGTTTATTTTGATGCATCTATTAAATTGACATGCATCATCCCATGATTATGCACTATGCCATGATATTGATTGATTATTTTTCCTGTATTGTTTGTTTGCTACTTCTCGGATAGACGACGACGTTGAGACCGACGATCTTTACGACACCCCTTCTGAGGATCTAGCCCAGTACCCGGCTACTGAGTTTGCAGGCAAGTTATCACTCACATGAACCATTGTGTTCCTTTCAACATTGGTTACCGATACTTTCCGTTGTCTATTTCTGCTAGCCATATGTATCGTTGCTTCTGTTACGAACCTATCACATGAACCCTGAACCCTGATATTGCCTCACCTCCACTCCCATCACCCCCTTGGTTGAGCATGTGTCTTACTAACATGCTTAGGGTTGTTTTGCTCGAGTCTGTTGTCAGTTACTTTCTGTTGTCATATCTGTTTATATTATGGGGCTCGATATTAAACAACAACCTGTTAATTGAGGTAATAATAGATTGCTGATAAGGCACCAGCAGGAGGCCCGGCGTGGTTTTGAGGCCTGCTAGTGTCGATCCTAACTAGGAAAAGGGTCTTGTCTACTGATCCATGATGAGCGCACTATCCGCATGTGTGAAGCGTGTATGGGCGCCCCCCTCAATTTGATTCGATTCGCATCTCGTCCAAATCACCACACTTAGTTCGGGCTTTCCATTTGATGCACGCATATGCAGGTACGAACCCGAGGCCAGGGTGGAACTTTTGTAGTCGGCATTTAGGGCGGCGTGGTCTTCCAGTGCTATGAGGGTCCCCTTTTCTTCGTGGGGCTCGATTAGCCGCGCACGCACATCACGTGGTGCTTTGGGCTTGATGCGAAGAAGAGTTGAGTTGTGTTGAGTGCCCCGCTTGGTGGGAAAGGCCTTCCCATCTGGCGGGTTATTCTTACGTGTACGGCCAAATTGGTGCACTCCTGCAGGGATAAATCTTCTCGAGAAGCCGTGTTTTCCGCGGTTATGGTTAACTTGGTGAAAGTACTGGCTAACAAGTACTCAGAACAACTTACACCTAACTAATGATAACTTGACTAGTAATAGGCTTATTGACACAACAACTTGATCCATCATTAATTCAACTGTGTGAGTTATCCTCGGATTGCTTCTTTGGATAAGGGGCGAGATCCAGGATGGGTTTGTTTGGTGGTTAGCTATAGTTGGTTACGATACGCTATCTTATCTCTTTCTGTTAGACCGGAAGTTGTAGTATGTTCTGTAGTTGGTTAGTGCAGCCAGTTGCAGCATCTTTTATATCCCTTTCTTCCGTTGAACCCAAGGCATCTGTGCTTGGTGTTGACGGGCTACACTTGTGAACTGTGAGTCTTGCTTGCCAGTACGTTTATGTACTGACCCCTTTGGGGCTGTGGTTTCCGCAGACTACGCTTACGAGGATCCCGTGACGGCTACTACGTGGAGTTTGACGAGGCTGCTGACGAGTAGGTAGCGGACCCGGGCAGGATCCGAGACATCGTGGATGCGCTCCGTTTTCTTTTCATTCCCGGCTTCTTAAGCCTATTTGGATTTGTCTGTACTCAGACCCCTTTGAATGCTTCCGCTGAGTTGTAATGATGTTATGTTGGGACATGTGTCCTCTGGATGATTGTATTTGCTATTCTCTGCCCTAGTGAGGGCCAGTTGCAACTTATTTCAATCTTTTGTGTCCTAGAGATTTGTTGTGTTATCATCTTGTTCAACGCCGTTGACGTACCATGTGTGTATGGTATGAAGTGCGTCAATGGTAGTGTCCTGATTTCTATGGGATAGTTTACGTCGACGGTGAATAGTAAAGATTGGTTGTCACACATAAGTGTTGGCCTACTCGTAAGAGATGCGGGTGCCGGTAAGCCCCGTAATCCAATCAAAATACTGTTTAGTTCGTACGGTGAGTATCCTCTAGAAGTCCGGGTGCGACAAATGGTATCAGAGCCTGTCTGCCTGTAGGATCCCTTTTACTGGTCGCAGTTGAGTCTAGAAACTATTTTTGTAGCTGTATAGGAAAAATGAAACGTGAGAGTAGGAATTCTGCCATTTTTCTTCTTTCCCCACCCACCCACCCTTTTCTGGTAAGGAAGTGCAACGTTGTTTTCTGTTCTCACCTAAACTTTCAAGTTAGGATTTCACGTATCCTGGTTTCTCTAGGATAGTTATATCTACTAGACCATAGGAATGGAGGTGGTTGTGACATGATTTATCATGTTGCCTACTCACGATTGAGAACGGAGGCGTGTAAGCCCCGGAAGCAAATCCTCTATCCCTTAAGCAGTAGATATTGATCCTTTAGAAGCCCGGATGGGGTTTTCCGTAGTACCTCAGGAGTTTTGGTCTCGTGTTTCCCGTTGTTGCTTCGATATCCTGTTCTTCTCAACATCCTTTTCGTCCGTTCAAACCTTGTTGTTGCTTTCCACTTCAGTTCTCTACCGGCGTCTAATCAAAACCCCCCCAAATCATCTGCAGATGGATCTCAGGTTCTACCCGCAGGTGGTTCGGATGACTCGCTGTGAGAGCACCGCCGGTTATCCGGAGATGCTGAGGGACATGGTCACGTATCTGGGGTTCCATTGGGCACCAGAGTACCAGGTCTACGAGCAGCAGCGAGAGTTTGACCAGACCTACTACCAGGCTATCGTCTACATTCTGTCAGATGATGGCAGGAGCGTTGTCCACCGCTACGAGGCAGTAGGTTCCACAGTGGATATGGCCGTGCAGCAGGCAGCTTACGTGAGTCTCACCGTCCTTCGTGCTGACTACTGGGGGTTTGACGATTCCATCTATCGCCACATCCCTCGTGGTTACATCACTTCAGCGGGAGATCACTTCACTCTCTACGACAACTTGGATGTTTATGAGCGTGATAGTTCCAGGCTGCACACCACCGCTCAGTTTGTGAGGCACAGTGACGCAGTTGCCATCACACTAGCTCAGGAGTTGGCTTCAGTCAGGGAGCAGCTCTACCTTGCTCTGACTCGTCTGGCGACGTACACCACAGACTTTGTTGGAGATGAGCGCTTTGCACGTTTCGAGCAGCCAGTGGGTCGTACTCTGCCAGATGCTGGAGGTTACGAGCCGATCAGAGGTCCACTCCTCGACCTTGGTCCTGGTTACACTGGGATTCCCCGCTTTGGAGCACAGGGAGACGACGCTTTCTACTTCACCACACCGAGAGTTGCTCTCAGAGCAGTCCCGATGTACGTGGATCGTCGTTCTACTTACTTCCGTGGGATTCCTCCTCACCGTATCTCTCGTCGTACTACTCGTCGCCGTCCTGCGTGATGAGCATGAGAGTACCGATGTATCCGTTCCTAGCTATGTTTAGTTATCCTTTGGCATTCGAACCATGTATTGGTCTGTTGGATATTCTGATGTATTTGAACATGTGATGATGTACCTGTTGGTTATCTATTCATGCGTCGGAATAATCTATCTTCGGTTACCAAGTCTATCCTTTTCTGTTATTGTGCTAAAATGCATTTCCATTCAGGATGCCGCCAACAAGGAGCAACCCGCCTGAACCACCTCCGATCACGGAGCTGTTGACTCAGATGACTCAGGTCGTGACGCAGATGGCCCAGATCCAGGCTAACCAGCACAACAACCAGAATGCTCCGCGAGTCAGCATTAAGGAGTTTCTGAGTCTGGGGCCGAGAGCTTTCGTGGCAACACGGAAGCCTCTGGATGCTGATGACTGGATCAGGGAGATGGCCAGGGCTCTTGACATTGCTCACGTTGCTGAGGAGGACAAAGTCAAGTATGCCACCTACCTACTGAAGGGTCAGGCAGCTACCTGGTGGGAGAACTACCAGACCATGAGAGCTGGATACCCAATCACCTGGGGTTGTTTCAAGGATGCCTTCCTAAAGCACCACATCCCAGATGGTCTCATGGAAAGGATGCGTGAAGAGTTCTGCTCTCTTAAGCAGGGCAAGCTGGACGTCATTGGCTACCAGAATGAGTTCAATCGCCTCGCTCGTTATGCTGGTGATGAGGTGTCCACTGAGGCTAAGAAGATGGCAAGGTTCCGCCGAGGTTTTAACCCGGAACTCAAGTACGCCCTCACCAACATCAAGTGCAAGGACTTCGAGGAGCTCGTGAACACCGCGCTCAATGAGGAAAATAGGCGCAAAGCGTTCGAAGAGTCGCGCAAGCACTCGCGTGAGGGTGGTTCCTCCTCCAACATGACCACCCCTCCGCAGAAGCGCCGCATCTGGGTGCCAAATGGTGCTGTCACTAGGGCTCCATATGCCCAAGCTTCTCAAGGCTTCGCTTCCCCGCCCACCCAACCCATCTCAGATGCAGGGTCAGAGGTTCTCAATGGGGCAGCCAAGGCCAGATGCACCTCGTGTCGTCACTTGCTACAAGTGCAAGGAGACAGGGACACTACGCTGATAAGTGCACTCAGAGGCAGCTACCTCCACCACCTCCTCGCCCCAACACCAACCAGGCATTGGTTCGTGCTCCTCCGGCTAAAGCCTTCAACTCCAACAACAGGCCTGTCGGGAGGACCGCGAGGGTGAATCATATCAAGGCCGACAAAGCTGAGGAAGCTGCTGACGTCGTTCTCGGTACATTCCCCGTAAACTCTAACCCAGCTAAAGTGTTGTTTGATACCGGAGCATCGCATTCTTTCGTGTCAAAGATCTTTGCGACAACAGTTAAACTACCTTTTGTTGGTTTGGGTTCCCCGCTAGTAGTAAGCTCCCCTGGAGCAACTATGCAAACTTCCAAGATCAGTCATGAAAATCAGATTCTAATTGGAGGTCACATATTCCTTGCTTCCCTCATTCTGCTTGGCAATTCTGACATTGATGTCATCCTTGGCATGGATTGGTTGAAGGCCAATAAAGCTACGATTGACTGTGCTAAGAAGTCAATAACTCTGTTCCACCCGTCTGGCCAGATAGTCTATTCTCCAAATGAATCAAGTTCTGTTCAGCTGTACACCCTGGATGCTAAACCTCTACCTCTGCTTGAAAATGTTCCGGTGGTTTGTGAATTCCCTGACGTCTTTCCAGAAGAGTTGCCAGGGATGCCTCCGGACAGAGCAGTTGAGTTCGTGATCGAGCTTGAACCAGGTACTGCTCCAATCTCTAAGCATCCATACAAGATAGCTCCTCCTGAACTGAAGTTGTTGAAGGAGCAAATCGATATGTACATGGAGAAAGGTTACATTCAGCCTAGTTCTTCCGCTTGGGGTTGCCCAACTCTGTTCGTTGCCAAGAAGGATCAAACAAAGAGACTCGTGGTTGACTATCGTCCTCTCAACGAGAAAACCATCAAAAACAAGTATCCAATTCCTCGTATTGATGATCTTTTTGATCAACTTGCTGGAGCCTCAATATTCTCAAAGTTGGACTTGAGGATGGGTTACCATCAAATAAAGATCAGAAAGGAAGATATTCCAAAAACAGCTTTCACCACTCGGTACGGTCTATATGAATACACCGTCATGTCCTTTGGTCTCACCAATGCACCGGCGACATTCTCAAGACTCATGAATTCTGTCTTCCATGAATACCTCGACAAGTTCGTTGTAGTATATCTCGATGACATTCTGGTCTACTCAAAATCCGAGGAAGAGCATGGAGAACACCTTCGTCTCACTCTCATGAAACTTCGCGAGCATCGTCTATATGCCAAGTTCTCCAAATGTGAGTTCTGGATTCCAGAAGTTGCTTATCTTGGTCATATCATCTCTGCCAAGGGCATAGCCATTGACCCAGAAAAGGTTAAGGCAATTGTTGATTGGAAACCTCCTAAGACGGTGAAGCAAGTCAGAAGTTTTCTTGGCTTGGCTAGCTATTGCCGTCGTTTCGTCCAAAACTTTTCCAAGATTGCCAAACCTCTCACTGATCTCACGAAGAAGGACAAGAAGTTCGTTTGGACTCCACAGTGTGATGAGAGTTTCAATCTCTTGAAGACTAAACTCACTTCTACCCCAGTTCTGGTTGGCCCAGATACTACCAAACCTTTCCAGATATTCTGCGATGCATCTCTCCAAGGTCTAGGTGCAGTTCTTATGCAAGAACGTCAAGTTGTGGCTTATGCTTCACGTCAGTTGAACCCACATGAGCAAAACTATCCCACACATGACCTAGAACTTGCAGCAGTTGTGTTTGCCCTCAAGAAATGGAGACAATACTTGTTGGGTAACAAAACTGAAATCTTTTCCGATCATAAGAGTCTGAAATACATCTTCACTCAACCAGATCTAAACCTCAGGCAAAGGAGATGGATTGAAAAGATTAAAGACTTTGATCTCACCATTTCTTACACTCCAGGCAAGGCTAATGTTATGGCCGATGCTCTCAGTCGCAAGTCCTATTGCAATAATCTCATGATCATGGAAAGCCAACCTCCACTTCATGAAGAATTCCAGAAGCTGAACCTTGGTCTTGTTCCTCAAGGCTATCTTGCTAGCTTGACAGCCAGTCCAACTCTCGAGGACAAGATTCGTTCTGAACAACTTCGTGATGCTGAAATCAAGAAGATGGTAGAACACATCAAAGAAGGCAAGGAGAAATTCAAGTCCTTCTCAATTGATGACAAAGGGACTGTGTTCTTCGAAGGACGCATTGCAGTTCCTAAGATTCAAAGTCTCAAAGATTTCATTCTCAAGGAGGCTCATGAAACTCCCCTCTCCATACACCCTGGAAGTACAAAGATGTACCAGGATCTTAAGACAATGTATTGGTGGCCTGGCATGAAACGTGAAATTGCTCAATACGTTTCTGAATGCGACGTTTGTCAACGTGTTAAGGCAGTCCATCAGAAAACAGCCGGTCTACTCCAACCTCTGAAAATTCCTGAGTGGAAGTGGGACATGATTGAAATGGACTTCGTCACTGGTTTTCCAAAGTCCAAGAAGGGCAACGATGCAATCTTCGTTGTTATTGATCGTCTCACTAAAGTAGCTCACTTATTTGCTGTCAAAGAAACAATCTCAGCTAGCCAGTTAGCAGAACTCTACACAGCAAAGATTGTTCCTCTTCATGGTGTTCCATTGGAAATAAGCTCAGACCGTGGAAGTATCTTCACTTCTCATTTCTGGAAGAGTTTTCAAGAAGCATTGGGCACCAAACTTCTGTTCAGCACAGCTTATCACCCTCAGTCTCAGGGGCAAGTCGAAAGGGTCAATCAGATTCTCGAGGATATGCTCAGAGCATGTGGTATCTCCTTTGGCATGAAATGGGAGGATTGCCTTCCATATGCTGAATTCTCCTACAACAACAGCTACCAGGCAAGCCTAGGCATGGCACCATTTGAAGCACTCTATGGCCGCAGATGCAGGAGTCCAATCAATTGGTCTGGAGTTGGTGAACGTTCACTCTTAGGCCCTGACATTGTTAAGGAAGCCGAGGAGAAAGTTCGTATCATTCGTGACAATCTCAAGATTGCTCAGTCTCGTCAGAAAAGCTACTATGACAGCAAGCACCGTGATATGGTCTATGCACCTGGTGACAAGGCATATCTCCGTGTAACTCCCCTCAGAGGCACTCATCGTTTCGGTGTGAAAGGAAAGCTTGCGCCAAGATACATTGGTCCTTTCAACATTCTCTCAAGGCGGGCAGAAAATGCCTATCGTCTTGAACTTCCAGAAAAACTATCCAAGGTGCACGATGTGTTCCACGTGTCACAGCTCAAGAGGTGTTTCAAAGATCCAGATCGTGCAGTTGATCATGATTCCATTGAACTGCAAGATGATCTATCTTATGAGGAGCACCCTGTTCGTATTCTCGATGAGACCGAGCGTAAGACTCGCAACAAGAGCACCAAGTTCTTGAAAGTGCAATGGCCGCATCATTCCGATAAAGAGGCAACATGGGAGACCGAAGAGGATCTTCGCAAGAAGTATCCGGACCTTTTCCTTTCTCAGTAGGAATCTCGGGGCGCGATTCCTTCAAGGGGGGGCGTTTTGTAACATCCCAAGTATGAAAAACCATCCCCTTAGAATGTTTGTTTCATGTTTATTAAAGTATTGCATCATGTCATCATATTGATTCCATTTGTTTTCATTTTGTTTGCATTTGTTTCTTATTTCTTGCATCTGTTTTTCCCTGTTTTCACAATTCAAATTCAAACTTTATTCAAATGATTATTTCATACTTGCTCTGTTACAATCTTTTTCAAATTATAATGTCAAATTAAACCCTTATTTTGTTTCCAATTATTCCATAATGATCACTTATTAAAAGGATGGTTTTAATCAATCATTTAAATTCCAAATCACATTTAAAAATTCAAATCAAAGCATCAAACAGCAACCAATTTGAATTCATGCAAATTATACAACAATTTTAATCAATGGTTTATAATTAACATAGGGGTCACCCTATTTAAAAGTTTGTTTTTATTAATGATCATTTAATAAAGAAATTCACCTAAATTTGGTTTAATTAACAAACAACAAGTTTTTTTTGAAAACTTTTGGAAAATAAAAGTTAGCAATTAGTTGCTATGATAAAAACTAAGCTAACCATATTTTTTTCCAAAATTTTACTAACCTAAAAACCTACCTTTTCTTCCAATTTGATTTATGCAAAAAAAATTAAACAAAACAGAAAAAGAAAAAGGAAAATTACCTGCGCGTGGGGGGGGGGGGCCTTTCGGCCCAGCCCAGCTAGCCACTCGCAGCGGCCCGGTACCCCTTCGCGGCCGCCTCCGTCGTCTGTCCCGCGTACGGCAGGGCATCGAGCGGTGCCACCGCGGCAGCCATCGCCACCGACGGCCATCCTCGACCCCCGTGCCCTATAAGAGCTCCCTACGGACCCCTAGACCTAACCCTAGACCCTAGGTTTCCTGTTCCTCCTCGATTCCGCCGCCAATCCACCTCTCTGCCACCGTCCTCCTCGCCGCTGCAACTCACCGGCGTTTTCTTCTCTGAATCCACGATGGCACCCACCACCTCGCAGCTCCACTCTCCCACCTAGCTACTGGAATCACACCACCTCGCCACCCTCTTCCGATTGCACACCGGAGCCACCCCGGAGAGCCACCACAGCCGCGCCGCCGTCCTCGTCCACGCCGCTGTCGCCGCCGTCGAGCTCGTCACCGGGCCTCTTCATCGACTACGAACGGTGGTGAGCGCCACCGTCTACTCCTCCTCTCCTCTCTGTCGCATCCAGCACCCCACTGCATCACCAGATCGCAGCAGCCGCAGCACAGCACCACGGCGTCTCACCGCCGGCGATGCATCCCTGACGAAGTTCAGACGTGTGCGCGCAGATCTGAAACTTACCTTTGCTGCATCTCTGTTTCTGTCGAAACTGACGAAAGCACCGTAGTGGCAGCAGTGCAGCGCGCGCGCCCGCGAGGTCCTGTGTTCGATCCCTCGCGGCTGCGAATTAATCCAAACTTTTTCCACCGCTGGCTGACAGGCAGGGCCCGCATGTCTGTGACCCTGTGGCCACGCCAGCACGCACAGCACGCCACGCTGGCCCCAGGCCCACGGGCAGTGGCTGTGGCTAGCTTCCAGTGCTGTAACAAAAGTTTTCCAACACGTTTCTGTTTTAAAAACAAATCCTTTTAAAATTGCAAATTGATCCCTAAAACAAAAACATTAATAACTTTTAATCTATAACTCCAAATAATAAAATCTAAATATGTTTGTTGTTCTAAATTAAATTGTCTATCCATTTATGCCATTTGTGTACTGTTTTGAATTTTCCAAATGCAATTCAAATTTGAATTCAACTAAGTCAATTGTAATTTGCTAAATTGCTTAACTAAATCATAATAAATCCAAACCATGCAAATAAAATATGTTTTCAATGCTATTTCAAATAACCTATGCAAATATAAATTTTGTTTCATGGTTTGAATAATTTAAATTGCTTAAATAATTTAAACCTTATTTAAATCATTTAAAATTGCTAAAATCATAACTTGCTCAATTTAAATTATTTTTGAGCATGCAAAATATGTTTTCAAACCACCAAAGTATAAACTTTTCAAATGTGAATTTGAAAGTATGTTTTGAATAAATAAAATTCAAACTTGTTTTAAATTCAATTAAAACTTGTTTAATATTGTTTAAGTCATAATAAATTCATCTTAACTCCTTTTTCAAAATTTGAAACATGTAATCCAACTAAAATTTGGTATTCTTTTCAAATATGAATTTTGTTATTTGTTTTGAAAACTTTAAATTGATGAAAACAACAAATGCTTGTGTGACATGTTTAAGTAACCAAAAATTTCCAAACTTAATAAATAATTTCCAAACTTGTTAAAATCCTTTTCCACTTGCATCTATTGTTGTTATTTTGTTGTTATCATCATGCATGCATCATGGTAATAAACTTTCACATGGTACTAAGTTGTAGATCATTTGTTCCCACTTAATTCATGGACCTTTTTCCATATGCACTCCAATGGCATATGTGTCCATTTAAATTGTGTTACCATGTCACTTAGTTTATTTTGATGCATCTATTAAATTGACATGCATCATCCCATGATTGTGCACTATGCCATGATATTGATTGTTTATCTTCCTGTATTGTTTGTTTGCTTCTTCTCGGATAGACGACGACGTTGAGACCGACGATCTTTACGACGCCCCTTCTGAGGATATAGCTCAGTACCCGGCTACTGAGTTTGCAGGCAAGTTATCACTCACATGAACCATTGTGTTCCTTTCAACATTGGTTACCGATACTTTCCGTTGTCTATTTCTGCTAGCCATATGTATCGTTGCTTCTGTTACGAACCTATAACCTGATACCCTGAAACCTGATATGCCTCACCTCCAGTCCTAACACCCCATTAGTCGAGCCCGTGTCTTACTAGCATGCTTAGGGTTGTTTTGCTCGAGTCTGTTATCAGTTACTTTCTGTTATCATATCTGTTTATATTCTGGGGCTCGATGTTAAACAACAACCTGTTAATTTGAGGTAATAATAATTTGCTGATAAGGCACCGGCAGGAGGCCCGGCGTGGTTTTGAGGCCTGCTAGTGTCGACCCTAATAGGAAAAGGGTCTTGTCTACTGATCCATGATGAGCGCACTATCCGCATGTGGGAAGCGTGTATGGGCGCCCCCCTCAATTTGATTCGATTCGCATCTCGTCCAAATCACCACACTTAGTTCGGGCTTTCCATTTGATGCACGCATATGCAGGTACGAACCCGAGGCCAGGGTGGAACTTTTGTAGTCGGCATTTAGGGCGGCGTGGTCTTCCAGTGCTATGAGGGTCCCCTTTTCTTCGTGGGGCTCGATTAGCCGCGCACGCACAGCACGTGGTGCTTTGGGCTTGATGCGAAGAAGAGTTGAGTTGTGTTGAGTGCCCCGCTTGGTGGGAAAGGCCTTCCCATCTGGCGGGTTATTCTTACGTGTACGGCCAAATTGGTGCACCCCTGCAGGGATAAATCTTCTCGAGAAGCCGTGTTTTCCGCGGTTATGGTTGACTTGGTGAAAGTACTGGCTAACAAGTACTCAGAACAACTTACATCTAACTAATGATAACTTGACTAGCAATAGGCTTATTGACACAACAATTTGATCCATCATTAATCCAACTGTGTGAGTTATCCTCGGATTGCTTCTTTGGATAAGGGGCGAGATCCAGGATGGGTTTGTGTGGTGGTTAGTTGTAGTTGGTTACGATACGCTATCTTATCCCCTTTCTGATAGCCGGAAGTTGTAGTTTGTTCTGTAGTTGGTTAGTGCAGCCAGTTGCAGCATCTGTTATATCCCTTTCTTCCGTTGAACCCAAGGCATCTGTGCTTGGTGTTGACGGGCTACACTTTGGTGAACTGTGAGTCTTGCTTGCCAGTACGTTTATGTACTGACCCCTTTGGGGCTGTGGTTTCCGCAGACTACGCTTACGAGGATCCAGGTGACGGCTACTACGTGGAGTTTGACGAGGCTGCTGACGAGTAGTTAGCGGACCCGGGCAAGATCCGAGACATCGTGGATGGGCTCCGTTTTCTTTTCATTCCCGGCTTCTTAAGCCTATTTGGATTTGTCTGTACTCAGACCCCTTTGAATGCTTCCGCTGAGTTGTAATGATGTTATGTTGGGACATGTGTCCTCTGGATGATTGTATTTGCTATTCTCTGCCCTAGTGAGGGCCAGTTGCAACTTATTTCAATCTTTTGTGCCCTAGAGATTTGTTGTGTTATCATCTTGTTCAACGCCGTTGACGTACCATGTGTGTATGGTATGAAGTGCGTCAATGGTAGTGTCCTGATTTCTATGGGATAGTTTACGTCGACGGTGAATAGTAAAGATTGGTTGTCACACATAAGTGTTGGCCTACTCGTAAGAGATGCGGGTGCCGGTAAGCCCCGTAATCCAATCAAAATACTGTTCAGTTCGTACGGTAAGTATCCTCTAGAAGTCCGGGTGCGACAAAAATGTGCCCCCTTTGGAAAAAATACCGAAAGATCCTATGGAACTTGGACATTATATCCAAAAGAGTGGCAAGATTAAAGAATGTGATATCTTCAATATGCTCCCCTTGAACTTGCACTTCTCGAACTTGATGACGACCACAACTTGACGTCATCCACCATGGACTATATGAAATTTTCCTTTTGATGCAAGCCCATGGAATGATACCTAACCCCACATAGATATACCACACACACATATAATGGGTTAGAACACAAAGCTATATGAACAATTACTTATGATACCATGATCCCACATGGTACATCTTCTTGCTTTGTGAGTTGATCAATATTAACCATCGCTTAGCACTTTGCCTTTATCAACCTTTTATCTTTTCTTCTCTCTTCATAATAATGATGTCTTGAAGGTAAAGACGAATGTTCACACAATATTCTTCTTCAAGACATACTTGCAATATGTTCAACTCTCTCATGAGCACACTTGGGATATTCACATGAATAACACCTTGGTCACCACTTGATTATCTTGAATCCAACACATGGACATCAAGCATTGCCTATGGACAAACTCTACAAGTATAGCTCAATGCAACCATTAGTCCATAGTGATTGTCATCAATTACCAAAACCACACATGGGGGAACCATGCTCTTTCAAAGGACCTACCAATAAATTGGAAAGATCCAGAAGTAGACTTCCTATCATCTTTATCAGCGTCCCAATCCGAGTCCATGTAGCCCTTGAGAGAAAAATGTGCCCCCTTTGGAAAAAATATCGAAAGATCCTATGGACCGCCACCAAGTGACTTTCCTTAGGATCCGCTTGATACCTTGCACACACACCTACACTCAAAACGATATCGGGCCTAGATGCACAAAGGTAAAGCAAAGAACCAATCATAGAACGGTACAAGTTTTGATCCACATCTTTACCATCCGGATTGTGCTTGAGGTGGCATTTGACTTGCATAGGGGATGACTTCTCTTTTGCACCTTGGAAGTAAAACCTCTTGAGCATGTATTGGGCATACTTGGCTTGATAAATGAAAGTCCCACGAGTCAATTGCTTGATCTCAAAGCCAAGGAAGAATTTAAGCTCTCCCATCATGGACATCTCAAACCTGTCAATCATAAGCTTTGAGAACTCATTATTATAATCTTGGTTAGTTGAACCAGAGATAATATCATCCACATAGAGTTGGCATATGAAAATCACTCCCTTTACCCTCTTCCCAACTTCAAATCCGCAGTCTACCAATAACTCTCTAAGGTGCTCATACCACGCACGTGGTGCTTGTTTAAGTCCATAGAGTGCCTTGTCGAGCTTGTAGACATGGTTAGGGAAGTTGGGGTTCTCGAACCCCGGAGGTTGCTTAACATATACCTCCTCTTTCAAGGGACCATTTAGAAAAGCACTTTTGACATCCATTTGTTGCAATTTGAAATTATGCGAAGATGCATATGCAAGAAGCATACAGGTGGACTCAAGGCGAGCCACGAGAGCATAGGTTTCATCAAAGTCAATGCCTTCCACTTGAGTGTAGCCTTGAGCCACCAATCTTTCCTTGTTCCTTATGACAATATCATGCTCATCTTGCTTGTTCCTGAATATCCACTTAGTGCCAATAACATTGTGTCAATCCATGGGCTTCTCAACTAGCTTCCAAACTTTACTTTGCTCAAAGTTATTAAGCTCATCATGCATAGATTCCAAACAATCTGAGTCCTTAAGAGCTTCAAATACTTTCTTTGGCTCCACCATGGATATGTGAGCTTGATGCTCACTAAAGTTTGCCAATTTCTTTCTTGTAGACCTTCTAGCTTGAACATATTCCAAGACCTTGTCATCGGATGCATCGATAAGCTTCAAGGCCCTTCTAACCCTCTTAGCACGATGGGCTTCGATCTCCCTATTATTGCATGGAGGGATCACTTGATCATCTTGATCATCTGGGTCCCCATCTTGACCGGATTGTTGTCCTTGATCATCGTCATCATCATCATCATCATCAACACTTGCCTCAACTTGTGGATAGGAGGATTAAGAAGGTTGATCTTGGCCTTGACCTTGAATATCTTGAATGATAGGAGTGGTTGCATCTTGCATAGTAAATTGGTCAACAAGAGGAGGGTCTTGAACATGTTCTTGGGTAGGTGCATCACTTGGCTCCTCCTTGGCTTGTTCTTCTATTGTCGAGGAGGGCTCCACTTGACTAGAGCATAGTTCTTCTCGAGTTTCCATAAGGTGTCCCTCAATGGGGCGGAAAAATCCCACACCCATCCTTCCTATGGCTTCTTGAGGCATTTCAACATCTACATTAGAAACATGAAATTGCGCCACTTGGGAGCCATCATTTCCTCGAAAACCAGAATACAAGATTCTATGACAATCCGTGAGGCTTTGTCGAAGACTCTATAAGTGTGGGATTCGGCACCGTAACCAACAAATATACCCTTGATGTCTACGCACGCTTCTATTCTTGTAGACAATGTTGGGCCTCCAAGTGCAGAGGTTTGTAGAACATCAGCAAGCTTCCCTTAACTGGATTACACAAGGTTTATCGAACTCAGGGAGGAAGAGGTGGTATCCCTCTCAAGCAACCCTTCAACTACGATACAAGAAGTCTCTTGTGTCCCCAACACACCTAATACAACTGTTAGTTGTATAGCTGCACTAGTTCGGCGAAGAGAGAGTAAAATACAAGTAATATGGATGATTATAAGTGACAATAGCAATCTAAAATAAAAATGGCAGCAAGCAAACATGTAGCAGAACTGAACGTAAACAGTGTTTCAACGCTTAGAAACAAGGCCTAGGGATCCTACTTTTACTAGTGGACAGTCTCAACAATGATAAAATAATTGAATGCATAAATATCTCTCTTCACTATGCTACTCCGAACCACTCTCCGGTTGAATAGCAAACACCAATTCAATGCGTAGGGCTGTAACAGCACTCCTCAAAGTCGCATTCCCATGTCTAGTTAACCCCACGCTGTCACTATGAGCTCCCTAGAAGGTACCAAACAAACACCACAATTTAATAGGGTCATCCAACACAAGATATAAATATCATGCTAAACCACACGGTGCACACACTTTCACCTTTACACCGTGATCAAAGTGTTTACGGAGATCTCATAACAAAACCACTCGAGTAGCATAACAGATGAAGAGTAACATCTACTAATTCAACTAGATTACAAATCTCACGATCACATAAAGATCACACCATGGGAGAGAGAGATGAAACACATAGCTACCGGTAGAGCCCTCAGCCCCGGGGGAGAACTACTCCCTTCTCATCATAGGAGACAGCAACAACGATGAATATGGCGGTGGAGTCGATGGAGATGGCTCCGGGGGCACTTCCCCGTCCCGGCAGGGTGCCGAAACGGAGATTTCTGTCCCCCAAAACTTGTCGGCGGCGGAGGCAGAGATACGGATGTTTTTGGTGGAAAAGGCCGATCCCCTTAGGGTTTATTCATCGGGGATTATATATAGGCGAAAGGGCGATGCCAGGGGTGGCCAGGGGGCCCACACCACCTGGTGGTACGGCCAGGGGGACCCGCGCCACCCTATGGTGTGGCCACCCTGTGGCCCCCCTCCGGGTCTCTTCGGGACTTCTTGGAACCTCCGGGACTTCTAAGACTTCTGGCTTTTGAATCGTCCAATTCCGAGAATATTTCCAGAACAACTTTTATGAAACTAAAACAGCAGAAAACAAGAACTGGCTCTGTGGCATCTTGTCAATAGGTTAGTCCCGGGAAACCGATAAAAATGACATAAATTGTATAGAAAACATGTGGGAAATAACATGGAACATCAGAAATTAAGGATACGTTTATGACGTATCAACATCCCCAAGCTTAGTTCCTACTCGTCCTCGAGTAGGTAAACGATAAAAACACATAATTTCTGAGGTGACATGCTACCAACATAAACTTGATCATCATAGTAATGTAAAGCATGTAAACTAGAATCAAATGAATAAAGGCTGCGGTTTATAGTTGATATCAAAGAGTAATGTATAAACCATTAGGAATAACAAAGTAAAACCTTTCAATGAATCAATACTAAAAGGCAATCCATTGTGCAAAGTATATTAAAGATGATTTAAGCTTCAAGAACAACAATATAATCATCCAAGGCATCAAACTCTCACAACAACCCTGTTAGGATCAAGTCAAGTGACAACAATATGCACATAGGAAAATCATTCAAATAATTGTGCACTTAAAACAAGCAAGTGTTCTATATTGGTTCCTAGCACCAGGATGTTATGGCTAAAAGAACATTATGAGGGTTTGGATGGTCAATGGAAGAAAGGCTCACACAACTGAAGTGATCATTAGACAAGAGGAAGTCTTATAATCGAAGTTATGCAAGGAGTAGTGATTGCCACACAACGGATGCACATAGAGCTATAATTGTATGAAAGCTCTCCAATGGAACTAGTGGGGGTGCATCCAACCTGCTTGCTCACGAAGACCGAGAGCTCTTTTGAGGAGGCTCATCATTGTAATATACAAGCTAAGGTCTATAATGTAAGTTCCCCACAGAGTTATGTAAGTCATAATATGAAAACTCTTTCCAAACTGAAGTAATGATGCCAACCAAGCACAAGTGTGGAATAAATGATAGTAGTGCTACCCCCTCTCTCTTTTGCCTTTTTTTCTTTTTGCCTTTTTCTCTTTTTTTATCTTTTTTTTATTTATAACCTCACTGGTAGGGGCAACACTCTATTTTACAATGAATCGTCACACTTTTAGTACCCATAACTCAAACTAAAATATCTCTAATGTAAATAAAACTAAATGCTCCTGCCAGTGTAGCAGTATGCAAAATAACAATGAAGCATGACAAGTAACATAATGATGATGGATGGTGTATGGCAATATATCTCGGAATGGCTATGGAAATGCCATGGTAGGTAGGTATGGTGGCTGTTTTGAGGAAGATAAATTTTGGCTTATGTATAGAAGAACAAAGTTCTCTCACCGGGTTTGGATGTACTAGCGAAGTTTGCACCAACTCTGAATGTGAGAATGAGCAATGCACAGTACCGAAGAGGCTAGAAATAGATGATGGAAGTGCCAGAAAACCGCAACATAGAACTCACAAGTTAAAATATTCCAAATAAAATCATGATATCATAAGGCATAATGAAAATAACTCCAAGAGGGTCCGTGGCAGTGACAAGTCAATGTGGGCTACCCCGACCGTAGCGCGTAACAAAAGCTATCACGATTGCTATCAGCAAAGGAAGTCATATACCATTATCATATCAACTGGTTATTTGAGTGTGGCACAGTTTCAAGCTTCTAGACCAACCATTAATTGTTTTTACCTTAGTAAACCAGAAAGTTTACCATTAAGCATATTAATATCTCAAAACAACAGCAAATAATCAAGTGAAATAGTTTAGTGATCTACAAGAATATGTAAGCTTTTTCGTCATACCATCTACCACATGTAGCATTTTCTATTTCCATAAAACACCATACAAAATATGTTTTAACAAAAACTCTCTAAATGATACAGAAAGAAAGCATGAGAGTACTCACATAACTCTACTAAAACTAACAGCTCTGAATAAGAGATACATGAAACCAAGGGCTAAACGCAGTACTAGCAAAAAGTGAACACTCACAAAACAATAATAATGAAAACTAGAGTGTTCTAAGCAATGAAAACGGAGCGTGTCTCTCTCCCACACAAGTATGATAGGTTACAGTGATATTATTGCAGCAAGCAAAACAAAAGAAAACAAAATAAAAACAAGCAAACGCTCCAAGTAAACTTCATATGATGTGACCGAATAAAAATATTGTTTCATGAGAAGTGACCTAATAGATAGTCGACGAAGAAAGGGATGCTTTGGGCATCCCAAGATTAGATGCTTGAGTCTTCTAAAATATGCTTGGATGAACCACAGGGGCATCCCCAAGCTTTTATCTTGCACTCTTCTTGATCACATATATCACCTCTTCTCTTGACACTTGAAAACTTCCTTCACACCATACTCAAACAGTAATTCACATTAGAGGGTTAGTGCAACAAATAAATATCCATGAGTTCTGTATGGCACAAGTGCTATTGATACTTTTAAACATTAGCTACAGTCATTGATGTTTCGTGAAGCAACTAAATCCACCTGACATCGCAAAAGAGCAAATGCAAGAAAAATGGCAGAATCTGTCAAAACCAGACCAGTCTGTAAACACGAATTTTTTCGGGGCACTTACATTGCTCAGATCGAAAAAGTTAAAGAACAAAAAAGTTTCATAATTAGCTGAGTAATAAGAAAAAAAAATTTCAGATCATTCTGATCTTGCTGGATATTTCACGATTTTTTACGGTGGATAGCAGAAATTTGTTTCCTGCGCAGAAATCCGAAAACCAGCTCCAACTCTCGTCAAAAACCTTACTTGGCACTACTAAAACATGAAAAGAAAGATAAAAAGGAGTTTCTACAGAAGTATACAACTCCTTTACTCAAATAAAATATAGAAAAAAGGCAAAAATAAAACCATGGGTTATCTCCAAAGAAGTGCTTTTCTTTGAAGCCTTTTAGCTAGGCATGATAATTTGAGAAAATGCTCACATGAAAAATATGAATTGAAGCAAAAGAGAGCATCAAGAAGAAAATGTAAAAAAAAATTAAGTCTAACCCACTTCCTATGAAAAAGAATCTTGTAGAAGAACAAGTCAATAAAACACAAAGTGGCTAGCATAGGAAAGCAAAATAAGTGCAACTTCAAAATTTTCAACATAACGAGGGGAAACTTGATATTGTTGAGATGCATAATACTATGTTTACCTCTCTCATAATAACTTTCAGTAGCATCATGAATGAAATTAATAATATAAATATCACATAAAACATTCTTATCATGAGCCACATGCATAAAAGAATTATTACTTTCCACATAAGCATAGTCATTCTTATTAATAGAAGTGGGAGCAAATTCAACAAAATAGCTATCATTATTATTCTCAACGCCATAATCATCGAATATTATAATCATAATTAATTTTCTCCTTAATAGTAGGTGGACTGAAAATAGCATGTTCATCATTGTAAACATCATATATAGGAGGCAAAGTATCATCAAAGTAAATTTGTTCCTCCGTGCTTGGGGGACTAAAAATATCATATTCATCAAAAGCAGCTTCCCCAAGCTTAGAATTTTCCATAGAATTAGCAATGATGGTGTTCAAAGAATTTATACTAATAACATTGCTACTAGCATGCAAATAAATCTCCATAGGTTTTTTAATTTTCTCTTCAAACACTTCATGCCGTAACTCAAGATAAAGATTATAAAGTTCTCTCATATTTTTGTTGTTTTCCATTAATCCTAACTAGTGAAAATAAAAACAAGAAACAAAAAGATATAGATGCAGAATCTAAAGGAAATAACTTCGAGCACCCACAAATGATGTGAGTACCTTTTACCTTACCTCCCCGGCAACGGCGCCGGAAAAGAGCTTGATGTGTACGCACGCTTCTATTCTTGTAGACATTGTTGGGCCTCCAAGTGCAGAGATTTGTAGAACAACAGCAAGTTTCCCTTAAGTGGATTAACCAAGGTTTATCGAACTCGGGGAGGAAGAGGTCAAAGGTATCCCTCTCAAGCAACCCTTCAACTACGATACAAGAAGTCTCTTGTGTCCCCAACACACCTAATACAATTGTCAGTTGTATAGGTGCACTAGTTCGGCAAAGAGAGAGTAAAATACAAGTAATATGAATGATTATAAGTGATAATAGCAATCTGAAGTAAAAATGGCAGAAAGCAAACATGTAGCAGAACTGAATGTAAACGGTGTCTCAATGCTTAGAAACAAGGCCTAAGGATCCTACCTTCACTAGTGGACACTCTCAACAATGATAAAATAATTGAATGCATAAATATCTCTCTTTACTATGCTACCCGAACCACTCTCCGGTTGAATAGCAAACACCAATTCAATGCGTAGGGCTGTAACAGCACTCCTCAAAGTCGCATTCCCATGTCTAGTTAACCCCACGCTGTCACTATGAGCGCCCTAGAAGGTACCAGACAAACACCACAATTTCATAGGGTCATCCAACACAAGATATAAATGTCATGCTAAACCACACGGTGCACACACTTTCACCTTTACACCGTGATCAAAGTGTTTACGGAGATCTCATAACAAAACCACTCGAGTAGCATAACAGATGAAGAGTAACATCTACTAATTCAACTAGATTACAAATCTCACGATCACATAAAGATCACACCATGGGAGAGAGAGATGAAACACATAGCTACCGGTAGAGCCCTCAGCCCCGGGGGAGAACTACTCCCTTCTCATCATAGGAGACAGCAACAACGATGAATATGGCGGTGGAGTCGATGGAGATGGCTCCGGGGGCACTTCCCCGTCCCGGCAGGGTGCCGAAACGGAGATTTCTGTCCCCCGAAACTTGTCGGCGGCGGAGCTACGAATGTTTTTGGTGGAAAAGGTCGATCCCCTTAGGTTTTATGCATTGGGGAGTATATATAGGCGAAAGGGCGATGCCGGGGGGTGGCCAGGGGGCCCACACCACCTGGTGGCGCGGCTAGGGGGACCCACGCCACCCTATGGTGTGGCCACTCTGTGGCCCCCCTCTGGGTCTCTTCGGGACTTCCTGGACCCTCCGGGACTTCTAAGACTTCTGGCTTTTGAATCTTCTAATTCCAAGAATATTTTTCTAGAACAACTTTTCTGAAACTAAAAACAGCAGAAAACAGGAACTGGCTCTGTGGCATCTTGTCAATAGGTTAGTCCCGGGAAATCGATAAAAATGACATAATGTGTATAGAAAAGATGTGGGAAACAACATGGAACATCATAAATTAAGGATACGTTTATGACGTATCAACCCTCAATAGTTTTAGATTCAAATTTAGACAACCGAACACCCTTTATCAAATATAAACACTTACAACCGAAGACACGGAAGTAGGAGACGTTGGGTTTGTTTCCGGTGAGGGTCTCATATGGAGTCTTCTCTAAGCCCTTGCGAATGTAGAGGCGGATGGAGGAGTGGCATGCGGTGGATATGGTCTCGGCCTATAAATATCGGGGAGAAGAATACTCCGCCAACATGGTCCTTGCCATATCAACTCTAGTTCGATTCTTCCTTTTCGGATACACCATTTTGTGGAGGGGTATATGCAGCGGAATATTGATGAAGAATACCGAACTCATTCAAGGTTTAGTTCTTGAACTCGGTGCCATTGTCACTCAGAATAACCATGATTGGAACATTGTGGGGGCCCACACCACCTGGTGGCGCGGCTAGGGGGACCCACGCCACCCTATGGTGTGGCCACTCTGTGGCCCCCCCTCTGGGTCTATTCGGGACTTCCTGGACCCTCCGGGACTTCTAAGACTTCTGGCTTTTGAATCTTCTAATTCCAAGAATATTTTTCTAGAACAACTTTTCTGAAACTAAAAACAGCAGAAAACAGGAACTGGCTCTGTGGCATCTTGTCAATAGGTTAGTCCCGGGAAATCGATAAAAATGACATAATGTGTATAGAAAAGATGTGGGAAACAACATGGAACATCATAAATTAAGGATACGTTTATGACGTATCAACCCTCAATAGTTTTAGATTCAAATTTAGACAACCGAACACCCTTTATCAAATATAAACACTTACAACCGAAGACACGGAAGTAGGAGACGTTGGGTTTGTTTCCGGTGAGGGTCTCATATGGAGTCTTCTCTAAGCCCTTGCGAATGTAGAGGCGGATGGAGGAGTGGCATGCGGTGGATATGGTCTCGGTCTATAAATATCGGGGAGAAGAATACTCCGCCAACATGGTCCTTGCCATATCAACTCTAGTTCGATTCTTCCTTTTCGGATACACCATTTTGTGGAGGGGTATATGCAGCGGAATATTGATGAAGAATACCGAACTCATTCAAGGTTTAGTTCTTGAACTCGGTGCCATTGTCACTCAGAATAACCATGATTGGAACATTGTGGGGGCCCACACCACCTGGTGGCGCGGCTAGGGGGACCCACGCCACCCTATGGTGTGGCCACTCTGTGGCCCCCCCTCTGGGTCTCTTCGGGACTTCCTGGACCCTCCGGGACTTCTAAGACTTCTGGCTTTTGAATCTTCTAATTCCAAGAATATTTTTCTAGAACAACTTTTCTGAAACTAAAAACAGCAGAAAACAGGAACTGGCTCTGTGGCATCTTGTCAATAGGTTAGTCCCGGGAAATCGATAAAAATGACATAATGTGTATAGAAAAGATGTGGGAAACAACATGGAACATCATAAATTAAGGATACGTTTATGACGTATCAACCCTCAATAGTTTTAGATTCAAATTTAGACAACCAAACACCCTTTATCAAATATAAACACTTACAACCGAAGACACGGAAGTAGGAGACGTTGGGTTTGTTTCCGGTGAGGGTCTCATATGGAGTCTTCTCTAAGCCCTTGCGAATGTAGAGGCGGATGGAGGAGTGGCATGCGGTGGATATGGTCTCGGCCTATAAATATCGGGGAGAAGAATACTCCGCCAACATGGTCCTTGCCATATCAACTCTAGTTCGATTCTTCCTTTTCGGATACACCATTTTGTGGAGGGGTATATGCAGCGGAATATTGATGAAGAATACCGAACTCATTCAAGGTTTAGTTCTTGAACTCGGTGCCATTGTCACTCAGAATAACCATGATTGGAACATTGTGTTGGCGGTTGATACGTCATAAACGTATCCTTAATTTCTGATGTTCCATGTTGTTTTCTTATTGTTTACCACATGTTTTCTATACACTTCATGTCATTTTTATCGATTTTCTGAACTAACCTATTGACAAGATGCCATAGAGCCAGTTCCCTGTTTTCTGCTGTTTTTAGTTCCAGAAAAGTTGTTCTGGAAATACTCTCGGAATTGGAAAATTCGAAGCCCGAAAGTCTTAGAAATCCCGGAGGTTCCACGGAGTCCCGAAGAGACCGGGAGGGGGCCTCAGGGGGCCCACACCATAGGGTGGCGCTGCCCCCCCTTGGCCGCGCCAGGGGGTGGTGTGGGGCCCCTGAGCCTCCACCGCCTCTGCCCTTTGGCCTATTTATCCCCCCCAAGGCGTAAACCCTAAAACGATTCGACTTTTACCCAAGAAACACCCGAGGCCGCCGTCACCGTCATCCCGAGATTGGGAGGGTTCCGTAGCTCTCCCCAACACTCTACCGGAGGGGTAAATCATCGCCGGAGGGGTCTACACCACCATGCCCTCCTCTAAAATGATGCGTGAGTAGTTCATCCCTGGACTACGGGTCCATAGCAGTAGCTAGATGGTTGTTCTCTCCACTTTGTGCCTCATGTTTAGATCTTGTGAGCTGCCTATCATGATGAAGATCATCTTTATGTAATGCTACATGTTGTGTTTGTTGGGATCTGATGAATTTTGAATGCTATGTCTTCTTATTATCAAGCTATCATGTTATCTTCATGTATATGTTATTTATGATCTTGCATGCTATCCGTTGTTAGTAGATGCTCTGGCCAAGTAGATGCTAGTAACTCCAAGAGAGAGTATTTATGCTCGATAGTGGGTTCATGCCTCCTTTTCATCTGTGCTCGAGTGACAGAAACGTGACGGATGGAGGATGTGCTGTTGCCATTAGGGAGAAAACAACAATGCTTTGTCTAAGGATGATGTTATTGTTTACATTACACACTTTGCTTACTGCGATTATCTGTTGCTTTCAACTTAATACCTAACGTTTGTTCAGATGATATTGGAAGGGTGGATTTTTAGTCATAGATGCAGTTGGATAACGGTCTATGTATCTTGTTGTAATGCCCGCATGAATCACATGGTTATATTTATGTCTTGCATATGCACTACGGTGCAGCCTTCATTTCTGTCAGTTGCCCAGCTTTAATTTGTTCACCACACATGTTATTTATCCTTCTTAGAGAGACACCACTAGTGAACTGTGGACCCCGGTCCTTTTTTCCTCATACCGATAAACACCTACTGCTTTCATACTACTCTCATACTGTTCCTACTATTTTCCTATTGTTTTCCACACCATATGTTTAACCTCTTTGTGTTGAGCAAAACCGGTGAGATTGACAACCTCACTTCTTCGTTGGGACAGAGTGATTTGATTGTGTTGTGTAGGTTCCACGGTGCTGCTGAACCGGTAATGCGCCCTGCCACCTCAGCTGCATCAACCTTCATAGATTGCTTGTCCTACTACTGGTCGATTCAACCTTGGTTTCTTTTCTGAGGGAAAACTTGTTGCTACACTCTTCACAACCTTTCTTTTGGGGTTTACTAGCGAGGGCATTAAGGCCATCAACAAGTTTTCTGGCGCCGTTGCCGGGGAGAAAGAAACTTTCTGCAAGGGGAGTCTCTCACTTCCAATCTCCTTACTTTGTTTTTTTTTGCTTATTTTATTTTATTTTGTCTTGTTTGCTTCTCTTTATCAAAAAATAGTCCTTATTCTAGTTTTTATTTTTGCTTTATCATGCTTGCTATCAATGTTTGATGTCTTTAAAACTAGGTCTTTTAGGAAAGGTGGGTTCATAGATGAACAACAAAAATACTATAAGGAACATCGCTTGTCACAAAAAGGGATACACTTATGGGAGAAAATTAATAAATTGCATGACTATGCTAAAAACTTGTGCTCTATTTATAATGTTACTTATTGCTTTGATAAATCTTGTTGTTGTAGGAGGTATAAACACCTCCCTTTTCAATGTGAGTATAATGATAATGTTACCATATCTTCTTATGTTAAGGGAAATTATGAATTATATGATGTGGAACAAATTGAAGAATTTATTGCTTGGAAGGGTGCATTTGAAATTGCCTATTTACTTGAAAGTATTGATGATGCACCTTATAAATACGAGATATATGATATACTTGAATATTGCTTTGATAATTACAAGGATTGTAATCACTACATAATGGAATATCTTAATCAATTCTCTCCCCCAAAGGGAGATACTAATTCCTTGCAGGAACCTGTGGAAGAAGAAACTGCTGAATGTGGAAGCTCATTGGATGAAAAAGAGGAGAGTGATGATCGAGAGGAGGAAAAATGGAGCTACCAATGTCTACCTCCCAATGATAGTAACTATTTAACCCATACATTAGTTGATGAAGTTGATACTTGCTATACTTGTGACCTTGATACTACTATGAATGAAACTTGTGAAAATGATATTGCTACTGTTATTTATGATAATCCATGCTACTTGGATAAATCTTATGATAATGCTCTTAATGATGGTCCTATGTTACCTGATGTTATAAATTATAATGCTACTGAAAATAGGATTGCGATAATGTGTCATATACCTTTTATGAGTGATCAATCATCTTGTTTTGCTATTGCTAAAAGTGGAAAAAAAGAGGAGCTGATTTTAAATTTTGATCCCACTATTTTTGAGATTGATATGAATTGTGTGCTTTTAGAACATGACAAACATGCTTTATGTGATAATTGTGTTGTTGAGTTTGTTCATGATACTACTGAAAATTATTATGAGAGAGGAAAATATGGTTGTAGGAATTTTCATGTTACTAAAACACCTCTCTTTTTGTTGAAAGTTTTGAAGTTGCTCTTGTTCTACCTTCCCATGATTTCTAGTTTGAGATTCTTTATTTATTTCTTTAAAAGATTCCTATGCATAGGAAGTGGGTTAGACTTAAATTTGTTTTATACTTGCTTCTTGATGCTCTCTTTTGCTTAATTCATATTTCTTATGTGAGCATCTACTTGATTCCACTTTTCTAGGCCTAGCTAAAAGGTGTTAAAGAAAAGCACTTCTTGGGAGATAACCCATGATTTTTTTTGCTTTGTTTTTCTCTGTTTTCTTTGAGTAAAGGGGTTGTATACTTCTGTATAAACTCATTTGTATCTTTCTTTTCATGTTTTAGTAGTGCCAAGTAAGGTTTCTGACGAGAGTTGGAGTTGGTTTTCGGATTTCTGCGCAGAAACATATTTTTGTTGTCCACCGTAAACAATCGTATAAAATCCTGGAAGATCAGAATGATCTGAATTTTTGTGTGCTTATTCCTCATCTAATTCTGCAAATTTTTTGTTATTTAATTTTTTCGATCTGAGCAACATAAGTGTCTCGAAAAAATTCGTCTTTACAGTTAGTTCTGGTTTTAACAGATTCTGCCATTTTTCTTGCGTTTGCTCTTTTGCGATGTCAAGTGGATTTCTTTGCTTCAAGAAACATCAGTGGCTGTAGCTAATGCTTAAAATTATCAATATAGCTTGTGCCATACAGAACTAATGGATTTTTATTTGTTGCACTAACCCTCTAATGCGAATTACTGTTTGAGTGTGGTGTGAAGGAAGTTTTCAAGTATCAAGAGAAGAGGTGATATATGTGATCAAGAAGAGTGCAAGGTGAAAGATTGGGGATTCCCCCGTGGTTCATACAAGCATATTTTTAGAAGACTCAAGCATCTAAGCTTGGGGATGCCCAAGGCATCCCCGTCTTCATCAACTATCTATCAGGTGAGTTCTCGTGAAACTATATTTTTATTCGGTCGCATCATATGAAGTTTACTTGGAGCGGCTGTTTGTTTTTATTTGTTTTTCTTTTTTTCCTTTGTTTTTTTTCTTTCTTAAATAATATAGTTGGATCCTATCATTCCTTTTTTGGTAGAGAGACACGCTCTGCTTTTTTGTTTGAATACTTGCTATGATAGTATTCTTAATTTTTCTTCTAGCTGCTGCAAAAATTCTTGTTTAGCTCTCGTTTTCATTGCATCTCTTATTCAGAGCTGTTAGTTTTAGTAGTGTTATGTGAGTCCTCTCATGTTTTCTTGCTGTAGAATGTAGAGTTTTTTTTGTTAAATCATGATTTGTATGGTGCTTGTTGGGAAAAGAAACTGCTGCTTGAAGTAGAATTTTTAACGGTGCAAGTAGAAGCTTGTATAGAATGTGGCTAGAACTTTTTCATATCATGTTAGATAATATTTTGGTTTTAAATACTTGTGGTTATTTATTAGCATGATTAGACTCAAATATCTGAGAGTGTTTAATGTTCCATTGAAAGAATCATGAGTTGTTCTTGTCATATTAAAGCATAAATTTGTGGTGTTCTCCTTTGGATGTTTTATTTGGTTGACTTGGCGCATGCTCACACCATGTTTATGACTATGAACCAGTAACGAATAGCCTCTATGATCATTCATTTTTTGAACTTGTGGTACCACTTATGCTTTGATTAATGATGTTTATGTCGCTATGCATGATTATGGCTCTTATGCTCTCTTGATTTGTCGCTCCCAGTCTTTTGCTAGCCTCCACATGTACTGAGTATGAGCTATACTCGTGCATCCAACTCCCTAAAACCAAAAAAAATCCCATTGTGTCCACCATACCTACCTACATGTGGTATTTAACCGCCACTCCAAAGTAAATTGCTCATGTGTTACCTTTAAAACTTTCAAAATTACTCCTGTTTTGTGCTCCTGTTTTAGCTCATGAGGACGCAAATAGAGAATTTCTATCTGACTTTTTGATTGGAATTTCACACCCTGGACTAGTGGCTTCATCCACTTATCCAATGATAGAAGAGCTGGCAGCGGGGTGCCCAGCCCCAAATTAATAACACAAATTCTCTTCACTTTTTTGCCCCTGATTTATCGGTCAAAGCATAATTGTGTAAACAGAAGAGAAAGGAGGATTACCTTCTACCCAGATGCGTCCTTCTATGGGACCCGCTCTTGTGAAGTCTAGTTGTCTTGTGACGTACTGTATTTTTTGTTTACCATTCGTTGACATAAGCATACACCTCTCTTAAAATATAGACACTCCTACACGGTATGTGATTGTTGGTAGGCATCCGAGGATTCGGTTAGCCATGGTGTGAAAGATGGTTGGGAGGAGTGTCAAGTTTTCAATACCTCTGTTTAATAAAATAAAAGCTCTAGCACATGAGTGATCCCTGCTTCCCTTTGCGAAGGGCCTTTCTTATACTTTTATGTTGAGTCTCCATCTTCTAACTTTATGCACAGTTGAGAGAGCATTTTTGCCATTCTGATTGATTCATGATGTGATATTGTGTGTTCTCTAATTATTTGTTCTAGTCTTCCTCATGATCTTTCAAGGTGTCCAGGAATTTATGTTTTGCCCCACTCTTAAGGAGTAGCGAAATATCACTTTGACATGCAGTTTCTATACTTGAAACAAACGTATATCTTTCTTTGCATTGTTATTCATGATCTTTTATTTGAGTTACTTATCATGATGCAAAGTGATTGATGTGCTTTATTGTTAAAGTTTTATTTATCATGCTTGTGTGAAGTTCTATGATCTCAGCTTACTTATGTTTTTACATTATTGATGATCAAGTTTATGTTGGTAGCATGTCACCTCAGAAATTATTTGTTTTGTCATTTACCTACTCGAGGACGAGTAGGAACTAAGCTTGGGGATGTTGATACGTCATAAACATATCCTTAATTTCTGATGTTCCATGTTGTTTTCTTATTGTTTCCCACATGTTTGCTATACATTTTATGTCATTTTTATCAATTTTCCAGACTAACCTATTGACAAGATGCCACAGAGCCAGTTCCCTATTTTTTGTTGTTTTTAGTTTCAGAAAAGTTGTTCTAGAAATATTCTCGGAATTGGAAAATTCTAAGACCGGAAGTCTTAGAAATCCCGGAGGTTCCACGGAGTCCCGAAGAGAACCGGAGGGTGGCCTCAGGGGGCCCACACCATAGGGTGGCGCGCCCCCCTTGGCCGCTCCAGGAGGTGGTGTGGGGCCCCTGAGCCTCCACCGCCTCTGCCCTTTCGCCCATTTATTCCCCCCGAGGAGTAAACCCTAAAACAATACGACTTTTACCCAAGAAACACACGAGGCCGCCGTCACCGTCATCCCGAGATCGGGAGGGTTCTGGAGCTCTCCTCGGCACCCTGCCGGAGGGGGAAATCATCATCGAGGGGTCTACACCACCATGCCCTCCTCCGAAGTGATGCGTGAGTAGTTCATCTCTGGACTACGGGTCCATAGAAGTAGCTAGATGGTTGTTCTCTCCACTTTGTGCCTCATGTTTAGATCTTGTGAGCTGCCTATCATGATCAAGATCATATTTATGTAATGCTACATGTTGTGTTTGTTGGGATATGATGAATGTTTAATGCTATGTCTTCTGATTATCAATCTATCATGTTATCTTCATGCATATGTTATTTATGATCTTGCATGATCTCCGTTGTTAGTAGATGCTCTGGCTAAGTAGATGCCAGTAACTCCAAGAGGGAGTATTTATGCTCGATAGTGGGTTCATGCCTCCTTTTCATCTGTGCTCGAGTGATAGAAACGTGACGGATGGAGGATGTGATTTTGCCAGGGATAAAACAACAATGCTTTGTCTAAGTATGTTGTTATTGTTTACATTACACACTTTGCTTACTGCGATTATCTGTTGCTTGCAACTTAATACCCAACGTTTGTTCGGATGATATTCGAAGGGTGGGTTTTTATTCATAGATGTAGTTGGATAACGGTCTATGTATCTTGTTGTAATGCCCTCATGAATCACATAGTAATCTTTATGTATTGCATATGCACTACGGTGCAGCCTTCATTTCTGTCAATTATCCAGCTGTAATTTTTTCACCACACATGTTATTTATCTTTCTCGGAGAGACACCAATAGTGAACTGTGGACCCCGGTCCTTTTTCATAATACTAATAAACACTTACTGCTTTCATACTGCTGTCATAATGTTCCTACTATTTTCCAAATGTTTAACCTCTTTGTGTTCAGCAAAACCGGTGAGATTGACAACCTCACTGCTTCGTTGGGACAGAGTGATTTTATTGTGTTGTGTAGGTTCCACGGTGCTGCTGAACCGGTAGTGCGCCCTGCCACCTTAGCTGCATCAACCTTCAGAGATTGCTTGTCCTCCTACTGGTCGATTCAACCTTGGTTTCTTGTCTGAGGGAATACTTGCTGCTACACTCTTCACAACCTTTCTCTTGGGGTTTACCAACGAGGGCATTAAGGCCATCAACGGTGCACTTGATTGGAGAAGTCTATGATGGTTTGTTGGGTCTCACTCTTCGACTTAAAGAAATAAACCCAAGTGTATCTTGAATAGTCATCGACAATCACCAAGAAATACTTCTTGCCTCCAAGACTTGCCTCCTGCACGGCACCAAAGAGATCAACATGGATAAGCTCCAAGATCCTCTTTGATGAGATAATGGTCTTAGCCTTATGGGAGGCATCATGCTTATTTCCTTCAACACACGACCTACAAACGCGATCTTTGGAAAAGGAAACATTTTCCTTTAGTCCGAGAATTAGGCCACCTTTGTTAAGAATTTGCAAAGTTCTCATGTTGACATGGGATAACCGGCAATGCCACAACCACCCCATGTCCGCCTTTCCGAAAAGACACATCGCTTGAGAGTTGGTAGACTTCGGAAAGTCCACCAAAAACAACTCATTTTCGACATGTCCCACGTATGCGTCGTCAAGAGTCCTGCTCCTCAAAAGGAAAACAACATCATCATCAAAGAATACAGAGAAACCCATCTTCTCAAGAGAACGAACTGAAAGTAAATTGAAACCAAGGGATTCGACAAGCATGACATCCACGATAGTGACATCGGGAGCAATCACAACCTTGCCAAAACCTGTTAGCTTAGACTTGGACTTATCTCCATAAGTGATGGACGCATCATTTGTATTTTTGCGCAACTCTGTCACAAGTTCTTTGCTTCTGGTCGTATGACTAGTGCATCCACTATCAATTATCCATTTAGACCCACCAGAAACATAGTCCTACAAGAGATCATTGACTAGAGTTAGGACCCGAGGGGGGTCCCTCATGTTAGCAACAAGGGTCTTTGGAACCCAAATGCTATAGTCAATGAAACCTTCAATTGGACCAACATATTTAGCTTGCACAACACCATAATAATCAACATATAATAAATAGCGTGGATTGTTTGTTCCCGCGGGTTTGCTACGAGTAGTGTCGTTCCTAATGACAATACCAATCGAAGCAACATTCTTCTTAGCTTGTGCGGGCTTGGCCTTGTTGTTATTCTTGGCAACATAGCCAAGACCTTTCTTGCCCACTTGTGGTCTAGGCGCAACCACTTGTGGCTTGGAAGCAACTTGTGGCTTAGAGGCCACCATGATGTTCCCTATTCTCATAGGGGCACTCCGCAATGAAATGGTGCTTGTCTTGACAATTGAAGCAAGACCTCACTTTTTGAGTCCCTTCCTTGCCATAGCTAGACTTGGTCTTCTCCTTAACATATGCCTTGGCCTTGGGAGGATTCTTCCAAAAAAAAATCCACGGCAAGTGCAATGACATCCTTGAGAACGGGGTCATATTCTTGATCCTTCAAAGGGGCCAAGTCCTCAATGCATGCTTCTTGATGTCCAACCTCCCTTGACACTACCTTGGCCTTCAAAAGCAACGGAAGCTCATTTGTGCATTCACATGGCTCTAGCACGATTGTCAAGAGCATTCTTTGTTTGCACTTGAAAGGATCTAGTTTCTTGCATCACTTGGGTTGAGGTCAAAGATGCAAAGTCGTGTCTTCCTTGAAGGCTCTTCAAGTTCGCAGGATCAAAGGGCATGAGAGCACTAATGTACTTACTTTTGATCCAAGCATCATCAATATACTTGGCACCAACATTATTGAATATGGTGGCAAATGTATTCACTCTCCGATACATGTCTTCATGGTTCTCACCATCATGCATATAGAATCATTCGGCTTCATTGCTCAAGGTATCATACCTATTCCTTTGCATGCTATCATTGCCCACAAACATGACGACGAGAGCATACCATGTTTCTTTGGCGGTGGAATATTGTTGAAGATGATGCATGTGGTTTGGTTCCACGGCTTCTTGAATGATGGACAAGGCTGTGTAGTTGAGTTGACAATCTATGACTTCTCTTCTTGTCAAGTTATTGGGGTCATGTGGACTGTATCCATCTCAAGTGACCCTCCAAAGCTCAATACAAGAAGAGTTTAAGTGAGTTTCCATGTAATATTGTCAATCACGAAAATAATGTGGATCAAGTTTAGGAGGTTCTCCTCTAGGAATTATATGGGGATGTGCGACAGGAGGATAGGGAGAGTAGTGCCCCTCAACGGAGGTGTAATCTCTTTTTTTCCTTTCGTACCCTTACCGGTGGAGTTCTTAGAGGAAGCATATTTGAGTGGTTCACCATTTGCCCCATTCTTGCCACCCTCTGGATTTTCATCCGGAGGAGGTGAAGTGGATGTCTCCGGTTTTTTGGCTTTCATGAGTTGCAACATGAGAGTTCGCAACTCATCAATTTTGCCCTCCATGGATGAGGTCAAGGAACTTTGCAATTCCTTGAGATCATCCATAGTGACTTGTGTCGCAGGACCGGCGACTCCCGTATCATCTACCATACTAAACTCTTAGGAGGTTAAGCCCGAAAATAAGAGTCGAGGCTCTGATACCAATTGAACAAATAATATGGGTACCTAGAGGGGGTTCATAGGTGCTACGACCAATTTTAATTTTTCTTCAAGGTTAGGCTTGACACAAAGGTAAATTCTCTAGATAATGAAACTATGGTGAATTTACCTATATGACAAGAACAAAGATAAACCCAATACAAGAACAAGTAAAGGAGAGGGGAACGAGGTAACTGATAGGAAGCACGCGGAGACACGATGTATTCCCGAGTTTCTCCTTGTTAAGGGAGTGTGTCTCGTTGGAGGGGGTGTGAGTTTCGCCACAAAGGCCTACTCAACGCCACAAAGGCCTCATTCTATTCTACGATGAACAAAGCCACAAAGTCCTAGTCCACCTTCCACTATTGATCCCCTTTGAGGCGGGAATCAAATCCTTTACGACAAGCTTGGGGCACACACCCACAACCAAATTGGGGGCTCCCAACACCAAGACTCACCAAGAGTAGCAAGAGGTCTAGGTTCTACAAACAATGAAAATCCTAGACTCAAATCCCTCAAGTGAATGAGGGGGAAATGAAGAATGGCTTGTTGAAGATGTAGATCCAGGTCTTCTCCTTCGATCCTCCAAAAATCAACGAGTTTGGGTGGAGGAAATGGGAGATATCTAAGATTTGGTGAGCTCAATAAATGCACATTAATGGCTTGGACAAACTTGATCTCAAGGTGGAAGAGGAGGTGTATTTATACCCCCTCCCAAAATAGAGTCGTTTGAGCAGGAATCTGGTAGCGGAAATTCTGGTTCAAACTTGAACCGGAAATTCCGGTTGGCTTCTATTCTTCTGATCTGAAATCGAAATGGGTTGACCTCTACTGGATATTTTGGTTGGAGTTTGAAAAATCCGGTTGGCTTCTGTCCTGAACTGACTCAAAAACCGGAAATTCCGGTTGAACTGGAAATTTCCGGTTCATCGCTGCGTCTCCAACTCCTAGCCCTTAGTCATTTTTGAGCTTGAACTTCCACAACCGGAAATTCCGGTTGTTCCAAAAATTTATGGTTGGAAATTTTCGGCTAGTCTCTGTCTCAAAACTTGGCAGGGATCTTCCTAGCCGGAAATTCCGGTTGCCCTAGAAGTTTCCGTTTAGAAATATCCGGTTTCTCTCTGTCCCAAATCTCACTGATCTATCTTCACCAATCTTTTGGTGATTGTTGTGGATGTTAAAAATAACACCTGTACACTCAACGCCTCGATAAATAATGTACTTAGTATTGTTAACTAACACACAAAACCACCGGGGAAACGAAATGCACTTTCACTGGTTCCTCGAGCAGTCCCATGAGATGCCTAGGTCAAGGCCCATCGAGCGGACGGAAATCTAGAGATCAACTTGAAGGAAGCTATCTTGTATGCCAATATTAGATAGAAACCAACTCACATCGAGTCCTACTCTATTACAAACTCTTGAGACATAGCCTCCTATATAAAGGTTGGGAGGGTGTCATAGTTAACCCTATAACAGACAAACAAGATACTTGCGCAGTTGCGCCAGACCTTACTCTGCACTGCAACTCTTTCAATCTTGGCAAACTCGCCGAATCAATATATAGATAGGCAGGAAGTAGGGGTCTTACCTTCCTAGAGGGCCCTGAACCTGGGTAAATCGTGCTCCCGAGTCCCGTCAACCCAGGTAGTCCATCCATCATTCTTTTCCCTTACGAAACCCTACCCCAACAAGCATGCGATATGTCGTGGTAACGCCACGACATTTGGCGCCGTTTATGGGAATCTATAGCGGTGGATTCGAAACTTCTTTGGCATCAACTTCAAGCGGCAACTCGCCAACCAGGATGGATCTGATTCAATTTGGGTCCTTGGATTTGACCGAGAACTCGTCGGCATTACGCCCGGCCTTCGACACCCTCGACCAAAGCTTCAACCTGACGTTCGACAATCTGAACTTCCGTGCAACTCGCATGGGTGTTCAGCGCCTATGGGACTCGACGCATCCGTCTGCTCCGGTAGCTACCACATCACAAATATTCGATTCTGAAATCGAGACCGGGTCTGATTCCAACTCGAGTTCCTCCTAACTCCCCCATCTCCACTACTTTGTCGGGATGGTGCAACGCCCCAAGGATGGCGACATCGATAGAACGGATACCAAGTCCTATTTCCAGCAAGGACGAGGACTCCCGCTACCCCATGGTTCCGTCAAGGTGAAAAACACTAGAACATAAGACGAGGAGGAAGCCGAAGATGAGGACGAGGATGAAGGCGAAGATGGAGATAAATACAGAGATAAAGATGGAGGGGCCACCTCACACAACGGACACCCAACAGTAACCGAAGGAAAAATAGAAGATGACTGATACATCCCTAATGAATCTATAAATTTTTATGCTCCATGCTTGCTTTCTTTATCTTATTGCATGTTTTATACATGTTTTACTTCGTTTTCTTGATGATTTCATGGACTAACCTATTAACAAGATACCTAGAGCCAGTTTCTGTTTTATGTTGTTTTTGTATTTCAGAAAAGTTTTGAAAAAAATATTCGCCAAATGTCCTGTAAATTTCTGAGATTTATTTTTTGCCCGAAACGAAGACGAAGTCCAAAGGAGAGACGTGGAAGAGCTAGGGGAAGCCAGGTGACAACCAGACGCGGGTTGATACGTCAAAAACGTATCTCCTTTTCCGAACACTTTTCCTATTGTTTTTCCTCTAAACTTGTGTGTTTTGAATACAACTAACACGGACTAACGCTGTTTTCAGCAGAATTACTTTGGTGTCTTGTTTTTGTGCAGAAAAATCAACTTTCGGGAAATTGCCCAGAAAAGACCCCATTGGTGTTCTCACTTCGGAAGACCCCGGGAGCCAGAAGGGGGCCAGGAGAAGAGCCACAGGGTGGCCACACCCCCTGGCGCGCCCCCTTGGCCGCTCCCGCATAGGGTGTGGGCCACCCAGAGCCCCCCTCGGACTCCCCTTTCGACTACAAGTAGACTCCAACCCTAAAACCCGAGGGGGTTCGTCATATTCCACATAAACACAACAGAGCGCCGCCGCCATCCCGACCCTCGATTTGGGGATCAGAAGTTCCTGTTCTGGCGCCCTGTCGGGACGGGAAGTGGAGGAGATGATCGCCATCGTCATCACCAACGCCTCTCCATCGACAATCCACGTTTCCCCATCCATGTGTGAGTAATTCCCCATTGTAGTCTAAAGGGGATGGTAGGGATTGGATGAGATTGTTCATGTAATAATGTCGTGATTGTTAGGGCATAGTGCCTAGTATCTTCTATTAGTGCTATTGACATTGTTGCAACTTATTATGCTTAATGCTTGCCACTTTGGGCCCGAGTTCCACGATCTCAGATCTGAACATGTTATTGAATCACGATGATAATTATTGTTTCCTTATAGTACATGCAAGTTATTTACACATATTGTTGTCCGAAACCCGAGGCCCCGAAGTGACAAAAATTGGGACAACCGGAGGGGATGGCTGTGATGTGAGGATCACATGTGTTCATGGAGTGTTAATGCTTTGCTCCGGTGTTCTATTAAAAGGAACACCTTAATTACCAGTAGTTCCCTTGAGGCACCGCTGAAAACGGGCTGGTAGGACAAAATATGTTGTGCAAGTTCTCATTGCGAGCACGTACAACTATTTACGGAACTCATGCCTATGGTTACTTAGTGCTTGGATGCTTTATCATATTTATCTGCAATGCCCATGACTTGATCATTATTTGAACTCTCTTATCCATGCAACGCCCGTTCATCCATCCCTATGCCTACAGTATTTAATTCCGTTGTTTACTTCAAACACTGCTGCTATTGTTTTCATTCCACTGCTGCTATTATTTCACTAGTATTGCTACTATAAAACTGTTACTACTGATAAACCACTGCGAACAAAAGTACTTTCAGGTGCAGGTGAATTGACAACTCACTTGTTAAGGCTCACAAATATTCTTTGGCTCCCCTTGTGTCGAATCAA
Organism: Alopecurus myosuroides; assembly: GCA_028641055.1. Classification (NCBI taxonomy): domain Eukaryota; kingdom Viridiplantae; phylum Streptophyta; class Magnoliopsida; order Poales; family Poaceae; genus Alopecurus; species Alopecurus myosuroides. Next base: position 422,210,873 of record CM054059.1, read on the forward strand.
TAAATTTGGATTTTACTTCCCTCGAAGACTGTTGCGATCCCCTATACTTGTGGGTCATCAAGACTATTTTCTGGCGCCGTTGCCAGGGAGCATAGCTTTATTTGCGAGCTCACCGGAGAGTATTATTATATACTGCCATCATTCATCATGGGTAAGACTCGTGATGGAAAGTTTCCTATATTACCATCCACTACAAGAAGAGGTACAACTCTGAACACCTCTGTTGCTCTTGATTCACCGTCTGTTATGAGTAAGCTTCTTACACCACCACATGCTACAAATGCTACTTCTGCTGAATCTGAAAATACTTCTGATACTTTTGATGATGCTTCTACTGTGCTTGACGAGAGTGGTTCTCTCGGTCCTTTCTTAGATGCTACTATTGCTAAAGCTAAAAATATTGCAAACACTGAAACTCCTGATAAAAATCCTGTTACTCCTGCTGTTTCACCTGAGCTTATAGAGAACCCTATTGATGATTTGGATGATTCCTATATTGATCTTAATGATGATCTTATTGATGAAATATATACTATCAAGGATAATGATGTTGTTATGAGTCTTATTGAAAGTCGTGGTGTTAAATATAAATTATCTCCTGATGCTAAGTTTGCCACTTCTCCCATTAATATTAGGGACAAGGATTATGATTTCTCTCTTGATTTATCTTATATATCTATTGTTGAGAAAGAACCTTTTTGTGGTACTGAAAATGAAAGTGCTATGAAACATATGAATGAGCTCTCCTCTTTGAGTAGTTTGTTCTCTGATGATCTTAAGAAACGTAGCTATTTTGTTACTAAAATATTCCCTTTCTCATTAAAAGATGAGCTAAAACTTGGTTTAACAATTTGTCTCATGGATCTATTGATAGTCCTATTGGTTTGGTTAATGCTTTCTTTCAGAAATATTTTCCTGCTAGATCTCAACATGCTGCTTTACAAAATATATTCAATTTCATGCAATTAGAAGAAGAGAAATTGCTTGTATCTTAGACAAGATTCTGTTCTTTAGTTAGGGATACACCTGGGCATAAGCTAGAAGATAATAAACTTCTTGATATATTCTATAATGGACTAACTATTGAATCTAGGACATACCTGGATAGTTATGATGGTTGTGTTTTCAGGCAAAGTACTCCAGAAGAAGATGAGGAATTAATGGCTAAAATAAGCCAAAATCATGATCATTGGACTATGGTTGAGCCTGAGCCGACCCCTACTCCAGTATCAACACCAACACCCAAGAAGAGGGGAATGATTGAATTAAATGATGAAGTGATGAGAGAAGCCAAGAAATCTCTTAAAGAGAGGGGTATTAAATATGAAGATGTGAAGAATCTTTCACCTATAGAAGAATTATGTAAGCCAATCCCTCACTCATCCACCATTGAGGTACACTCTCTCCAATATTTTGATAGTAGAGATATTCCCTATAGTAAACCTCCTGATCAATGTTTAGATGAATTTGATAATTATGTTATCAAGCAAGATAATTTTAATATGAGAGTGCAAAATCACCTTATGGAAAACTCTAGAGCTATTTATAATTTGCATGGTATTATAGAAAGAACCTCTATTGATGTTAAAATGCTTGTTAAACATTTTCAAATGGTTCAAACTCAAATTTATCAACTTGCTAAAGTGCAAAAATATTTGCTAGTTAATGCTTCTAAAGAAAAATATGCTTATGAAATAAGAACTAGAAGTGGTATTGCTACACAAGATCCTTTATATCCCGAGGAACATCCTAAAAGGATTGAACAATATTCTCAGCAAACTAATGATAATGTTATTCATACTAAGAAGAAAAAGAAGAAAAAACATAAAACTGCTGTAGAATCCTCCGAACTTGCTAAAGATCCTAATAGTATATCTATCTCTGATGCTAAAACTGAAAGTGGTAATGAAAAGAATGATGCTTATGATAAAGAAGAACCTATAGTTGAACCTGAAAAGCAAACTAAAACTGCAAAGTATACTAAGGAAGATTTAATTGCTAATAAACATGGTAGTGAGAGAGAACCTTGGGTACAAAAACCAATGCCTTTTCATAATAAGAAACACAAATCTAAGGAAGAAGAACATTATAACAAGTTTTTTGAATGGATGAAACCTTTGTTCTTGGAAATTCCTTTAACCGGTGCTATTAAATTGCCTCCTTATGCAAAGTATATGAAAGATATTGTCTCTAACAAAAGGAAGATTCCTAATGAGGAAATTTACACTATGCTTGCTCATTACTCTTTTAATGGCAAGGTTTCTGAGAAGCTTGGAGATCCTGGTATACCAACTATTCCCTGTTCTATTAAAAATAATTATGTTAGAACTGCTTTGTGTGATTTAGGAGCTGGAGTTAGTGTCATGCCTTTTACTCTCTATAAAAGACTCCTCCTAGAAAAATTGATACCAACTGATATATCTTTGCAAATGGATGATAAGTCTACTACTATTCCTGTGGGTATATGTGAGGATGTTCCTGTTCAAGTTGTTAATAATTGTCTGATATTAACTGACTTTGTTGTGTTGAAAATGCCTGAAGATGATAATATGTCTATTATTCTTGGAAAAACTTTTCCTAATAGTGCAGGGGCTGTTATTGACTGCAATCAAGGAAAAGTTACTTTTAATGTTAATGATAAAGAGCACACTGTTTTATTTTCCCAAGAAGATTGATAGAAAATATGGTCTAAATTCCATTGAAAATGTTGAGACCATCAAGATCGGAGAATTTTATTGTCCTATTCCAAAGCCACCCAAAGAATATGAAATTATTATGATTGGGACTATGTATATCAAGGTTGAGGTAACATGAGTATTTAGTGAGAAACAAAGTTTTGTTTCATATAAAATTATTTTGGTAGCAAGACTTGATCACCCTTGTTAACAAAATGATTTTAAATGAAATGGGCAATGTTTTCACTATGTTTTCGCCTTCCCCATTATGTTTTAACTATGTTTACTTCTATTATCACATTGCTACTTGAGTACAATCATGTTTTCCACCATCCTTATGCATGTTTTCCTGATGTTTTCACCCTGATTACTGAGGTTATGCATGTTTTCACCACCCATACTTTTGTTTTCACCACTACCACCTTTGTTTTCTTTGGATATTCTTTCATTAAAGTGTCATAGAACCTCTGTAGTACTGGTTTTGGTTTTGGTTTCCATGTTTTCACTTTCGTTTTCCCGGTTTTTATTAATTATTAAAATTCTGGAAATACCTCAAAAATAAAGTTTCTCGAAAAATTCCAAAAAAAATTGTAATAAATTTTTACGTCAAAAATGAGGCAGAAAGCCACCTGGGAGGCCCCAGGGGGACCCACCAGTCAGGTACACCATAGGGTGGCGTGACCAGCCCCTGGTGGCGTCATCACATGGTGTGGGGCCCATGGCCCTCCACTTATTCTCTCCACTGCCAAAGTCTTCTCGCTCACCTCCCAAACTGAAAACATTTCCTGGAACCCGTGTTCTTGCTATTCTTCCTCTGGATTTTCGATCTCCTTCTTTAGCCCATCAGTTGTGCTGATATTTGGTGTGTTTGATCTCCGCTATGTGACTCCTCCGATGATCTAAGTAGAATTTTGTTTAGTGAAGTATTTCTTGAGTATTTTGGTACTGTAGGTGACATCTTATGTGAGTTTGCATGCTTGATTTGAGTAGAAATAATGTAGTTTTGATGTATGTTTATCTCTCATATAAGTCCCTATGGTAGTCTCCACCTTATAGTTGCTTGAAATTAATTTTTATAATGATTGTTGAAAAATTTCAGAGATGGATAGTTACAGTTTTGGAGATATATTTAGGAGTGATGATCCTAGAAGGACGAGGCCCTCACGCTCATCCACTTTAGCGAGGCCATCATATAATGAATACGTTATTGCATCGACTATTGATGATGAAGGAGATGATGGTATCGTTCGCCCATCTAGCTTTCCTTGCAATACATTTTTAAGAAATGCAGGTTTATTTGATGACTTTCGTATGCTTATTGAAAGAGTTGGTCTCACCAACTTTATGGAGGATGAAAGCCCTCAGTATGCCATGCTCACAAAATCTTTTGTTAAGAGCTTTAAATTTCAGAACACTCAATATGGTCCAACTGTTGCATTCAAGTTATATAGTAGTCCTATGTCTTTGTCCTTGGTGGATTTTTGTACTATTATAGGTATCAACACCACCGGGAGATCAAGCAGGATTCAAGATAGACCAGCAAACCTCCAGGGGCTCTACCGAGAGATCACCAACGATGATGGTTTCTCATCCCAGCGTGGGAAGATAAGGAGCATTCAACTTCCTGCTCTTAGATACTTTACCTATTATCTTACTACTAGTATCCTTGGTAGGGAGAACACTAGAAACATTTCTAGCTACCACCTTGCTTTTATTGATGCTGCACTGAACCATCGCATGAAGTATAACCTTGGTGCACTTGTTGCACGCCGCCTTGCTGCTTCTGGACCTATTTTTGGGGGTATTATCGCTACACGTGTAGCGGCTGCTTTAAATATTTCCATTAACCCCAATGATGAAATAATTGCTCCATGTAGGCTTAACCTTGCTGCCATGAAGTCCCATCAATTTTTCACTGTTGACTCTACTAACGAACGTTTAGTGTATAGAGTTTTATATGTGGATGGAGAGGAGCGAAAAGTTACTTTGCTACAGCCTGTTTTGTTTAAGATTGACAGGTCACCATGGTCGCTCTCCAAGGAGCAGGTAGACGAGCATCTGAGCACCATGGATTTTTACCGGCAGCAGGAGAGGCGAAACGCGCCTCCCGTGGACCACAACACGCAGTACACCGGCGCATCCTCGAGCACATATCAGGAGGAGGGTTCCTCCTCGGCATACTACAGGGGCGCCGCCTCATGGTCCCCTTGGTGATTCATCTCCACTTAGGCCAAAAGCCTAAGCTTGGGGGAGGTATACCGAAATCACACTCATTTATATATCATGTTCGGTCGGTTCTTTGTATATCCATGTTTTTCATTTCTTTCGTTTGTTTTCGCTTCTTTCTGTTTCTTTCATTCGTTTTCATTTCTTTCATTTCTTTTGTTTTTATTGTTTTGTTTTTGTTTTCCAAAACGCAAAAAGACAAAAAATATTTCTGTTGTTTCTCTTTGTTTGCTTCTTTTGTTTCTTTAGTTGGTTTGCTTTATCTTTAAGCTGCAGTTTAATATTCAAAAATCCAAAAATATTTTGCTTTGTTTGCTTGTTCTCTTTCTGTTCTTGTTTTAATTGAAACCCCCCAAAAAATTGTTGTTCTTATTTGGTTTTGTAAAGTTTGTTGCAGAGTTCAACAGTCGTCCATGACTCTATTGGAGCTTGGTTTTCATTATATATTATTCGAGCCACAAGTGAAGAGCAATAACCACGATCTACGACAATTCAAGTTGTGGTAAGAGGCTGGTATGAATTATATTTTCTTTCATTCTTGTACATATATCCATCTATGTGAGCATGCTTAGTTTGTTCGTATAAGATATATGTGACTTAATGGCTTCTTAATAGTTCATGCTCTCTCATGTTTTGTTCCAATTTATTAATGGTAAATGACTTGTCATATAAATTGTTGTTTGCATTGTTAGAAGGACATGATATTGTGGTAGCCTCCTCTGACTGTTTCATTTGAATCGACTTGGCACATGCTCACGCATGCTAAGACTGAAAACAAAAAATCAATAAGCCTTGATGGTTTATTTTGCCTCAGATTTCTAGTATCAATTTTATGCCTCGGTTGATTTTACTTTGTCGCAAACATGATTATGATAGTTGTTGCTCTCTTGATTGTCGCTCCCTGACTATTTGTTAGCCTTCACCTATACTTAGTATGAGCTCTACTCGTGCATCCAACTCCCCAAAACCAAAGTTTGCCAAATGTGTCCATCATACTACCTATATGTGGTATTTAACCGCCACTCCAAGTAAATTGCTCATGTGCTACCTTCAAAACCTGCTAAAAAATTATTCCTGTTTTGTGCCCCTGTTTTAGCACATGAGGACGTAAATAGAGAATCTTCATCTCACTTGTTGATTGGATTTTACACCCTGGACTAGTGGCTTCATCCTCTTATCCAAATGATAGAAGAGCTGGCAGCGGGGTTCCCAGCCCGAAATTAATACACACAAATTCTCTTCACTCTTTTTGCCACTGATTTATCAGTCAAAGCATAATTGTTTAAACAAAAGAGAAAGAGGGATGACCTTCTACCCAGATGTGTCCTTCACATGGGAGCCGCTCTTGTGAATCTAGTTGGCTTGTGACGTACTATATTGTCTGTTTACCATTCGTTGACATAAGCATACACCTCTCTCAAAATGTTTTCAATACCTCTGTTTAATAAAATAAAAAACTCTAGCACCTGATTGATCCATGCTTCCCTATGCGAAGGGCCTTTGTTTTACTTTTATGTTGAGTCTCCAACTTATTCTTTGAGCACTTTCTTGAGAGCACAATGGTCATTCTTAGTGTGATGTGTTTGTCCCAAAGTACGGTTGACTGTGGTATAACTTTGATACTTGTATCTTTGATATCTTTACTTCTAGTCTTCCCTTGAACTTCAGAGGTGCCCTCACATTTATGTTTTTCCCCACACTTAAGGGAAAGCGAGATACCACTTTATTAGATCCTTTTTATGAATACTACAATCTTGCAAATAGTTATGCTTCATGTTGTTTATTATTAATATGTTGTTATCTCCTCATGGTCTGCATAGCTATTAAGTGACAGTATCTTGCATGTATCTTATCATGAGCATAATTAAGCATTTGATCATATAGTGAGTATATTTACATCATATGAAAGAAATGTGTTTGTAAAAGTCTTTTATCGCACTCAGTTGTCACTGAATTGCTTGAGGACAAGCAATAAGCTAAGCTTGGGGGGAGTTGATACGTCGAAAACATATCTCCTTTTCCCAACACTTTTCTTATTTTATTTTTCCTCTAAATTTGTGTGTTTTGAATACAACTAACACGGACTAACGCTATTTTCAGCATAATTACTTTGGTATCTTGTTTTTGTGCAGAAAAATCAACTTTCGGGAAATTTCCCATAAAAGACCCCATTGGTGTTTTCACTCCGGAAGACCCCGGGAGCCAGAAGGGGGCCAGGAGGACAGCCACAGGGTGCCACACCCCTCCTGGCGCCCCCCCTTGGTCGCGCCAGCATAGGGTGTGGGCCACCCAGAGCCCCCCTCGGACTCCCTTTTCGACTACAAGTAGCCTCCAACCCTAAAACCCGAGGGGGTTTGTCATATTCCATAGAAACACAACAGAGCGCCGCCGCCAGCCCGAACCTCGATTCGGGGATCAGAAGTTCCTGTTCTGGCGCCCTGCCGGGACGGGAAGTGGAGGAGATCATCACCATCGTCATCACCAACGCCTCTCCATCAACCATCCATGTTTCCCCCATCCATGTGTGAGTAATTCCCAGCCGTAGGTTGAAGGGGATGGTAGGGATTGGATGAGATCGTTCATGTAATAATGTCGTGATTGTTAGGGCATAGTGCCTAGTATCTTCTATTAGTGCTATTGACATTGTTGCAACTTGTTATGCTTAGTGCTTGCCACTTTGGGCCCGAGTGCCATGATCTCATTTCTGAACATGTTATTAAATCATGATGATAATTATTGTTTCTTGATCATACCTGCAAGTTGTTTACACACATTGTTGTCCGAAACCCGAGGCCCCGAAGTGACAGAAATTGGGACAACCGGAGGGGATGGCTGTGATGTGAGGATCACATGTGTTCACGAAGTGTTAATGCTTTGCTCCGGTGTTCTATTAAAAGGAACACCTTAATTACCAGTAGTTCCCTTGAGGCCCCGCTGAAAACGGGCTGGTAGGACAAAAGATGTTATGAAAGTTCTCATTGCGAGCACGTACAACTATTTACGGAACACATGCCTATGGTTACTTAGTGCTTGGATGCTTTATCATATTTATCTACAATGCCCATGACTTGATCATTATTTGAACTCTCTTATCCATGCAACGTCCGTTCATCCATCCCTATGCCTACAATATTTAATTACGATGTTTACTTCAAACACTATTGTTGTTGTTTTCATTCCACTGCTGTTATTATTTCACTACTGCTGCTACTGTAAAACTGTTACTACTGATAAACCACTGCGAACAAAAGTACTTTCAGGTGCATGTGAATTGACAACTCACTTGTTAAGGCTCACAAATATTCTTTGGATCCCCTTGTGTCGAATCAATAAACTTGGGTTTTACTTCCCTCGAAGACTGTTGCGATCCCCTATACTTGTGGTCATCACGGGTCCACCCTAGGCCGCGACTGGTAGGCCCCTCGCAACCTTTGCCACCTTCTCGCGTTGCATCTTTGCTTATAAAATTAAATTAACCCTAAAAATTTCGAGGACGGATTTTTTTTCCACGAAATAGATATAGAGGCGACGTCACCTTGAAAGTCCAATCTAGGACTTCTATAGTCCTGCTCCGGCACCCTGCCGGAGAGGGGGGGTCGTCACAGGAGAACTCTACATCGCCATGATTGCCTCCAGACAGATGCGTGAGTAGTTCATCCTGGGACTACGGGTCCATAGCAGTAGCTAGATGGTGTTATCTCATACATTGCAAAGGTATCTATAATTTTATGCTCCATTCTTGTTTTCTATCCAATGCCCTTATGTTGTCTACATGTTTTCCTTCGTTTTCTGGATGTTTTCATTGACTAACCTATTAACGAGATGCCCCAGGCCAGTTACTGTTTTCTCATGTTTTCCTATTTTAGAAAAGTTCTTGAAGAAATATTCTCAGAAAGGGATGAAAATCCACGAAGATCATTTTTTACCCGAGACAAATACGGAGACCTAAGAAGAGTTGGAGGGGGCACGAAGCTCTTATTGGGGTGCTAGGCTCGGTCCCACCCTAGGTCGTGCCTGGTGGGTCCCTGGAGACCCTAGCCACCGCCTCTCGTCACCTCTTAGCCCATAAATTGCCTTTAACCCTAAAAACGAGTAGATAAAAGTTATTTTCCATGAAACATATGGAGAGGCGCCGTCACCTCAAAATTCCAATCTAGGGCTTCTGCAACCCTGTTCTGGCACCCTGCTGAAGCGGGGTCGTCATTGGAGGCCTTTTCATCACCATGATCGCCTCCGAACAGATGTGTGAGTAGTTCATCTCGGGACTACGGGTCCATAACAGTAGCTAGATGGTGGTTTTGTCCCCTATGCCTCCATGTTTAGAGTCTCGTGAGCTTCCTCACATGACTGAGACCACCGTTATGTAATTGTGCATGTTGTGTTTGCTGGGATCCGATGAACCATGGGATTATTATTATTTTGTTCATGTCAATCTGAGATGCTTCACTTATATTTGTAGAGAGTTTTAATATTGTCATGCAATGCTCTCTGGTGTTTATGATTACCTTGGCCAGGTAGTTGTTTTCACCTCCAAGAGAGGGTTTATATGCTAGATAGTGGGTTCATGCCTCCCTTACATTTGTGCTCGAGTGACAGAAACACGATGGATGGGGGATGTGTTGTTGCTACTAGGGAGAAAACAACGATGCTCTTGTCTTCGGACAAGAATCATTGTTTACCTTATGTATTGTTCTTAATGCATTTGTCTGTTTCACACAAAGCAATCAGTTTGTTGCTGCAACTTAATACCAGAGAGATTTGTTGGATAACTTTCTTGAGGTGTACTTTTAGATATGGATGCATGCTGGATAGCGGTCCATATGACTTGATGTAATGCCTACAATTTTTAAACACGTGAACTATATCTCGTCATAATAGTATTGTTATACGTTCATGATTTTTCAATTGCCCAACTGTAATTTGTTCACCCAACATGTTTGTTTTCTTTGGAGACACATGATACGTCATAAACATATCCTTAATTTATGATGTTCCATGTTGTTTTCATGTTGTTTCCCACATATTTGCTATACACTTTATGTCATTTTTATCGATTTTCCGGACTAACCTATTGACAAGATGCCACAGAGCTAGTTCCCCGTTTTCTGTTGTTTTTAGTTTCAGAAAAGTTGTTCTGGAAATATTCTCGGAATTGGAAAATTCAAAGTCCGGAGGTCCTAGAATTCCCGAAGGTTCCACAGAGCCCCGAAGAGACTCAGAGGGGGGCCACAGGGGGCCCACACCATAGGGCGGTGCCCCCGGCTGCGCCATGGAATGGTGTGCGGCCCCCAGGCCTCCACCGCCTTTGCCCTTTCGCCTATTTATACCTCCCGAGATGTAAACACTAGATATATACCACTTCATCCCGAAAAACACCCGAGGCCGCTGTCATCGTCATCCCGAGATCGGGAGGGTTCTGGAGCTCTCCTCGGCACCCTGCCGGGAGGGGAATTCATCACCGGAGGGGTCTACACCACCATGACCTCCTCCGAAGTGATGCGTGAGTAGTTCATCCCTGGACTACGGGTCCATAGAAGTAGCTAGATGGTTGTTCTCTCCACTTTGTACCTCATGTTTAGATCTCGTGAGCTGCCTCACATGATCGAGATCATCTTTATGTAATGCTACATGTTGTGTTTGTTGGGATCTGATGAATGTTGAATGCTATGTCTTCTGATTATCAATCTATCATGTTATCTTCATTCATATGTTATTTATGATCTTGCATGCTCTCCGTTATTAGTAGATGCTCTGGCCAAGTAGACGCTAGTAACTCCAAGAGGGAGTATTTATGCTCGATAGTGGGTTTATGCTCCTTTGCATCTGTGCTCGAGTGATAGAAACGTGACGGATGGAGGATGTGATGTTGCCATTAGGGTGAAATCAATGGTGTTTACCTAGTTTACATTGTTTACATTACACACTTTGCTTACTGCGATAATCTGTTCCTAGCAACTTAATACCCAATGTTTGTTCGGATGATATTCGGAGGGTGGATTATTAGACATAGATGCAGTTGGATGACGGTCTATGTATTTTGTTGTAATGCCCGCATGAATCACATAGTAATATTTATGTCTTGCATATGCACTACGGTGAAGCCTTCATTTGTGTCAATTGCCCAGCTCTAATTTGTTCACCACACATGTTATTTATCTTTCACGGAGAGACACCACTAGTGAACTGTGGACCCCGGTCCTTTTTCCTCATAATGATAAAACACCTACTGCTTTCATACTGTTGCTACTGCTTTCATACTGTTTTCCACACAATACGTTTAACCTCTTTGTTTTCAGAAAAACCGGTGAGATTGACAACCTCACTGCTTCGTTGGGGCAAAGTGATAAGATTGTGTTGTGTAGGTTCCATGTTGCTTCTGAACCGGTAGTGCGCCCTGCCATCTCAGCTGCTTCAACCTTCTGAAGTTACTCCTTCATCCTACTGGTTAATGAAACCTTGGTTTCTTACTGAGGGGAAACTTGCCTCTGCACTCTTCACAACCTTTTCTCTTGGGGTTTACCAACGAGAGCAAGCAGCTCCCATCAAGATTTCCTGGCGTCGTTGCTGGGGAGGAAGAGAATTTCTGCAAGGGGAGTCTCTCACTTCCAATCTCTTTTCTTTGTTTTAGTTTTTCTTAGTTTATTTTATTTTGTCTTGTTTGCTTCTCTTTATCAAAAACACAAATAAATCAGTCCTTATTCTAGATGTAGTTTTATTCCTGTTTTTAGCCTTGTTAAAATGACTACTCATGAGAACACTAAGTTGTGTGACTTAACTAGCACCAACAATAATGATTTCATTAGCACACCTATTTCTCCACCTGCTCCTACTGCTGATTTTTATGAGATAAAACCTGCCCTGTTAAACCTTTTTATGAGAGAGCAATTTTCTGGTGTTAGTACTGATGATGCTGCTGCCCATCTTAATATTTTGTTGAACTATGTGAGATGCAAAAATATAAACATGTATATGGAGATATTATTAAACTGAAATTGTTTCCTTTCTCTTTGAGAGGAAGAGCTAAAGAATGGTTTTTAGATTCTTAGACTAAGTGTAAAGATACTTTCATTGGAAAATATTATCCTCCTGCTAAGATTGTATCTTTAAGAAGTAGCATTATTAATTTTAAACAACTTGATAATGAGCATCTTGTTAAAGCTTGGGAAAGAATTAAATCTTTAGTGAAGAATTGTCCCACTCATGGACTAACTACTTGGATGATCATCCAAACCTTTTATGCAGGTCTGAATTTTTCTTCAAGAAACCTTCTGGATTCAAGCTGCTGGATGAACCTTTATGTCCAGTACCTTGGGGTCAGCAACAAAGCTTCTTGATGATATGATATTAAATTATTCTGAGTGGCACACTGAGAGAGATACAACTGGTAAGAAGGTAAATTCTGTTGAAGAAACCTCCGTTTTGGATGAAAGACTTGATGCTATTATGTCTATGCTTGTGAATGTCCATGCTCCTATTGATCCACATAATGTTCCTTTACCCTCTTTGGTTGCTCAAGAAGAGCATGTTGATGTGAACTTCATGAAAAATAATAATTTCAACACCAATGCTTATAGGAATAATTTTGGTAGCAACAATTATAGGCCATATCCTCCCAATAATAGTAGTGCTTATGTTAATTCCTAAAACAACAATAAAAGTGTACTCTCTGATCTTGAGAACATGCTTAAGAATTTTATTAGTACACAAACTGCTTTTAATAAATCTGTTGAGGAAAATTTTGGCAAAATTGATGTTCTTGCTTCTAAAGTTGATAGCCTTGCTCTTGATGTTGATTTTCTGAAACTAAAGGTTATGCCTCATGATGCTAAAGAAAGTAAAACTTTTAATGCCATCCAAATTCGAATTGATGATAACGTTAGGATGTTAGCTGAATTGCATTCTAGATGGGAAAGAGAAGATGAAATAGCTAGAAATAATAATATAGCTAATGTTTGCACCATTACCACCACTAGTAAAACTGAAGCTTCTCGTGCTAGAAAACCTTCTACTATCAACGGTAAAGTAATTGGTGCTGGAAACACTCCCACTTCTTCTATTAAAAATGCAAAACTGCCTGAAACTGCTAAAAAAGTTCCTAATAAAAGTGTTGAAATTTATAGAAATATGGGAGACATTGGTCCCATTACTTTGATAAAAATGATCTTGACTTTGACGATTGCAACATAACTGGAGTGACTAAGTTCTTGCAAAATCTTACTAGTTGTCCTAATGCTAATGCTATGAATATGGCTTTCACAAAACATATTACAAATGCTCTCATGCAAATTAGAGAGGATGAATTAAGATGTGAAGCATCTATCCCTAGGAAGCTAGATGATGGTTGGGAACCCATTATTAAAATGAAAGTGAATGATTTTGATTGCAATTCTCTATGTGATCTTGGTGCTAGTATCTCTGTTATGCCCAAGAAACTCTATGATATTCTTGATTTATCACCATTGGAACCTTGTTATTTGGATATTCGTCTTATTGATAATGTTAGAAAGAAACCTTTGGGGAGAGTTGATGATGTTCTTATCATGGTTAATAATAATATTATCCCTGTTGATTTTGTTGTCTTGAATATTGAATGCAATGCTTCTTGTCCAATTGTTTTGGGAAGACCTTTTCTTAGAACTGTTGGTGTTGTTATTGATATGAAAGAGGGGAATATTAAATTTCAGTTCCCACTCAAGAAAGGTATGTAACACTTTCCTAGAAAGAGAACAAAGTTTCCTTTTGATTCCATTATTCGAACGAGTTACAATTTGGATGCTTCTTCACTTGAAAATACTTGATTCCACTTTTCTGGGCCTAGCTAAAAGGCGTTAAAGAAAAACACTTCTTGGGAGATAACCCATGGTTTTATTTTTGCTTTGTTTTTCTCTGTTTTGTTTGAGTCAAGGGGTTGTATAATTCTGTAGAAAATCCTCTGTATCTTTCTTTTCATGTTTTAGTAGTGCCAAGTAAAGTTTCTGACGGGAGGGAGTTGGTTTTCGGATTTCTGAGAAGGAAACATATTTCTGTTGTCCACCGTAAAAAATCGTATAAATCATAGAAAAATTAAAATGATCTAAAATTTCCTGTGCTTATTCCTCGGCTGATTCCGCATATTTTTCATTCTTTAAGTTTTTCGATCTGACCAACATAAGTGCCCCGAAAAAAATCGCCTTTACAGACTGTTCTGGTTTTGACAGATTCTGCCATTTTTCTTGCATTTGCTCTTTTGCGATGTCAAGTGGATTTATTTGCTTCACCAAACATCAGTGGCTGTAGCTAATGTTGAAAAATATCAATACCACTGGTTTCATACAGAACCAATGGATTTTTTATTGTTGCACTAACCCTCTAATGCGAATTACTCTTTGAGTGTGGTGTGAAGGAAGGTTTCAAGGGTCAAGAGAAGAGGGTGATATATGTGATCAACAAGAGTGCAAGGTCAAAGCTTGGGGATGCCCCCGTGGTTCATCCAAGAATATTTTAAGAGACTCTAGCATCTAAGCTTAGGGATGCCCAAGGCAATGCCCTTCTTCATCAACAATCTATCAGGTCACTTCTAGTGAAACTATATTTTTATTCAATCACATCATATGAAGTTTACTTGGAGCGTCTATTTGTTTTTCTTTTGTTTTCCTTTGTTTTATTTTGTTTTTCTTGCTGCAATAATATAGTTGGACCCTAGCATTCCTTGTTTGGGAGAGAGACACGCTCCGCTTTTTCGTTTGAATACTTGCTATGCTCGTATTCTTAGTTTTTCTTCTAGTTGCTGCAAAAATTCTTGTTTTCATTGCATGTATTGTTCAGAGCTGTTAGTTTTAGTAGTGTTATGTGATTACTCTCATGTTTGCTTGCTGTAGCATGAAGAGATTTGTTGTTAAAGCATGTTTTGTATGGTGCTTGTTGGGAAAAGAAATTGTTGTTTGAGGTAGAATTTATAACGGTGCAAGTAGAAGCTTGTATAGACCGTGGCTAGACTTTTTCATATCATGATAGATGTTATTTTAATTCTAAATCCCTGTGGTTATTTAGTAGCATGATTATCCTCAAATAGCCGAGAGTGCTTAATGTGCCATTGAAAGAATCATGAGTTGTTCTTGTCATATTGAAGCATAAACTTGTGGTGTTCTCCTTTGAATGTTTTATTTGGTTGACTTGGCGCATGCTCACACCATGTTTATGACTATGAACCAGTCACTAAGAGCCTCCATGATCATTTAGTTTTTGAACTTGTGTACCACTTATGCTTTGATTAATGATGTTTATGTCGCTATGCATGATTATGGCTCTTATTCTCTCTTGATTTGTCGCTCCCAGTCTTTTGCTAACCTCCACCTGTACGAAGTATGAGCTCTACTCGTGCATCTAACTCCCCCAAACCAAAGTTTTCCCATTGTGTCCACCATACCTACCTACATGTGGTATTTAACCGCCACTCCAAAGTAAATAGCTCATGTGTGACCTTTAAAACTTTCAAAATTACTCCTGTTTTGTGCTCCTATTTTAGCTCATGAGGACGTAAATAGAGAATCTTTATCTCACTTGTTGATTGGGCTTTCATACCCTGGACTAGTGGCTTCATCCGCTTATCCAATGATAGAAGAGCTAGCAGCGGGGTGCCCAGCCCCAAATTGATAACAACAAATTCTCTTCACTATTTTTGCCCCTGGTTTATCTGACAAAGCATAATTGCGTAAACAAAAGAGAAAGAGGGATGACCTTCTACCCAGATACGTCCTTCTATGGGAGCTGCTCTTATGAAGTCTAGTTGGCTTGTGACGTACTGTATAGACACTCCTCCACGGTATGTGATTGTTGGCAGGCACCACTTCGTCTCGAAAAACACCCGAGGCCGCCATCATCGTCATCCCGATATCGGGAGGGTTCTGGAGCTCTCCCCGGCACCCTGCCCGGAGGGGAATTCATCACAAGAGGGGTCTACACCACCATGCCCTCCTCCGAATTTATGCGTGATTAGTTCATCCCTGGACTACGGGTCCATAGCAGTAGCTAGATGGTTGTTCTCTCCACTTTGTACCTCACATTTAGATCTCGTAAGCTGCCTCCCATGATCGAGATCATCTTTATGTAATGCTACATGTTGTGTTTGTTGGGATCTAATGAATGTTGAATGCTATGTCTTATGATTATCAATCTATCATGTTATCTTCACACATATGTTATTTATGATCTTGCATGCTCTCTGTTATTAGTAGATGCTCTGGCCAAGTAGATGCTAGTAACTCCAAGAGGGAGTATTTATGCTCGATAGTGGGTTCATGCCTCCTTTGCATCTGTGCTCGAGTGATAGAAACGTGACGGATGGAGGATGTGTTTTTCCATTAGGGATAAAACAATGGTGTTTACCTAGTTTACATTGTTTATATTACACACTTTGCTTACTGCGATAATTTGTTGCTAGCAACTTAATACCCAACGTTTGTTCGGATGATATTCGGAGGGTGGATTATTAGACATAGATGCAGTTGGACGCCGATCTATGTATTTTGTTGTAATGCCCGCACAAATCGCATAGTAATCTTTATGTCTTGCATATGCACTACGGTGCAGCCTTCATTTCTGTCAATTGCCCAGTTGTAATTTTTTCACCACATATGTTATTTATCTTTCACGGAGAGACACCACTAGTGAACTGTGGACCCCGGTCCTTTTTCCTCATACTGATAAAACACCTACTACTTTCATACTATTGTACTGCTTTCATACTATTTTCCACACCATACGTTCAACATCTTTGTGTTCAGCAAAACCGGTGAGATCGACAACCTCACTGCTTCATTGGGGCAAACTTATTTGATTGTGTTGTGTAGGTTCCATGTTTCTTCTGAACCGGTGGTGCGCCCTGCCATCTCAGCTGCTTCAACCTTCTTAAGTTACTCCTTCCTCCTACTGGTCGATTAAACCTTGGTTTCTTACTGAGGGAAAGCTTGTCGCTGCACTCTTCACAACCTTTTGTCTTGGGGTTTACCAACGGGAGCAAGCAGCTCCCATCAACACACCACTAGTGAAACTATGCCCCCGGTCCTACTTTCCTTATAATTGCAACCTTCTTTTAAGCACTTTTATCATTTTTCCTTGCTGTATTGTTTTACCTTTATTACTTTTCATGACTATATACATTTCATTCTCTAGTTTTCAGCAAGACCGGAAGATTGACAACCTTCTCTTAAAGTTGGGGAAAAGAGAGAGTTTGTGCGTTGTGTGCAGATTCCACGCTTGTTGATGCTCTAGACAACAAGCAACCCTCTCGAAGACTATGAATTCCGATTGGTTCGATAACCCTGGTTCCTTAACCGGGAGAAATTTCCGCTGAACTACATCATACCTTCATCTTGGGGTTTCCCAACGAGCGTGTGATCACGTCAGCGTCAAGTACTTTTTCTGGCGCAATTGTCGGGGACTTCTAGCTTGCTTCAAAGGGAGCCTCACACTTCCACTCTATTTCTTTTGTTTTGTTCTTGCTTAGTTTACTTTTGCTTAGTCTTGTTTTCTCTTTATCAAAAACCCAAAATAATTAGTTCTCTAGTTTCTAGTCTTTTATTTGTGTTGTTAGTTTATTTAGTTAGTATGTCTATCTCTACTCCTTTTGTTATGTCTCTCGAGGCTGAGGTCCTCACCTTCAAACAAAGAGGTGGGGAAAGTTTGAAAGATGCTTGGTATAGAATTAATGATGCTCAAAATAAGTCCACCAAAAGGCATACCACCAATATCCTCATTAGAAACTTTTATGTTGGTGCCACCATGTGGTATAGGTTTATTCTTGACACTTTAAAAGGAGAGAATTTTTTAGGAGATCCTACTCCAGAGGCTTATAAGGATATTAGAAGTTTAGCTGGAAACACCCCTTGCGATGAGATTAAAACTGATATTTCCATAGAGCAAGTTTTAGAAAGGTTGGGTGCTATAGAGAATAATATTCAGAAACAAAAGGAGAAAGATAATAAGATAGCCGATCAAGTGGATAAAATTTATTGCGTTATGCAACATGTTGCTAAAATAATTAGGATCGATGAGGGGGCTATTGAAGAAAATTTTTATGATCTTGATGATAAGAAAATCGATAATATTTGATCCGTTCTTCATGCCTAGCTAAAAGGCGTTAAAGAAAAGCGCTTGTGGGAGGCAACCCACTTTTTTTTCCTTTGTTATTTTTATGTTTTCTTCTGTTTTATTTTGTTTTGTTTATGTCCTGGAAGTTTTTACCTCTGTAACAACCACTCCTTATCCTTTTTATTTCATTTTTGTGCCAAGAATAGCCTCTAATAGCAAGTTAGTATGATTTTGGGGAAATTACAGTTTTCTGTCCAGATTTTTGCCTTCACCAATAACCTCGGTTCTCTCGGCCAGTTTCTGAGATTTTTTTTTATAATTTTTGGGCACTTGACCCAGATTTTTTAATAATTTTTGGGCACCTGACCCAGGTTTTTCTAACATTCATTAGTTTTCAAAAATAAGTTCCTCGAAAAAATTCAACTTTACCAGCGGTTATGTTTTGACAGATTTCTGCCAATATTTGCATTTGCCTCTTAATCTTTTTCTTTTGAGCTTCTTTTGAAGGGGGGCTTAAAATAATTTGTGACAGTAGCCAATGTTTTAAATTGAGTGTTATACTTGTATTGAGACAGAACCAAGTGGATTTATTATTTTGATGCACTAACGTTGATAATGAAAATTGTGAGAAGTTTTAGGTGGAGGAAGTTTACAAGTGTAGGGAGAGAAGTATGATGCAAGGAGATGAAGGATAGAAAAAAACTCAAGCTTGGGGATGCCCATGTCACTCCAAGGTAGATCCACAAACTACAAACGTAAAATCTTGGGGATGCCCAAGGTATCCTCTTCTTCGTCAACAAAAATATTAGGTTTTTTTCAAAACACTATTTTTACTGCTTCACATGATATGTGTTATTCTTGGAAGGTTATTTTATTTTGCTTTTAGTTTTGTTTTGTTTTCTTGCTGTAGTTTTTTGGTTGGATCTTAGCACTTTTATTTTTGAGAGAGACACACTCTGTTTTCATTGCCTAGAACACTCTATTTTTCACTCTTATTATTTTGTGAGTGTTCAGTTTTTGCTAGTACTCGTTTAGCTCTTGTTTTTCACTTGAATTTTGTTCAGAGATTGTTGGTTTGTTTCAGTTATTTATGATTATCTCTATGTGATTTGATGATTATTTGCTTTGAGATTTGTTTCAAATAAGTTAATTGGTGTTGAAGAAGAGTAAAATATTTCATGCTTATAGTGGTGCAATAGGAAGCTTGTTTTTACTGTGGCTTAGACTTTGGCATGTCATGTTTGATGTTATTTTAATTGTGTGCTTAGTAGTATATGATAAATCATGACTAGTCTCAAATAGATGAGTGTCCTTAATGTGCAATTGAAATTAAATTATGTTTTGTTTCCTCATATTGAAGCATGGTATTGTGGTATTCTCCTTTGAATGATTTATCTGGATTGACTTGACGCATGCTCACACCATGTTATGACTATAAACAAAGTGAGATATGGGCAAAGCTAGCTTACGGTCACCCTGTGGAAAGGTCAAAATTCCGGCAAAGTATTTCTATTTAGGGCAGGTAATTATTAGGCAAATTCATTTTCTTGTATGGCTGCATGTGAGTGGGTCCCGTATACAGAAACAGAGGAGCTACGCATGTGCATATTCTTCACATGCATGTGAGTGGGTCCCGCGGGGAAAACAAACATCAGGAAAAGGAAATTGTGAAGCAGTAGCGCACGCGGTCAGATTTGACCTTGTCCACGGTTACCCGTAAAGAAGCAAAGCTGGTCAGATATAGCCTTTATGATCATTATTTTCGACTTGGAATATAACTTCATGTTTTGATTAATGATGTTTTGTCGCTATGCATGATTATGACCGTTATTGCTCTCTTAGTTGGTCTCTCCTAGTCTTTTGCTAGCCTTCACCCTATACTTAGTATGATCTCTACTCGTGCATTCAACTCCCAAATACCAAAATTTTCCAATGTGTCCATCATACCTGCCTATATGTGGTATTTCACCGCCACTCCAATTAAATTTCGCGTGTGCTACCTTTAAAACCTTCAAAATTATTAAACATGTTTTCTATTCCTGTTTTAGCTTACGAGGAAGTATTAAATGATTTATTATTTCTTCATGTTTGGTGGATTCACACCCGACTAGCATGAATAATGTGCTAGTCCTTAATATAACCAAAAGAGCATGCATCTAGGTTCCCATCCCAAATAAAGAGACTACCATGATCAACAACCTACACCTTTAATCTATCCCTATGGCGAGGAAGTGGAGCTCGAGACCCCAATATTACAGTTTACTCCAGAAAGCTTATTCACCTGGAAGGGTGGATAAAATTGGGAGATACCTGATCCAGAATCATCTTTTGATGGATCAAAGGAGTGGAATGTTGAGCCTTACGCAGGAACGAAGAGTGATCTGATTCTTTTCATAGACTCTGACATAGAAGAAGGAGTGAATCCCAGGTCTAGGAGAAATAAGAAAGTTGGGAGGACCAATACCAATCCTATTCTTATTGACTCAGATGAGGATGATGAACCTTGGAGGCATGAGCATCGGATTGATATCTTTCCTATCTAAAAAATAAATTTGGTTCTTTCTTAGCCCCTCCCACACACTCTGCCTGTCAAGCATTGTCAAGCATTATGCCCACAAGCCTAACATCCCGTTTTGGTACTCTCTATCCTCACCAATTAGCCAAATTGGTGGGGTCATAATGGATCAGCCACAATCTGCATAAATCGCTCCTATACAGCTGCCACAACCATTCGTTTCATGCATGCAAATCGCTCCTATAAACCAATCAATGATCTACATGGAATCGCTCTTATAAACCAATAAGCGATTTACATGGAAAGTGCAAAAAATGCTCCTATAAACCGGCAGACATATATGGTCATACATGGAATCAAAATCAGCAGTCAAGAGCAGCGAGTGATCATCGCTACTCTAGCTCACCATATAAGGTACCTCCACAACGTCCTAGCTACCCAGCTTCATACCCCATCAGCGCTACCCAGCAGAGAGTAATCTACCACCATGGCTGCTCGATACCCCAGTTCCAAGAGGGTGATAACATCGATAACGGAACCAGAACCAACTCCTGCCTTCAAGACTGCTCCGATCAACAGGTAAACTGGATGACTACATGCAATAATTTAGTTTATTCGGCGTCATATCATGTATATCCTGTATAGCTCATTTTACACCATCCGAAATTGCACACATCCAACATTCGACGAGGTTAACTCGAAGCACATCCACCTCTGTTTCCCTGGGAGATAACAACCAAGGTTTTATGCAATCACATAAAACATACGAGCGATGGGCGATTCCTCTACCTTCTACTAGCGGACATCAAGGTAAACTTCTTACCCCGAGCGCATATGACATTGGGGCATTTTACTAGCATGTATGTCTCCTTTTATGAACCGAGCGTATGTGCCAGGATATCGGTCCAGCTACATATGTTTCCTAAAAAAGAACAAAAATTAAAAGAAAAAAGAGTTCACAATATGCTACCGAGAAGTTTATTTCTTGTATTTTTTAGGGGATGAAAATGGAGGTAATCTATTCAGAACAATTGGTAGATCACTTCAACAACCAGATTCAGGCCGAACTAATCTATGTGTTCAAGCGTATAAAGATTGAGTCGACAGGTTGAGAATGACCCTTCCAACTAGCCATACCCTGCGACTTCATCATCGGATTGGTGCGACAAACGGAAATACATCTAGCAGGGGTGCAAACCGTCGTCCCTCAGCTACCACATATTTTCACAGATTTTAGCACAGTTGATGGTCTACGGAACAAAATGCTTGCAGGAACCAAGTACTATTTTAGCAGTAGAGAGTTGGTACCCAATAAATGTCATACCAAGTACTTTTACACTTCTTATCGGACCTTACTATATAGGCATACAGAGGAATGATGTCAATGTTTGATATAGACGAGTCAGTATTGCTCTTCACTTTGCTATTCAGAGATGTATTTCACAATGATTTTAAATTTATAAAGACTCAATTAATTGTTGTTATTTTTCTATACCCACAATAGTATAACTAAGATTCTTTATTGATTGCTATCAAACAAAGGGTTATTATTTATGTTGTAGCTCCTTTCTAGCTAGCAAGACAAGTTTTTCTGTTTTTTAAAACTTATTACTGTCAATTAGAGGTTTGTTATTTATGTTTGTTATTTCTGTTGTATCTCCTTCCAACAGATAACTAGCCCGATTTAGATGTCCATACTTACAAAAGTTTTTTTTACATACACACATTCATCTCTACTACTTATAATTTATTCTGCTAAGGAACTTGTGAAGAGTTTTTTGTCAAGCCAAATATTGCATACTTGTTCTACTGAAAATTATTGCAGATATCAACCATCAGATGAACAACTATCCAGGGACATCATACAACATATTTTAAGAACAAGATACTTGATACTGCTGGTGTATGTTGTTTTACAAAACCGGTTTTGAGAATAAATCAAGGTTTGGTCTGGCCGCGTATGCATGTTTCATTTCTGTTTTGGGTTTGTTTCATGGAAAGACCATCACATGCTCCCATATTTTACACACTTGAAGGAACTAAAACAACTCAATACCATTATCAGTCCAGTATCCCCAATTAGTATATGAAATGATTAATTCTTACTTCTCCTTCAAACATTTTCTTATCAAACAAGTTTCTATGCATCTGACTGACATACATGGCGGAGCTGGCATATAAGAATTGGGTTCAACTAAACCCAATGAAATCCATGTATTTCTCACTAAATTAGTCTAAGGTTGCTTATTAGTGGAAGAATACACCATAAGTTACAAAGCTGAACCCAATAAACTTCTATTCTAGCTTCGCCGTCAAATAGTTCAGAAACGAGATATCAAGCAGCAGTCAACAGTTGGTTCATGTCATTTATGCCAAAATCCACAAGGAAAGTACTCACCTCTGAGACGTTGACATGCTATCCTCCATGTCGCCGGTTTCCACTACCATGTCCTAGCACCAGCGCTGGTCCGCCGCGGCCGCGAGCTGCTTGACAGGAACCTACGCCTGATGCTGCCTTCTGTGGATGCGCCGGGGCATGTGGGCAGCAGTGGCGGCGTCGATCCGGGGCTGCCTGGAAGGGGTGACATTGCGAAAGAAGGCGGCAGGGCCGGGAGCTCCTCGGGGAAACCATGGCCGGGAGCGGATCTGAGAGAAGGGGCGTGGTCCCCAAGTCCCCTTTCTCCTATCGTCGCCTGAGAGAGAGAGAGAGAGAGAAAGAGAGAGAGAGAGAGAGAGAGAGAGAGAACACCACCGGCCTGAGCACGGACCGTGCAGATCGAGAGAGGGGAGCTTCGAGCTCGTCCATGCTGGGCTTGTTGGAGGCGCATGTGAGGAGGAGGTGCAGGTGAGAGAGTGAGCAGCATCGGGAGAGCACTGAGATGGAGGTGAAGAGATAGGGGATCGATGGGAGTTGAGAGAAGTTGGGAGCTCACCGACTAGTACTGTTTCCTTTCTCTTTTGTTTCCTTTTTTTACCCTAATCAAATTCCTGTGCTAAATTTTGGTTGTAATATGTACTTTTGATATCACTTAGTGTTATTTAGTCTATTCAAAAAATTCTTCTTTTCTTATAGCTCATGTTTATCCTTTACACGTTGTTTGTGTGTTGCCCCTCTCATCTTTGTGAGAACTAATTTTAGTCGATCTTTCCCACAATCACTTTTATTTAGTCCTAAAGAGAATCCTTATTAGTTGTCCTTATGTAGATTTACATATTTTTCACATCCAATATGATGTTCTATTGATGATACCAATATTATGGTTCGCAAACACCATGTTTCTTTCCAGACATTTACGCCCGAGCATATGGGATCTCAATTATTACTGTACAAATTGTCTTAGCTAATTTGTAAATCGAGTTAGCAACTTCGAAAAAAAAATCCTTCCTGGATTATTATCATAATAATGTGATATTGACTTTAATATTTTAGTAAGTTTACATTAATGTACAAACCATTTCACTAACTTCAAAGCTTTATAAATTTTTTACATTTACATAAATCTAAATGTTAAAATGTTGATATTTATATAATATCAAAATAAAATAGAACTAACTATTGACCACATTTTTATTTTTTACATGTATTTTATCTCCCGTAGCAGCGCAAGAGCATTTTACTAGTAGAATATGAAGAAACTTCTAAGAGGAAGAACAAGCCGGTGAAGCAGGAGCATCTGAATTATTATTGCTAGGAGAACGAGTATGACAGCAAGGCTGCAACATACGAGTTCCTTGGACAATATTTCACTATGACTGATGTAACCTTGGAGCATCTGGACAATCTCGAGTATGTACCCTCAAGGGAAGTGAAACTACCTGAAACTTTACGCCGAATTTCACGTAATAGTTGGTGGAAGCCAGAAAAGTACCCGGAAGAGTAACCAGTTGAACCCAAGAGGGTGATTAGTTCTATACGTGTAATATAGCGTATTGTAAATCTTTTCTTTGTGATCCTAAGAGAGAGTTCTCGTAGGAATAAGTGAGAATACTCACGTGAGTGTTACTTTATGTACCCATGTTTGAGTTAGCTATGAATTGTGTCTTATAAGCCGAGTTAGCGGTGTAGATCCCATTAGTCATGAGGGTCCAAGTGATGGTATCACCAACAACTAGAGCAAGAACTAACTCCCCCGGAAGGACCAAGAGGTGGACAAACTAAAAGATGTGCTCAACATTGAAGTTATCCATGGCGAGGCCGAAGATCCATCTGTGGTCGGTGAGGGAATCGTGGACATTTCTATTTCTTCCACTTGGATGCCTAAAAAAGGAGAGGGCCCAATGTCCGGCGGAAGACCGTTTAGCCAAGAGGAGGACCAAAAGGATGCCTTGAGGCCATCTCCCACGATCACTTCGGCAGTGACGTTGAAGAGCTGATGGTCGGAGGTGTTTTTGGAGCCCATCCAAGGTTTTTCATGGGAAGCCCACTCGTGCCACAGCCACCGCAAATGAAGAGTCTTCGAAATTTTTCCAAGCCGTGAGTTAGTAGGATTTAGTGGCACACGGATTTCACAAAATCTTCATATAGACTGAACAACATTACATTTCAAACTAAAGGTAAGTAAACTTACGTGTGATACCATGTATATTAGCCCCATGACTGCAATGATTGTCAATATTCAACAGAATTACAAAAATCTTTACTAGGGCAAGTGAGACAATACACAAATCTTGAAACCAAATCTTGGTCATAGCTGGGCCAGCTGGCAGAGCTCATTTATTGGAAAATCACATAGCTAGTGTTTAGAGGCATTAATAAATTACATCTCCGCTCCATATACCTAATTTGGCGCGCGCAAACAGAAATTAAAGACAAATTTAAATTTAAATTTAAAATTCAAATTAAACGGCATGGTTCGACCGATAAAACTAAATTTAAACTAAAACTTAAACATAAATTTAGTCGGAAAAGCCGCTGTCTGAGCCCGAGGTGGTGTGGTCCGACGACGTCGAGATGTTGTCCAACCTCGAGTCGTTGAAGGCCCAATCGGGGCCGTTGACGTCGGCCTCCAGGTTGCCACGCGCTCGGCCCGCCGCTGCTCAAGAACTTCCTCTCGACGACGACGTCCTCGAGGAAGCGGGCGTGCCACTCGACCATCATGCGCTCCTCTTCTTCAGCGTCGGCGAGGCAGCACGTCTACAGGCGGTGGCAGCGGTGATACTCCTCGGTGACGACGCACGCCTGTTGACGCGTCCAAACATCGGAGAAGTTCATTTGGGCGGGCGGCCTTGTGCGTGGTTTCGAAGGTGCCGGGGCCGACCCGCGTGTTGCCGCTGTGTATATCAGCGTAGAAGGTGTCGTTCGGACACTTGCGGACACCGCGGTAGCCGTTGGTGTTCCGGCACGGCCACGCGAAGCGGCGGGGAGAGAAGAGAAGAAGGCGCGGTCGTTGAAGCGACGAGAAAGGAGAGGGGAAGGCGAGACGCGAGAGTGCACTTTTCGAGCAGTTGGCGTGGCACGAACGCTGCATTTTATAGCGGGCGCCGCCACGCGTCAGTTTTCCCGCGCGAGTCATCGCACACGCCGCTATTTTCTCGCGTCCGCTGGAGCGCGCCATGCTGGCTGCTACATACCATTTTGACGGTTTTCCCGCGCCACGCTATTTTGGCGCGATTTGCTGGAGATAGTCTTGCTAGTTAGATTTACCACGGAATGCATCAGCCCTTGGGGTCGATAAAACGAAGACGAGAATGTGGGGAATAAAATAGGGCTGGTAGAAGCCTGGTAAAAGAAACTCACCTCACATCCTCACCTCACAGGTGTCATGTCACGGCTGTTTTTGACCTTTGTTTCTTCCAAGTTTTACTAAGACCAGGAAAACCCAGACACTTTTCACGTTCAACCCCCCACGAAAACCCAGACATTTTTCACTTTCAGCCCCCCACGAAAACCACGCGAGACGGCGAGAGCGAGACAGTAGATTCTTTCAAGCATCCACCCCCTTCACCCTCCTCCTCGCCTCCTTCCCACCTGTCCGCCTCCCCCTTCCACCTCCCTGCTCTCTCCTCCTCCGCCGCCCCGCCTTGTAGGGAAAGGGGGCAAGCACGCAGACCGCCTCCCTGCTGCTGTTTTTTCCGAGAACGCCGCCGCAGCCATCTTTCTTGGAGTAATTTTTTGAAAATTTCTGGTTTTCCAGGGGCGAACCAGCCCAAGAACCCGCTCGCTGCTGCCCCTGGTCCATGGAAGGCTTCTTGGTCAGCCTGAACCCCTTCCGATTCAAGCCGATTTGGCCAGCGAGAACTGCCCCCAAGTCCCTTTGAAGCCCCAGACATCCTCCTCCCCCGGGGATTGCAAGGAATCCCCGGCCGCCGTTCCCCAACCCTCACTTTTCTTTCCTCGTTAATCTGAAGCTCCTAGTTCAATTCTTGCGTTCTCCGAGGCCTCCGAGAGAACGCCCCCCGCGTCCCCTGTCGCCAAAGGCCCCTTCTTCTGTCTAGTGCTCCGGGCGCGTCCTGTTGGTGCCTGGCTGCGAGGATGGCGAGAGAGGACGGCCCGGAGTTTGTGAGGTGGAGGGAGGAGTTCCTCTCGCAGGAGAGGGGCAGCCGCGTCGTGCATTACTACCTAGAGGACGCCGCGGGCGTGCCTCACCTCGCGGTCGTGGGCAAGGAGCGGAGCCTGCGCCACATGCTCTACGTCGTGTCAGAGGACTTCCATGGGCCGGAGGGATCCGGTGGTGCTGATGCGCAGGGGATGTTCGCCCGCAAGTGGCGGTCACGCCGGGAGGTGGTGGATTGGCTCGAGTCCTTCCTTCCAGCCAAGACCCTCACCTCAAGTAACTCCCACCTTCTCTGTTTGTAACATTCCATACATGAATTCTGCTGTTGTTTCTTTAAGTTAACTTGCTATTTGTGTAGTGTTTCTGGAACCTAGAAACTTAGGGCATCTCCAGTCGTCCCCCCCAGAGCCCCCCCAGGACGCAAATTAGCGCCGTTTTTGGCGAAAAGCGCCGTTTTTTCCACCAGTCGACCCCCCCAGGACCTGAAAAAGCGCCGTTTCGGCGAAAATTAGCGCCGCCGCCCCCAGGCGGAACCCAGCCTGCTGGGTTCGGCCTGGGGGGGCGGCGAGAGGAAAAGCGCGCGTGGGCCAGCGCTGTCGGCGAGGGAGAGCTCTTTTTCCACTTTCTCCACCCCCGAACCGTCTTTCCCACTCGCTCGCCCTCGCCGTCGCCGCCCCACCCCCGCAACCACCGGCGCCGCCAGCGTACGCCAGCGAAGAGACAAACCACCGCCGGCTGGTCCACCACGTCGTCGCCGCCGTTCGAGCACGTCTCCGTCGCGGAGGAGGCTGCGCCCCAGTGAGCCGCGTCCACCGCTCGCAAGGTGTTCGACGCTCTGTCCGAGCCATGGACTCCGACGCCGAGGAAATGCTCGCCGAGCTATTCGACGAGGAAGACCAGGCCTCCATCGACGACGAGGATCACCTGGTCGTCCTGAGCTGCCTGGCCGCGTTGCTGGCCCAGGACGCCGCGCCACGCCGCGCTGGATCGAAGCCCGGTCGCCGGAAGAGCAGGCCGAGGCAGCGGTACGAGGGCTACTGCATCCTCTACTCCGACTACTTCGCCGAGGATCCTACCAACGACGAGAAGGTGTTCCGGCGTCGTTTCAGGATGAAACGCACGCTCTTCCTCAAGATCATGCATGCCATCCGGGAGTTCGACACCTACTTCAAGTTGAAGAAGGACTGCACCGGCACGGTAGGGTTTACCTCTATCCAGAAGTGCACGATGGCCATGAGGTTGCTTGCATATGGTGCTCCCGCAGATGCACAAGATGACTACCTGCGCATGAGCGAGTCCACGGCCATTGAGTGCTTGAACAAGTTCTGCCGGGCAGTGGTTGCAGTTTTTGGCCCAATATACCTGCGATCACCCAATGCGCAAGACACTGCTCGTCTCCTCGCTGAGAATGAAGCAAGAGGGTTTCCTGGGATGCTTGGCAGCATCGACTGTATGCACTGGGCATGGAAGAACTGCCCATTTGACTGGCAGGGGATGTACAAGGGAAAGGAAGGAGAGTGCTCTGTGGTTCTCGAGGCCGTGGCTTCGTACGATCTATGGATTTGGCATTCATTCTTTGGTATGCCAGGAAGTCACAACGACATCAATGTCTTGCAGTGCTCGAATGTCTTTGCCGATCTTGTCGAAGGCCATGCCCCCCCTGTGAACTATGAGATCAATGGACACCAGTATACAAAGGGGTACTATCTTGCAGATGGCATCTACCCCAAGTGGGCAACATTTGTGAAGAGCATCTCCAACCCTATCCCAGGAAGCGCAAAAGCTTGGTTTTCCAAATGCCAGGAGGCTTGCAGGAAGGATGTTGAGAGGGCATTTGGTGCGCTGCAATCTCGATTCGCTGTTGTCCGGTACCCAGCTATGACTTGGTCGAAGTCCAACATGTGGGAGGTGATGCAGTGTTGTGTGATCTTGCACAACATGATCATTGAGAGTGAGCGGGATGACCCGGTGCCTGACAGTGAGGCAAACACACCATACTACCGGCAGGGCCCTCTTGCAGATGTTGATCACCAGGTGCCGGCATCATGGGCAGACTTCCTCACCAAGCGACAGGAGATTCGACACGCTGCAACACACCATGCTCTGCAGGATGACCTGGTGCAGCATTTGTGGGCGCGAAAGGGGAATGGCAATGTTGAGGAGGATGACTAGTCAATTTTTTTCCTTTTATTTGTTGAATAATTTATTTGTGTGGCAAAACTCTATTTATTTGGTGTGCAATTTTTCTATTGCCCAAATTGGGCCGAGTCGCCGCTGGGGGGGGGGGGCGGCCTGGGTTCACGACTAGGAAACGCGCCCCCCCAGTTCCCAGAATAGCGCCGTTTAGCGCCGCGGCGCAAAAAAAGCGAGGGTTTTCGCGTCCTGGGGGGGCGCAACGGCTGGAGATGCCCTTAGCACACAAGAATATATATCTCAGCACTAAGTATAGTTACATTAATAAATCAGTCCTCAGTACAGAAGCTTGTTTTGCGGTATAGACACAATCAGGCATGTTAAAACCTTAAAGGGGCATGTCAGGCTGCAATGCAAATTGAAAGACCTACACGGGCAAAGTATGACAAAGTAGAGGTCCTTCGGCGCAGTTTTTATCAGAAACCGATATACGGTAACAATTATCAGCATAAATGTTTGGATAACCACTTGATGTGTTAGCCGATGTACTTTGTCTGTTGGGTGATTGGTAACTTGTGATATGAGATAACATGGTTTCTGTTGCTTTTACAGTTTGGCTAAACCAAAGACCCCTTGATTATGCACGGACAGCCATAACATGAATGCAAGACTGTACACTTAGGCCTTCCCTAGTGCTACACGGTGGATCGTGTCTTATATGTCCACGTATGACTTTTGCTTACGTGGAGAAGTCTTTAATGATAAAAGAGAAAAAAACCATTTCTTGCTATGTATACGGCTCTTGACACCATTTCCAAAACAAATAATAAATCAACCGATGTGCTCATGCACCGTTGCACCATTTGACCAATCAATGCTGAGACTGTATATGGAATGGTGCAAAAGAATTAAAAGCATAGGAGGAATAAAGCAACGGCATAATTTTAAGTGATGACGTGGAAAACATAAGATACGGCCATGCCGTTCCGCAGTACGGAAGGCCTTAATCATTAAGTCATGGGGTCGTTGTTTCTTAGAAACCGGCAATAAACGCCCTTGTGGAGTAGTAGTGCAAAATTCAAAATTGTAGAAGCAGAGAAAGTTCGAGACACACTTTGTAGATAATATGTGCATATGTATATGCATAATCATAGCAGTACTAGCCACCAGGGATAATTTGTAAGCAACACTAAGATTTAAATATAAATGTAGCAAACTCATCTACTTCAAATCTCGCTTTCAGGAACAAAAAAGTGCAGAACACAAGCATAGACCTTTGGGGTTAGTTCACTAGGGTATGTTTGATTTTGGCCACGGTTTTGCTTGTCCATGATTTGGCCAATGCTGGAAAGAAAAATGAACTACAGCACGCAAAGAGGCAATGGCATGCCAAAAGTTTGGCAACCATCCAAACAAGGTACGAAATTTTGGCCATGACCGAGAATTTGGTAGAGTAGGTTTTGGGGCACAAAAGAACATGTCCTAGTTTGTTGCAGGGAAAATATCATTGCAAGAGAATGACAATGACTCCAGTTTGCAAGAGAAGAATTACAGTGAGAACAGGAAATACGCCGCACAGCAACCTAACAATGTACAACTCACTGCTCAGCAACTATCAACCACTAAGAATACCAAATGCTAACTTCACCAAGGACACCCGGCAATAGCTGAGAACTTTAGCCAACTCCAACCTGGCTTCATCATCCCTTGATCACCATTCACCAAAGCTCGGCCTGCACCACCACGCTCCTGTGGCCACAGGCATCTTCATACTAGTTAAGATTCAGTTATACTCCATCAGTTACCTTGGTTCATTTGCTGCTGAAGATATAAACCACTCTATGCTTCTACTGAATCGGACTCACACTTGCTGGTGGTAGTGACAATGGTTTTTGATAAAATTAATTATGTACTCTTTTCCCATTGTAATATGAAATTGCCATATTGTTTTGAATGGGATAAAAAAATCCATAGGAGTAGCAACTCGACTCAATAGTTTCATATAAAAAAACATGGAATGGGATTAAAAAATCGCTTCTCTGTATTTATTTTACATTTGGTAGATTGCGATCCCACTGGAAGGTGATTGACCTTCTGAGCTTCTTCACATTCTCTCGAATTATTCTTTTCCTGGTTGCGTTTCTATTTTCTACGCACAATATTTTGACTACAAGTCAGGCGATTCCTATTCAACATATTACGTATATAACTTGTATTATCAACACCTGTATGATTTTATATTGGATTGTGCCTCATTTGATATTAATATCTTATGGCTTATTGTTCATTCCAGATTTTTCAAATTTTGGATCTCGTATGAGCAATGATGCCGGGTTAGATGGATACAGTGAAACTGGTAGTTTTGTGTGTCACAATCTGGTATGCAATCATTTGTACATTTGCACATGGCTGCGCTACATCTTCTGTGAACATATTGATAATTTTTTCATTTATGTTGTTAGGGGACAACTTGCAGTTCAGACATTATGTGGTCTGGTCCGTTCTGGACCTGTAGCAAGCAGCTCCAACACTATCAAGCCTTTTGTCGTAATGGAACCACAATATCTGTAAGTTTTGTTATTGACTGCATATAAACTTAGTTACCGATGATCATTTTTTAATTGTATATAATGTCTCATTTGGCAGACCCACTCTTTTGCACTTGTCATGTCGGAGGAGGAAAATCGCTATCTTGCATACTTGGAGGATATGTATGAAGATAAGAAGGGACTTAAGAAGGTTAAAGTGCGTTGGTTTCACCAGAACCAGGAATTTGCTTGTGCTATACCTCCTCCTGCTCCTCATCCTTGCGAAGTTTTCATCACTTCTTATTCTCAAGTAATCAGTGTCGAGTGTGTTGACGATATTGCAACTGTTTTAACTCCCGAGCATTATGAAAAATGTCTGGACGCATTGCCAAATTGTTCTTTGGTGGGGATGCGTTTCTGCTTTCGTCAGTACAGCAAAAATAAATTCAAGCATTTTGACTTGAGAACACTGCGTGGATATTTTAGTCAGGCTGCTGTTTTGTCCTTGAAAGTTTCACCTGAGCAAGAAAAGGAGGGTTCTGATATCATAAGGGTAGTCAAACATTGCTCACCTGGGAAGACCAAGTTTTCGAAGCAGTTTGAGAGGCTATATTCAAAATGTTTGGGCACCAAAATCTGCCGAGGCCCACAAACAGACTCTATACCATCTTATCAGAAGCTAAGTAATAAGCAATCTCCTGGAAAACATCTCTCAGTTAAGTTTATAGGACCCCAGAATCAGCCTACGCCAACCTACATTGTTGGCGACAAGATAGAGGTCTTGTCTCAGGACAGTGGCATTGTAGGGTGCTGGTTCAGGTGTACAGTTCTGAAGCCATGTACTAGTCATAACAAACTGAAGATTCAATATGATGATCTCCAAAATGCTGATGATTGTGGTAAATTGGAGGTATGACTAACTGATCTCAGTATGTCCTTTAAGCTGGATTATGCATTTGAAGGGAATTAGTACGTAATAATACTTGGCATTTTGTTACTCCTTTTATTTTCTCTAATATCGTGATTTATCCGGGGGTTTTCTGCATAAGCGTATATTTTGATAGCACCTATGCGGCTCTTTCTTGCGGTATCAGTTGAACTTCTTTTATGCTGCTGTGTAGGAACGTGTACCTGCATCTACATTGGCTCTTCCTGATAAACTTGGACTGAGATGCCCAGGCCGGCTCAGAATTAGGCCACGTCCTCAACAAAATACTTTGGTTGATGACACATCTCTTTTACCTGGAACTGCCGTTGATGTCTGGCAATTTAGCGGCTGGTGGGAAGGAATTGTAGCTAGTACAGATTCTGGTTCATCTGATAGCCTGCAGATATATTTCCCAGGTGCCTTTTCTTGCTGAAATTATGTTTTCACATTTTTCTTCCATGCCAATGAAATACAGAACTATTTCTTGATAGAATGTTTGTGTAATACGCAAGTTAAGAAAATAAAACCTAAATGGCTCAGGTACAAAAAGCTGTTTTCTTCTAGGCTTGACCCCCCAGTTGTAGGAAATATGCTGTGTTTTATGGATATACTGTGTCATACTGTATCCCCAAAAAAATCATTTTCAACTTTTATACTCATTATGAACTACACTATGATGTATGCATGATTATGTTATTAAATCCCTAAACACCGGAATATTTTCTCGTTGCCTCCCACATTGGTGCCACAGATTTTTTTTTTTTTTTTTGAAGTTTCTCCATGTTACCGTGTATCAGTTGACACTATTAGCACAAGATAGGTGTGCGGCATACAATAATGAGTAAATACCTTGTGTAAATCTCAGAGGGTTGCATAATTGTCTTGTTTTCTCTCCATGGTGTTGTTATGGCAAGACGGATTGCAGTAGTTTATCCTATTTGCATAATTTGTTTCCTAAAAAGGCTGTGGTCATACTTGTCTAGCTTCGACTACTAGTAATATATACAAAGATAGTTAGATTTGTAAGATGGATACAGTATTATTAGATTCTGCCATGAAAAATGTTTCTATTGTATACATTTTCATAATTTTTTATCAACATATACATACAAAAAGTATGAGTCTAATATACTTATTGGAGACCGTGTCAATGTCTAAAACATCATCTCTAATACATCGGTGTGGTATGTAAACGTTTAGAATCTTGTCATATTCTACACCAATTCTCTCTTTTTTTTTTGCGAATTTATTCTACACCAATTCTCTCTTTTTTTTTTGAGAATTTATTCTACACCAATTCTGTGGCATTCAGTGAGTCATGCGGATTACACTGTTGTGCTGAGTCTCTTGACTGTTTTGTATGTCATTTAGCTCCATAAATCTTTTCCTTCAGTTAAGGTATAAATCAGTATGCAAATTCAAATAATATCGACTTTCCAAAGTCATTTCATGATTCACCATCATTTGTATTGTCTCGTTGTCTCCTAGAGTTGCTTGCATATATGTGGAAGTATCCATTAGATAGAGAAAATATTACCTTGGTTCTCCATGTAATAAATTAGCAACTACATGTGCCCGTATGATTTTTGTATATCTTTTTTAAGTTACTTTCGCAAGTTGCAGCATAAAGAAAGGCTGACATATATTTATTGTTGCAGGTGAAAACTTTTTTCGTGTATGCCAGCTAAATGACATGAGAATTTCGAAAGATTGGGTCAAGAGCCGCTGGGTACATATTGAAAGGAAGCTAGATGTGTTATCGAGAATACCTTCGGGTGGTGTCCAAACTAAGCAACCTGATAACATGACATCCACTGGTGGTTTGGACTCTAATTCTGCAATGTCTGACCAAGAGCTCACAGCTGTGCAAGCAAACTCGAGCGGAGATGAACAGACAGGAGTTGGTACGCAAGCTGAAGTTAGTTTGATTAAGAAGGCCTCTGCTTCTACAGAAGATGATGAGAAAGAAACAATATTGCGGAAGCGGCCTAGGTGCAGTGATGCTGAACATGAACATGATTGCAATGGGGAAGAGACGGTAGCTGACACACAAACTGAGGTTAGTTTAACTGATACGGCTTCCGCGGCTCTAGAAGATGAAAAGAAAACTACAGTATTAGGGAAGCGGCACAGGGAGGATGCTGCGGAACAGAACTGCGACAGGCAAGTGTTGGCTGATAAGGGTCCTGCTTCTGTAGACGATGAGGAGCAAACAATATTGGGAAAGCGACCAAGGGACGATGATTCTGAACAGCGCTGCAAGGACGAAGTATTTAGTTTGGATAAGAAGGCAGCTACTCCTGTAGAGGACGAGAAGCCAAGGAAGCGGCAACGGGATGATGATGCTGAACAGCAGTGCAAGGATGAAGTATTGAGTTTGACAGATAAGGCCTCTGCTTCTGCAGAGGATGAGAAGCAGCCATTATTAGGGAAGCGACCTAGGGACGATGAGGATGACGATGACGATGATGAACAAGACTGCCATGGGGAGGTAGGCGTAGATGTAGATGTCAGCAAGCCGTGAAGTTTGGGAAGCTCAAACCTCGCAGGACTTGATGTACATAGCTATAGATATATGGTAATGTAACCCCAGCCGAGGGGGTTTTACTAGGTTTGCTGATAGCAGAGTTTGTCGACCTCACACCCCCCACACATATATCTCTTTACCCAGTTTCTGTATTTCGCTCCTAGTTCCCTGGTATCTGTCCACCAGATACAAGAATCGCAAATCTAAACGCTACCCTTGCACCAGTTGGTATTACTGTATAGCGGTATGAGATCTCATTGGTCTTTTGCTTCAAGTTTTAATCCTCGGTTGCGTAAATCGTCCGTCTGTTTCAGAACAGCAACGGCGTTCTTGTCCTGGAAGAGTGGTTGTTGCTGGTCTGCATTTAAGTTGTGCAATGATTTGGGCAGTTTTCAGTGGCATGATTCATTCTGGTATCAAGTGCAACTGCCCATGTTGTTCAGAAGTAGTTTCAGAATGAGTGGGATTTCACCTCCCGAGTTGTGCAAAACCTATTTGTGGCATCCTGAAGTCCCAAGCAAAATTGTTGTGGGTACCATGATCTCATCATCTTCCGTTATGTTCGGCCTGATGTACATGACCATGCTGCCGCGTGATGCATTTGCCTGTTATAGGAAGTAGCAGTTCCTTCACCCATGCAAACTAATTCCCCTTGGCCACCATGATTTACAGGCCAACAAATCTCTCGTTGCTGCTTCATATGGATGGCCGTGTCAGTTCCGGTACATGGTCGTACTAGTACATGTCGTCAACTAGCTACTGCTGCTACTAGTAGTTACACTATCTGCAGTGAAGACGAAGCAATCTGAATGGATGAAGTGAGAGGTCTACAATCTGAGCCACTGCTCGCCGTTGATGAAGTCCCGGCCGAGGAAGGGGCGCGCCTCGTCGTAGGTGAGCGCCCGCGACCAGGGCACCCGCTGCCGCGAGCTCGCCCCGGGCCCCTTGCACTTGTACTCCCCGAACAGCACCGTCCTGCCCAAAAACACGCACCCGACGCGTCACTTTCCCACGGATTTCACCAATCAATCGGGCACCCGCGCGTACGTTCGTAGTACGTGGCTTCCGGCACCAACCGACTGCCCGTAGGTACGTGCAGGAGAAGAGAGTTACTTACTTGGTCCTGGCGTGGTCGCCCCAGTCGCTCCAGCCCTGGGGCACCACGATGCCGCTGAGGTCGCAGTAGGAGTACACCACCCGGGCGTACTTCCCCCACGCCCGGCCCAGGTAGAGCATGCCGGAGCCGGTCAGCCGGCACCCCACGAACGAGAACCCCGACTCCTCCGACGCCGAGCTGCGCTGCGACGCCGCGATCGCGCCGTAGCTCGTCGCCACCGCGTGCAGCGCGCACCCCTGCATCTCGTCAGTTCACACTTCAGTATCACCAAACAAGAAAAGATAAACCTAGCTAGCATGGCATGTAACGCCCCGTTCATTGATAGTACAAATTAACTTGATATTTGTATGCGGTCAGCGACAGTTGTGCAGAGAGTACGACGTGGCCACCGAAGGTTTAGCACGGGTTTGTGCAAGAGCACTGGAGGCATTGTGCGGGGCGGGGCTAAGTGCCTAGATACCGGATTCCAGTCAAGTCTTGCTGGCTAATCTAGCTATCAAGTTGTGTGCCACACTATATATAGAGTCTACATGTTAGTACACATAAAAAGTGAGGAAACCAAGTGTCAAAGCCGTGCTTGCTGCAAGAAACGGGGTGGAATTTGTGAAATTCGTGATAACAACTCAACAGTGCAACTGCAACCGCAAAGAATTATTCTGATCCATGGAAGGGGAGACATGAAGATGGCAAGGTGGCAAGATCAGCATAAGAATAGTAGCCCACTTCATTTTGGGAGCAGAATTAGGCGGTGTGAACAACTAATCCCTACCTAACGTCGTCAAAATTAAACTGGGTAATAGTTTGGACGTAAAAGATTAAATTTCGGACAATCTTTCGGTACCTGGTACAGGGACCTCGCGTTCCCGAAAATGAAGTCGATGGATCCCTGGATGTCGCAGTTGTACAGGTAGTGCCTCCCGATGTTGTCGAAGAGCGTGTCCTGGGTCCCCAGTATCCTGCACCTGTACAGCATGGTCTTGTCGCCGGACAGCCGCAGCGCCACCGCCTGCTGCCCCACCGCTCCGGGAGGCGCTGCCGGCGCCGAGTTCTGCACCGATCACGTACGTCGCATATATCAATCACACTTTGATGCAGGAACACAGCTGACCGCCGGCGATTTTCAGTAACAGCTACGTACCTCGAAGGTGATGTGGCTGGCGCAGAAGTAGTCTGCCTCGACGGCGACGGAGGCGGATAAGAAGGTGCCGACCTGGTGCCCCGATGAGTCGATGTCCGACGCCCTCGCGTTCCACGTGATCACCGTGCGCCCGGT
The DNA here is from genome assembly GCA_028641055.1 of Alopecurus myosuroides. NCBI lineage: Eukaryota > Viridiplantae > Streptophyta > Magnoliopsida > Poales > Poaceae > Alopecurus > Alopecurus myosuroides. The sequence goes on from CM054059.1 coordinate 422,248,357, forward strand.
CCCCATGCCGATGAGCGACACGAACGGTTTCGTGATCGGCACCGTCACCTTCTCCCTACATATATAGCACATCCCACCTAGCTTGTTAGTTCAGTCGCTACTTGCACCGTGCAGCATTATGAAAAAGATTAATTGCTCAAGAAAATGTAGGAGTAAGCTACTAGTAGTACTAGTTTCCTCGCAAATCTTATTTAACTCGTGGTACAATGTAAGAAAATGAGTGATATTCTACCTAACTAGAAGCAGCATACAAATTTAGTAGCCAGCAAGCATATTCCAGTTTGCAGACAGTAAGATAGAAACGGAAAAAAATGACTACCAGTAGCAGGGAGCAAACACAAAGCTAAGCCTATATGGAATGTGTGTCCAGAATCTAGGGAGGAAGGAAGATCACACGCCGTAACTTATGGCCCCATTAACTCTTTGAAGGCAGTTACTGCAGGAGATCGAGGGGAATCGGCAGTGGATTGGGCGGATCGCCTCACCTGTACACGCCGGGCCTGACGAGGATCTTGACCCGCCGCGTGTTCCCGGCGGGCACCATGTCGACGGCGCCCTGCACGGTCCGTGAGTGCCCCGTCCCGTCCTGCGACACCACGATCGTGCTCAGAGCCATGCCCCCGCCGCGCGGCGCCGCCGACTTGACGCCGCCGTCGTCGACGACCGGCGTGCCGCGGGCCGCGAACGCCACGGCCGGCATGGTGAGGTCCTCCCACGTGATGAACTCGCCGGCGGCCACCGAGACGGCCGCCAGCAGGACGAGGAAGACGGCGCAGCGGCGGTGCCGCTGCTTGCCCGCCATGGACGCGCCTGCTAGCGCTAGCTCCTAGACCTGGGTCAGGTTGTCACGTAGGGATAGATGATCGGTGGATGAACTGGTCGGCGATCGCGCACGCTCTAGACCGTGGTTTGGGAGACGGGGGGAGCTGACCAGCTTAATTAGCCGGGGATATATAGACCTCCTCGACTGATCGGCACTTGCCCGTTACTACAAGTAGGTGAGATGATCGGGGCGATGGTGTGCGTGATGATGATGATATGGAGAAGGAATGGGAGGGAATGCAAGAAGACGTTGGAGGCGTGAGGAAGTGGTGACGCCATTAAATATGGGGAGCGCCCGGCCTGCCGGGCAGCCGGTGCCAGCTTCGATCGATCCCCTTCGCCTGCCCCGCTCGATCCGCAGCCTGTCTGCACTGGGTACGGCGCGCGCTGAACCCTGAAGAGATGAGCGGGGCGAAAAAGTTGTTGATGTGACATTGTTGTGTGTGCACGGCTCAGTTTGCAGGAAACGGGAGAGCGATAACCCGGTGGCTACTGATGCCGTCTACGAAATCTTCAGAAACTGTCACGAAATGCCGGCGTGAGCTCAGACTTTTGCTCTGTAGAGTACACGGAGGACGTGCGCCGGTACACCACAGAATTGTACTGCGTGCGCTAGGAATTGTGGGTCTGTTGAGACGACGTACGTTGCATATTCATCAAAAACAAAAACAAAAAAAATTCACAAGGGCGAAAGTTATGACTTATTACAAAGTTAATTGTTACTACGTATAATTAATTAATTTGTTAGTGGTGCATGGCGTAATGGTTGCTGTGTTATTTAGTACGTCGTTTCAAAGATATGGAACTGGAAAGGTTGGTCATGGCTTGTGCACGAGCGACACATAGATTTGTTTGGGGGAATTTCTGTGTTTGGTTGGTGTCCGGAGATGGAAGGATGAGGTAGTTAGCAAGTAGTTAGTGCAGAACGGTTGGGTCCAAGCATGCACGTTTCACCCTTTTTTTTTGACCTAGTTTAAGTCATAGCCAACAGTTAACTATTTTGACCTCCGATCAGGCAAAAATGTCCCGACACATAATGCTGCTGCTTCAGACGAGCAATATTGCAGCATAGCCACGAGTCGGTACTAGTTTAGCCTGCTAGTGCTTTCTTCAGATAAACAAGCAAGAGAAAGCTGCTAATGGCTTAGGCCAGAAAGCATTTATGTGCACACGCTGACTAGCCTAACATCGTTGAAGTTGTTTAAAAAGATTGTCAAAATTTGCAAAGCGGTCAACTTGGTAGGTCTCTTTTGACGATTGTTGAGAAATCCTAAATTGCCCAAAACATCTCATTCTCCTTGGGATGACAAGGACTTGCACATATTCAGGCCCCCTTTAATTCACAAGAAAGCAGGAATAGGAAACATATGATTGAGATTTCATAAAATATTGATCTCACGGGAATCGAAAACACCGGATTCTGTTATAGGAGATGTTTGGTTGCATCACGGTAGAAACACGGAAAAGGCTTGAAAAGATTAGATATGTTACATAGTTGTATTAGAGATAACTTCCATTTCTGGGAAGATGGCAATCCAACCGGCCTTCTCTCGTCCTCTCCAGTAAGCTCGTTGAGAGTCCACCGTCAATTTCCCCCAGACCCCGCTCAATCCCATATCTCCTCTGACGGCGTCGCCGGCCGGAGCAGTGGAGGGAGAGGTGCATGGAGCTATGTATATAGTAGGTCTAGGTATTGAGTCTGTCTAGTTATTAGGGCTGGCGATATCCCGTCTGTGGTGGTGACCTCACTTGCACGCGGTCGTGGTCCATGGTGGTGCTTCTTCTCCGGCCTGCTCCCGTGGTTGGAGCTGGGTTTGTAGGTCGTCTCCATCGCATCCTCTACAAATAAGTGTGTGCTTTGGCTCTGGATAAAGGGTTACGTGCACGAATTTACAGTTTCCGTCTTACGCAGCAACCAAGGTCATATATGAAGATACAAGCCAAGCCAGATCTAGATCGTTACCAACACGAAGATGCGGAACGATTGTTGATGATGAAGTCGATAAATCCCGATGATAATTCTCGCGCCCAACCCTAGAGGTGAGAATGTTGTCGACTCTCTATATCCAGCCTTCTGGATCCAACCGAGCGAGGATCATAGGCGTATGATCCCTCTGAGAGCTCGCAGACGTCCATTCGTCAAAATCCGGCTGAACTTTGTTATCCAAAACTATGAACTGCTGGTGTACAAGAGGTGGAGAAGGACCCAACACGTGGGGGAGAGAGATCTTGCGAGAGGATAACTCAAAACCCAAAGACCAAATTGCATGTTCTACCCCATGGGGTTGTGTGTGTGGGGAGGGGGGAGGTGGGTATAGGAGGGAGAGGTGGCACTTGCCTTGGGGAGGGGGTCTCCCCAGGGCCCTTTTGGTGCGCCGGCCCTAGCTATAGTAGGTCGCACCTCCCCTTTCCATGTAAGGTGGATCTCCTAATTAGTTAGGAGATCACCTGCCTTTTTCTCCTATTTCTTTTTTATCACTTCTTTTAATTTGGGACTTCCTAAAATCCATAAAACTAAATTAGGAAGGTCTTGGGGGATTGGTGCGCCTGCCATGGTGGCCCTGGGGCTGCACCTCCACCAAGTGTGGCGCAGACCTAGGGAACCCATTCCCCCTCCGGCACTCACTCCTTTTTCGAGTTTTCTCCGGAACTCTACTAGAACCATGTAACTCCTTTAGATAAAATCATTGACCTTATCTACTGATGTCAAAAAAAATCCAACATTTTGGGCATCGCATGTCCTCATATAATCTCTCTGGATGTAATTTTATCATGCCAGAACCATCCGAGTGATACTTGCTCTCTACTCCGAACCTTCCGATGTACACAACTGACTTTAATGGCTTAAGCATGTGATTCCAATCTCGAACTATCACTATTAGATGCATAACTTTGAGGTTACCCAGTGATAGCCGTTTTGATCACCCACTTTACGGTGTGATACTTGATTATACCAAAGTAAGTTTTCTGGTATAACCAACTATTCTCATAGTCAAATAAGTTAACCATTCTGTGATGATACTATATGTGGCAAAACGAAAACAAGATCTTGTAGTATGTCAACTACTTGGGTCTATCCGGCTAGTGTGTCCTCATTAGTATTGACAAACAAATGTACATGACCAGGAAAAACATGACCATATAATATTAATGAGTTTGTCTAAGAGACTAGACAAACAGTGAAAAGGGATGAGCTCATGTCTCTACACGTGCATATGAGTTTTTCTCTTAATATCACATTCATAGTCCACAACAATTATTGCATATGAGCTTTATTAAAAGGAACACCTTAATTACCAGTAGTTTCCCTTGAGTCCCCGCTGCAACGGGCTGGTAGGACAAAAGATATTGTGTAAGTTTCTCATTGCGAGCACGTACGAATAAATTGGAACACATGCCTATGGTTTGCCTAGTACTTGGATGCTTTATTATTATCTATCTGCAATGACCATGTTTTGATAATTATATGAACTATCTTATCCATGCAACGCCCGCTCATCCATCCGGCCATCCCTATGCCTACAGTACTTTAATCCTGTTGTTTCCCACAATTGCTACCATTGTTACTATTTTACTCCTGCTGTTATTTTACTATTGCTACTGCTATAAGACTGTTACCACTGGTAAACTGTTGCGAGCAATTCTACTTTCAGATGCATATGAACTGACAACTCATCTGTTAAGACTTATAAATATTCTTTGGCTTCCCTTGTGTCGAATCAATAAATTCGGGTTTTACTTCCCTCAAAGACGGTTGTGATACCCTATACTTTTTTGGTCATCAACCTTCTTCAAGACTACGATGTCCTACTGGTTCGATAAACTCTGGTTCCATACTGAAATTTACACTAGACTACATCATACTTCCTCTTGGGGTCTTCCAACAAGCGTGTGATCACGCCAGCATCAAGTACTTATTTGGCGCCGTTGCCGGGGACTTCTAGCTTGCTGCAAGGGGAGTCTCACACTCCCACTCTCTTTCTTTTGTTTTGTTCTTTCTTAGTTTACTTTTTAAAGTCTTGTTTTATCTTTATCAAAACCCCCCAAAAAATAGTTCTCTAGTTCCTAGTCTTTTTTTGTGATGTTAGTTTATTTTGTGTTATCTTGCAAGCATGGCTACCAATGATACTACCAAGCTTTGTGACTTTACTAGTACCAATAATAATGATTTCATATGCACGCCAATTTCTCCACCTGCTGCTACAGCAGATTCCTATAAAATTAAACCCGCATTGTTGAATCTTTTCATGAAATATCAATTTTCTTGTATTGGAGAAGATGCCGTCTCACATTTAAATAACTTTGTTGAGTTATGTGACATGCAAAAATATAAAGAGGTAGATGGTGATATTGTGAAATTAATATTGTTCCCTTTCTCATTATGAGGAAGAGCTAAGGAATGGTTACTGTCTTTACCTAAAAATAGCATTGATTCTTGGACTAATTGCAAAGATGCTTTTATTGGGAAGTATTATCCACCTGCAAAAATTATACAACTAAGGAGTAAAATTATGAAATTTATAAAAAAAATATAATGAACATGTTGCTCAAGCTTGGGAAAGAATAAAAACTATGGTTAAGAATTGTCCCACACACGGACTAACTACGTGGATGGTTGTCCAAACTTTTTATGCAGGATTAAATTTTTCTTCAAGGAATTAATTGGATTCAGCTGCGGGAGGAACTTTCATGAACCTCAATATAGGTTCAAGAAACAAATTATTGGATGATCTAATTAAAAACTATTCCCAATGGCACACAGAAAGGGCTCCAACAGGTAAAAAAAAGGGAAATTATGTTAAACATGTCTCTTCTTTGAGTAATAAGATTGATATGCTTGCTTCTTTTCTAGCTAAAAAAGTGCCAATATATCCTAATAATGTTCCCTTGAACTCTCTGGTTGCTAATGAGAATGTTCAAATTGATGTGAATTTTATTGCTAGAAACAATTTCAACAATAATGCTTACAAGAATAATTTTGGTGGTAACAAATATAGGCCGTATCCTAATAATAATGGTAATCCTTATAGAAATTAGTATGGGAACACCTCCAATGATAAAAATATGCCTAGTTATGAAAATATAATAGAGGTTGAAATGGCCACACAAAAAAATTATGCATTCCCAATATGAACAAAACAATGCCTTTACCAAAACATTGGGTGAACATTCTGCAATTCCGAGAGATATAAATGAGCAACTTGCAAGGTTAACTAGTGAAATATATAATCTTCAAAGAAGGCTTGATGCAACTGAAACTTATATTTCGAATATATATAATACTCAAGATAGTTTATTGCATCAAATGGCAGCAAAACCTAAAGATGTTTCACCTGCTAAAACTTTTAAAAATATGAGTACTTCTGTTGCTACCATTAGAGTGTTTGAGGAAGTGAAAAAAATTAGTACCAATGAGTATCCTAATGCTTCTAAACATGTTAATGTCAAAACAAATGGGATTTGAGAGGTCATGACTTTAGGTAGAAGGAGTCCCAAAAGTTTGGAGATTAAAAATATTTCTAGTGAGAAATTTTTTGCAAGTGGGATTGAGGATGATATTACTTTAGGAGACAATTTTCTCACCATGTTTGACGATGATAAACTTGATTTTTATGATTACACCATATATGATGTTATTAAGTTCTTACAAAAAATAGCTAAAGAGCCTAATGCTAGTAAGATAAATATTGCTTTTACTAAACATATCACTAATGCTCTCATTGAAGCTAAGGAAGAAGTGCTCAAACTTGAAGCCTCTATTCCTAGAAATTAGACGATGGTTGGGAGCCTACTATTAGAATAAGAGTGAATGATTTTGATTGCAATGCTTTATGTGATCTTGGTGCAAGTTCTTCTATTATGCCTAAAATTTTATATGATATGCTTGATTTGAAACCTTTGGATGAGAGTATTTTTGGAGTGCATCTTATAGAATCCACTGTTAAAAGACCTTTGGGAAGGATTTATGACGTTATTATTATTGCTAATGATAACTATGTCCCCGTTGATTTTCTTGTTTTGGATATTTAATGCAATGCTTCTTGTCCTATTATTTTGGGGAGACCTTTTGTTTGCATCGTTGGTGCCATTATTGATATGAAGGAGGGAATTATAAGATTTCAGTTTCCCCTTAAAAAGGGCATGGAACAATTCCTAGAAATATTAAGTTAACTTTTTAGTCCCTTGTGAGGACTACCCATGACTCTATTGATAATACTTGATTCATTCTTCATGCCTAGCTAAAAGGCGTTAAACAAAAGCGCTGGTGGGAGGCAACCCAATTTTGTTTTCCTTCGTTATACTTTTGTTTTCTTTTGTTATTTTTGTGTCTTGGAAGTTGTTAACTCTGTAGAAACTGTTGCTTATCCCAAGAGTAACCTCTAATTGAGAGGTAGTATGATTTAAGGAAGTTGATGTTCTGAAACAGATTTCAGGGATGTTACCAAAAAAAAATATCTCTCAGCCAGAACGTCGGACTGCTTTGAAAAAAATTAGACACATTGACCCAGGTTGTTATCTAACTTTCTTTAGTTTTCCACTTTTTATTTGATCAACAGAAGATTTTCGAAAACAAAAATCATCTTTACCGACTGTTTTGTTTTGACAGATTTGTGCCAATATTTGAATTTGCATCTTAATCTCTTTATTTTGGTGTTATTTTGAGGGAAAGAGCTTTAAATGAAGTTGTGGCAGTAGCTAATGTTTTAAACTGAGTGTTAGACTTGTGTTGAAACTGAACCAAGTGGGTTTATTATTTTGATTACACTAACGTTGCTAATGAAGATTGTGAGAAGTTTTAGGTGGAGGAAGTTTTCAAGTGTACACAGAGAAGTATGATGTGATGAGATGAAGTGTGGAAAAAAGGTCAAGAATGGGGATACCTATGTCACCGCAAGATATATCCAAGAAGTAGAAGCGTCAAAGCTTGGGGATGCCCAAGGCATCCTCTTCTTCATCAACAAAAATACCAGGTTTCTTTCAAAAAACTATATTTTTATTGCTTCACATGATATGTGTTATTCTTGGAGCGTCATTTTATTTTGTTTTCAGTTATGCTTTGTTTTGTTTTCTATATCTTTTTTTGGATCCTAGCACTTTTATTTTGGAGAGAGGCACACTCCATTTTCATTGCCTAGAACACTCTAGTTTTCACTCTTTTTGTTGTGTGAATGTTCAGTTTTTGCTAGTGCTGCGTTTAGCTCTGTTTTTTTACTCCAATTTTGTTTAGAGCTTGTTGGTTTGCTTCAATTATATTTGATTAGATCTCTAGTCTTTGATGATTATTTTCTTTGAGAGTTTTTCTGAATAAGTTGATTGGTTTTGGAGAAGAGTAAATCGCTCCATGCTTATAGTGGGGCAATAGTAAGCTTGTTTTGACTATGGCTTAGGCTTTGGCATGTCATATTAGATGTTATTTTAATTTTGTGCTTAGTTATTTATGATGTATCATGACTAGTCTCAAATATCTAAGAGTGCTTAATGTGCCATTGAATTTAATCATGTGTTGTTTTCTCATGTTGAAGCATGGTATTGTGGTATTTCTCCTTTGAATGCTTTATCTGGATTGACTTGGCGCATGCTCACACTATGTTATGACTACAAATAAAGTCACCTCTAGCCTTGATGATAATTTAGTTTTTGACTTGTAATATCACTTCATGCTTTGATTAATGATGTTTTGCCGCTATGCATGATTATGGCCGTTATTGCTCTCTTAGTTGGTCGCTCCTAGTATTTTGCTAGCCTTCACATGTCCTGAGTATGAGCTCTACTCGTGCATCCAACTCCCAAAAAAACAAAGTTTGCCAAATGTGTCCACCATATCTACCTATATGTGGTATTTAACCGCCACTCCAAGTAGTTTGCTACCTATATTTCTCGTGTGCTACCTTTAAAACCTTAAAAAAAATATTTTATGTTCCTATTTTAGCTCATGAGGAAGTAGTTTAAAGTTTATTATGGTTTATGTCAAGCAAAGTTCTTTTTCCTTATTTTACCCGATGAGTATGGAATCTGTGCTCATCTAAATTTGCAGAGAACTGGTGCCAAATAATATAATAAAAAGGGACTTCCCCATGGTTTGTTGAAAGCTGGTGGGTACCCATGAACACGGCTAGCTCTGGTTTGTGAAAGAAAGGTGGGGGAAGTGACAACTAATAAAGCTAACGGGAACCACTCTCAAAAGTCTAAAAACTTTTCTTGACATGGATTATGATAAGTTTTTCATTACCATTCGTGGTAGACATACACCTCTCTCAAAATTGGTTTCGATGCCTTTTTTATCAAATTAAAAGCTCTAGCACATGAGTAATCCCTACGTCCCTCTCGAAGGGCGTTTCTTTTACTTTTATGCCGAGTCTTCATCTTCTTACTTTATGCACCAGCTAAGAGAGAATAGTTGTCATTCTGCGTATAATGTGCATAGTCCCAAAATTTATTATTGATTGATTCATGATTATAGTATTGCTTGCTCTCAAATTATTTGTATCTAGTCACCATTTAAACTTTGAAGGTGTCCTGACATTTATGTTTTGCTACCACACGAAGTTTACCCAGGTTCGGTACGACGCAACTAGGCGGCGTTCCTACTCCTGCAATCTCACTAAATCAGGGCTGAAGCCTTAAATATACAAAGTACAATGTGAGTATGGTTTCGCTAACTCGGCGAGGATCAACTTCTCGGCGAGTTGGCTTCTAGCTAATTTTCTGTCTATTCTTGTTCCCGTCCGGCTTTATATAGATAGCCAGATTAAGGCTTACAGGAAGGAAACCTAGAAGGCTACGGAAAATATCTAACTTGGAAAGTAAGGAATCCGTCTTCTCCTCCAAGCTGCACCACTTTGGGCCGTGGTCTGGTTTCTTCTAGAATCCGACTTCCTGCGCGTCAGCTTACTGGGCCGCCCAATGGACTATGCTCCATTGCCTGTGGGCCACCTTGGTAATCCGGCCTTTAGGCCAATGCCGGACATACCCCTAATCGGCATATATCTGACAGTAGCCCCCAAGAAGGATTAAGACTTCATTTTCCGCTCTTCATGTATTGGAATTATTTCTTAGAAATGTCGGCGTTTTGTCTTGATTCTTCTTTCATCAAAATTTCTTGAGCCAAAACTCGGATTTTACCGAAATTCGGCTTTTCTTCCACGAGCCTTCGCGGAGAAGGAACCTCGTGACGCCAGCAATGAAATCCTTCTTATGTCACGGACGTTTGGGTTCAGTCAAAGCCTGAAACCGTATCCTCTGATAGATTCTCTTGCGGGAAACGAGAAGATACTAATAATCACCCCGCCCCCCCATTTCCCGGAAATTTTGGGCGTTACACACGTCGCGCATCCTCTTCCTCCTCGAGCACTTAGAGCACTAGAGCACCTAGCGCCCTTACGCCCAGAGCCCAAGTTCCAGAGAACGCAGAAACCCGAGCCCCCGAGCTCCTCTCCGAAAAAACCATCGGAGGATCCAACTCCCGGCTGTGCCACCTAAAAATAGTCACCGGAGATTCTCCCCGTGCTTCCTATTCCACGAACGCCGCCGTTGACATCAAGGACATCATCAACGACCTCGACCCCGTCTTCGACTCTCCCTCGCATACCGCTGTAGACGCGCCGGAGGGATCCGCCAGCGAGCCAGCGGGCAGGGATCTGCCTCCCACTGCCGGAACCAGGCCGCCGCCAGTGGCCACTCCTCCTCCTCCTCCTTTCCCCGACACTGAGGGGGAGGAAAACACTTATCGCGGTGGCGAAAACGCTGCCGCCGACATCGCCGCCACTGTAGGAGGCAAGGAAGAGGAGGAAGAAAATGCTGGGAATTGGAGCCACTGCAACGTGGTTCCAACTCTTCTCCCGGCGATGGAGAAAGACGGTTACGTCGTCAAGGACAAATGGTGTGTGAATGAAGATGACACCGAGCCATCCCCTCTGTCTGGAGAACGCGTCCTTCAGGCGGCCCATATCAATCGAGGTATGGAAATCCCGCCTTCTGTGTTTTTCCTTCAGGTCTTAGACCATTACAAAATCCAGCCGCATAATCTTCCACCAAATTCTATCATGTACTTAGTCGGATTCCATGCCCTCTTTGAGGGTTACTTAGGTATAGAACCCCGCCTGGATTTCTTCGAGTACTGTTTTAACGTTAAGCGTAACACCACCGAGGGCGTTCTTCCGATTTGCGGAACAGTCTCTTTCAACCTCTGTAGGTATAGGGAAGATTGGTTTCCAAAAATCAAGACTTCCGAGTCCGTCAAATTTTGGACGGGCTCATTCTTTTATCACTCGGATGTTTCGTATCCTGGAAAGGATACAGGCATCCGACTTTCGTTAATTCCGCGGCACGCCCCAAGACAATTGGGCGTTGGACGCGGTCCAGGTTCTGCCTACAGACCTGATGAGGATCAAAAGGAGAATCGCGAAACTCGTCTCCTCCACTCCTCCCTTGACCGGCATGGACACAATTCTATGCTGGTTCGGGAGGAGGATTCAGCCTCTGTCTTATCGCGGAAGCCGGCTCATGTGCGAATACACGGGCCTAGACGACGCGATGAGGACGACGAAGAGCGCTTTGTCAAAGAAGGAGTTTAAGAAACACGTGAAACAGCTGGTCTCTACTCGTGATCAATACAAGGAGACCCGGCAAATGTATCACGCCGGAAACCTCGCTACAAACGTATGTTTTCGTCCTTTGGGAAATTTCTCAAATCCTGTTTTTTCTCGGACGTTTTTATTCTAATCCGGATTTTGTTTCTTTTTATAGCTTCTTGATCTTCCTGAGGCGGAACTCGCCACTGATGATGAGTTGGCTGCTCTAAGAGCCAACTTTCAGTCAGCTGGAGGAAGGAAACGCAAGAAGGTTTCCTCCAGCCAGGAAGTCATAGATCTTGACGGTGTTCCCGTTGCCACTTCCACGTAAAACCCAGGCTTTTACATTTGCATGCTTTTTTCTGCATGTTCTTCTTTCTCGGAATCTCAATCTCGGATTTTTTTTTCTTTTCTATCTTTGCCCCTACTACCTTGAAGGGAAAAGGCCGGAAGAAACTGAAAGCTGATGCCCATAGAGGAGCAAAGTCGTCTCCCGCCGCTGCCCCAGATACTCCAATGGCGGCTGGAGAAAATAACTTGGCTTCTCGGGAGGAGGCTCTGTAGTCCAGCCAGCCCGTTGTATCCGACTCGGATGCGCGGGAAAGGGCGGCGCCTGATGAGGCTGGGCCTTCTAATCTTCCCAAGGAAGATTCCATCCCCACCTTTGACGAAAAGTTCAAGGTAGATCAAGAAGATTGTTTTGACGAACACGTTTATATTCATCCGTGGACGAAACAACACTTTCCCGCGCTCCCTTAATCCGTCCTTGGCCAAAAGGCGGACTTATTGTTAGGAATAATTACGTATTCTCGCCTCGCCAGGTCATGCAAGACGACCTCCACCATATAGGAATTACCTTCGCAGAATACGCTAAGGAATTCTCCGAGAATCTCACGGGCTTGCAAAGGATGAGCCAGGTAAATACCTCTAGCCCCCAAGTATTAAGAAAAAAATTATTCTGTCTATTTTTGCCTTAATGCTTTTCTCTTTTGCCTGCTTATTTTTGACTAACAACTTTTCCTTTGTCTATTTCTCAGCAAATTGCCAAGAGCATAAATGTGGAAGTTTTCAACAAGCTTACCATTAAGAACCAAGAGGTTAAATATCTTCTTGGTATTCTTAATGACAAAGACTCGGAATTGGCCGCATTTCAGCAGGTAAATGTATTTCTCCATTATTGCTGTTGTTTACTGAATTTTTTCTAAGTCTTTTTCCGAGTTTTGAACTCTTCAATTTTCATTCTTTTCAGCTTCTTTGGCTAAAGACAAACTAATTGTTGAAGATTCTGGCAATGCTGAAACCCTCCGCAAGGAAACTTCGGAACTTTACAAGATGACTGTAAAGCTCCAAAAAGACCTGGAGGCGAGCCACTGGCCGTTGGTATGGCCGAGTCCCGAGCTTCTTCTCAAGATGAGAAGGATAAGGCGACTATCCGGGACTTGGAGAATGCCCTCAACAAACGCCCTAAAGAAGGCGTTTGTCGGATATATACTGATTAGGGGTATATCCGGCATTGTCCTAAAGAGCCGGATTACCAGGGGGGCCTGTTGGTAATGGATCACAGCCCATTAGGCGGCCCAGTAAGTTGATGCGCAAGAAGTCGGATTCTAGAAGAACCCGGACCATGACCTAAAGTGGTGCAGCTTGGAGGAGAAGACGGATTACTTACTTTCCAACTTAGATACTTTCCGTAGTCTTATAGGCTTCCTTTCTGTAAGCCCTAACCCAGCTATCTATATAAAGCCGTACGGGAGAAACGGAAGACACAGACAATTAGCTAGAAGCCAACTCGCCGAGAAGTTGATCCTCGCCGAGTTGGCAAAACCCTACTCACATTGTAGCTTGTATACTTCAGGATTCAACCCTGATTTAGTGAGATTACATGAGTAGGAACGTCACCTAGTTGCGTCGTACCGAATTTGGTAAACCTGGTGTTCTCGATTGTCGTACTACCATGTCCCCTCACGTCTCTACCCATAGGTTCATGGCACCCCTGTCTATGATCCTTACTACGATGTCTCGACAGTTGGCGCCCACTGTGGGGCTAGCGACGTCAGGCGTTATGTTTCGATCGGGGATACTCGGCGGAATCGGCGGTACCATAACTATTGGAAGCCTGGAATTCGACAACGACGTCGGGCGCTTCCTCGACAAAGGATCGTACATGCCAGCACGGAATCATCTGGTAAGTGCCCGTGTTTTACCGACTGGATCTGCAAACATCTTTATCGAATTAACTGCAGAAGCGATGGGATTCTATGGTGGAAGCAAATTTATCCCACCCGCCCTGTACCGAGCTGAAGAAAACTATGATACCGGATTCTTCTCAGATCACCAAAACCCTAAATTTGCTGCCTCTTCGGAGATATCTGCAATAAGATCTCACTTCATTGGCATGGTGCAGTCAGAGGTCGCCGAAAACACGGAAGTAAGCAATCCCGTGGAAGAAGCAGAAAACAACAATCCCATAGAACAAGTGGAAGACCCGATACCCGTCAGTGAAACTACGAACTCGGAAGCCGACTCCGTACTAGCTGCCATAGAGGCAAGATTGGAGTCGGAACCTGGATCTGAGGACATAGATTCAGAAGATGAAGATGAAGACGCTGTAACATCCCAAGTATGAAAAACATCCATTAGAATGTTTGCTCTCTGTTATTTTATGTTTTGCATCATGGCATCTTAAGTTTTTTATTTGTTTTCCAATTGTTTTCCTCTGTTTTCCTTTGTTTTCCCTTGTTTTCTATTTGATTTTCAAATCAAACTTCAAACCTTTTGTTTCATACTTGTGATGTTACAATTTCCAAATGAATATTCAAATCAAAGCAATTATTTGTTTCCATTAAAGTTGTAATTTCAAACTATTGATTTGTTTCTAATCAATATTTCATTTAATACCAAAACATTTTCAAATTCAATTAAATTTCCAAACAACAACCATTTTGAAATTTATGAAAATTACAAAACAAATCAATCATTTGTTTCAAATAAACTTGAATTTAAAAACTTTTAAATTTCTTAAGTCACCCTTATTCATCTAATATCAAAATTATTTAAATTCAATCAAATTTACAAACATCAACATAATTAAAGTATTTGAAATTTTTTTTTTTGCAAAATTGTTACTTTTATCATGCCTAACCTATAAGAATTTTTTTCCCTAATTTTCTCTACCCCAAAACCTCTCCTTTCTTTCCTTATTCAAATCTGCAAAAAAAAAAGAAAGAAAGAAAATAAAAAACAAAATCAAAGGGAGAGGGGGCAGGCCAGCCTTTTGGGCCAGCCCACCATCTCCCCCGGCCTGGTACCCCCCTCATCCCTTTCCTTCGTACGGCAGCCATCGTGCTTGTACACGTCGACAGGCACAGAGCAGGGACGGCCGAGCTCCTCCTCCCCCTCCTCTTAAGCTCGCCCTAGGGCTCCCCTCGTGCCCTAGCCCTTCTTCCTCCACCTCTCTCTCCCTCTCCGCCGCCGAATTCCTCCTCTCTCTGCTCTGCACCTTCTCTCTGTCCCTCTGAAACCCCGAGCCCCACCTCTTCCCCCTCCGGTGATCGCCGCCGCTAGGCCCTTCCTCCGCTCAGGTTAGGACCGGGAATCGGTTCCCCTCGACACCGGCTACCTCCTTGACATCACACCAGGGACGGGGAAGGCCTGTAGCGCCGCCGCCGTCCTCATCTAGCCGCCGGCCACCTCCTGTACCGAGCTCCTCATCGCCTCCGTTTCCCCTCGGTGAGCACGTCTCCCTCGCCCCCTTTTCCCTCTCTCTGCATCCGCGTTGCACGCACCAGTCACACGCGCACGTACACGGCCTTGGCAACCCCGACGAGCACGCAGCAGCGGCGAGTCGCTGTCCGCCGGCGACCACGATTCCTCCGTCGAGGTTCAGTAAACCAAACCTGCAGAAATTCAGTTAACGCACCTAACTTAACAATATCCCCCCCCCGAGCCCTTACCTGTCAACAAAAATAGCAGCCACCGCAGTGGTTACAGCTACACGCGCGCAGCAGGGGGGCTTGGGATCGAATCCCACCCCCGCGCAATAACCCCATATTTTTTCCATCTTATTTCCAGATCCAGAACAAAGTCCTAATCGCACACAAGTCCTTGCTAGTTTCTTCTAGGTCCCTACAATTATTTTTCTAAGTCCCTGGATACTAAATAAATGGCAGATTACACCCTAATCTTGTAAATTGCATAAATAATTCATTTTAACTCCAATTTCAACATTTTAAATATGTATTCTGTACCAAATTAAATTCTCTACCCAAATATAAATTTTGTTTACTGTTTTGAATATTTTAAATTGGTGAAATATTTGAATCCTTGTTTAATTCACTTAATTTTGAAAAATTCATAACTTGGGCATAAAAATTCCAAATTCAACAAACTAAATATGTTTTCCATTCCATTTTTCATGAACTTTGCAAATATAAACTTTGTGTTCTGTTTTAAATAAATTAAATTGCTGAAAACAACTGTTTCTTAATTAATGCATTTAAAATTGCCAAATTAATAACTTGCTCATTTTAAATCCATTTTCAACAAATAAAATATGTTTTCCATGCTAAATTAGACCACCTTTCCAAATATAAACTTTGTTTCATGTTTTGAATAATTAAAATTGGTTAAATAATTTAAACCTTGTTTAATTCATTTTAAATTGCTAAATTCATAACTTTGTCAAATTAAATTCTTTAAACTTTGAACCAATAAAATTCAAATAATATTAATACTTGTTTAAATTCATTTAAATCTTGTTTAAACTTGTTTAATTCACAAGTAATTTATTCTAAATCCTTTTTCAACAAGTGAAACATGTTTTCCACCTAAAATTTTGTGTACTTTCCAAATATGAACTTTGTTATCTATTTTGAACAATTAAAAGTGGTGAAAACAACAAATGATTGTGTAACCCCTTTAAGAAACCAAAATTTCCTAACTTAATAAATAAAATTCCAAACTTGGTAAACTTCATTTCAAATTGTTTCTATTGTTGTTTTCCTTTTGTTTTCCTCATCCATGCATCATGCTAATCCACTTTCACATGTTGATTAGTTGTAGATCATTTAATCCAACCTTAAATTCATGGGAATTCCAGTTGCAATCCAAATTGCATATGGGTCCATTTAAACATGTTACCATGTCAACTAGCTTATTTTGATGCATCAATTAAATTGTCATGCATCATCCCCTGATTGTGCATTATGCCATGTTATTGATTGTTTGTCTCTCTGCGTTGTTTGTTTGCTTCTTCTCGTATAGACGACGACGTTGAGACAGACGAGACATACGACACCCCTTCTAAGGAGTTAGCTCAGTACCAGGCTGCTGAGTTTGCAGGCAAGTATTCACTCACATGAACCATTGTGTTCCTTTCCACACTGGTTACCGATACTTTCCGTTGTCTTTTCTGCTAGCCTTATGAATCGTTGCTTGTGTTCGATCCTATCACATGTTATCCTGTATACCTGATATAGCCTCACCTCCACACCTATAACCCCGTTGCTTGTTGCCCGTGTCTTACTAGCATGCTTAGGGTTGTTTATGCTCGAGTCTGTTGTCCGTTATTTCTGTTACCATATTTTATTATGTTCTGGGGCTCGGTGTTAAACAACAACCTGTTAATGTTTGAGGTAATGCTAATTTGATGATAAGGCACCGGCAGGAGGCCCGGCGTGGCTTTGAGGCCTGCTAGTGTCGACCCTAATTAGGAAAAGTGTCTTGTCTACTGATCCATGATGAGCGCACTAACCGCATGTGGGAAGCGTGTATGGGCGCCCCCCTCAATTTGATTCGATTCGCATCTCGTCCAAATCGCCTCATTTAGTTCGGGTTTTCCATTTGCCGCATGCATATGCAGGTACGAACCCTTGGCGCCAGGGTGGAACTTTTGTAGTCGGCATCTAGGGAGACACGTTCTTAGAGTGCTATGAGGGTCCCCTTTTCTTCGTGGGGCTTGATTAGCTGTGCGCTCAATTGCACGGGGTTCTTTGGGCTTGATGCGAAGAAGAGTTGAGTTGTGTTGAGTGCCCCGCTTGGTGGAAAGGCCATTCCATCTGGCGGGTTATTCTTACGTGTACGGCCAAATTGGTGCACCCCTGCAGGGTAAATCTTCTCGAGAAGCCGTGTTTTCCGCGGTTATGGATGACCTGGTGAAAGTACTGGCTAACAAGTACTCAGAACAACTTACACCTAACTAATGATAACTTGACTAGTAATAGCCTTATTGACACAATAACTTGAACCATCACTAATTCAACTGTGTGAGTTATCCTTGGGTTGCTTCTTTGGATAAGGGGCGAGATCCAGGATGGGTTTGTTTGGAGTTAGTTAGTAGTTGGTTACGATACGCTATCTTATCTCCTTTCTGTTAGCCGGAAGTTGTAGCATGTTTCTGTAGTTGGTTAGAGCAGCCTGCTGCCGCACTTTTGTATCACCTATTCTTCCGTTGAACCCAAAGCATCTGTACTTGGTGTTGTCGGGTACACTATGGTATCTTGTGAGTCTTGCTTGCCATTACGTTTATGTACTGACCCCTTTGGGGTTGTGGTTTCCGCAGACTACGTTTCCGAGGATCCCCTTGGTGGCTACTACGTGGAGTATGACGAGGCTGCTGACGAGTAGATAGCGGACCCGGGCAGGATCCGAGACTTCGTGGATGGGCTCCGTCTTTTCGTTTCCGGCCTCTTAGGCCTATTTGGATCTTGTCTGTACTCAGACACTTTGGATGCTTCCGCTGTGATGTAATGATGAATTGTTGGGACATGTGTCCTCTAGATGATTGTATTTGCTATCTCTGCTCTAGTGAGAGCTATTTGCAACTTATTTCTATTTATTTGTGTCTTAGAGATCTGTTGTGATATCACTTGTTCCAATGCCGTTGACGTACCATGTGTGTATGTTATGAAGTACGTCAATGGAAGTATCTGGATTTCTATGGGATGGTTTGCGCAGACGATGAATAGTAGAGAATGGTTGTCACACGTTTACGTGTTGGCCTACTCATATTGAGATGCGGGTGCCGGTATGCCCCGTAAGCCATTTATCTACTGTTTAACGGACTGTGAGTATCCCCTATAAGTCCGGGTGCGACAAATGTTATCAGAGCCTATCTGCCTGTAGGATCCCTTTTACTGGTCGCAGTTGAGTCTAGAAACTATGTTGTAGCTATATAGGAAAAATGAAACGTGAGAGTAGGAATTCTGTTCTTTTATTTCTTTCCCCACCCACCCTCCCTTTTTCTGGTAAGGAAGTGCAACGTTGTTTTCTCTTCTCACCTAAACTTTCAAGTTAGGATTTCACGTATCCTGGTTTCTCTAGGATAGTTATATCTACTAGACCATAGGAATGGAGGTGGTTGTGACATGATTTATCATGTTGCCTACTCACGATTGAGAACGGAGGCGTGTAAGCCCCGGAAGCAGATCCTCTATTCCTTAAGCAGTAGATATTGATCCTTTAGAAGCTCGGATGGGTTTTCCGTAGTACCTCAGGAGTGTTTGGTCTCGTGTTTTCCGATGTTGCTTCGATATCCTGTTCTTCTCAACATCCTTTTCGTCCATTGAAACCTTGTTGTTGCTTCCCATTTCAGTTCTTCTACCGGCGTCTAATCAATAACGCTGTTCCACCCTTCTGGCCAGATAGTCTATTCTCCAAATGAATCAAGTTCCATTCACCTATACACCCTCGATACAAAACCTCTACCTATACTCGAAAATGTTCCGGTGGTTTGCGAATTCCCTGAGGTCTTTCCAGAAGAGTTGCCAGGAATGCCTATCGTCTTGAAATTCCAGAAAAACTATCCAAGGTGCACGATGTGTTTCACTTGTCACAGCTCAAAAGGATCTTCGCAAGAAGTATCCGAACCTTTTCTCTTCTCAGTAGGAATCTCGGGGCGCGATTCCTTCAAGGGGGGCGTTTTGTAACATCCCAAGTATGAAAAACATCCATTAGAATGTTTGCTCTCTGTTATTTTATGTTTTGCATCATGGCATCTTAAGTTTTGTATTTGTTTTCCAATTGTTTTCCTCTGTTTTCCTTTGTTTTCCCTTGTTTTCTATTTGATTTTCAAATCAAATTTCAAACCTTTTGTTTCATACTTGTGATGTTACAATTTCCAAATGAATATTCAAATCAAAGCAATTATTTGTTTCCATTAAAGTTGTAAATTCAAACTATTGATTTGTTTCTAATCAATATTTCATTTAATACCAAAACATTTTCAAATTCAATTAAATTTCCAAACAGCAACCATTTTGAAATTTATGAAAATTACAAAACAAATCAATCATTTGTTTCAAATAAACTTGAATTTAAAAACTTTTAAATTGCTTAAGTCACCCTTATTCATCTAATATCAAAATTATTTAAATTCAATCAAATTTACAAACAACAACATAATTAAAGTATTTGAAAAACAAAAGTTTGCAAAATTGTTGCTTTTATCATGCCTAACCTATAAGAATATTTTCCCCTAATTTTCTCTACCCCAAAACCTCTCCTTTCTTTCCTTATTCAAATCTGCAAAAAAAAAAAAAAGAAAGAAAATAAAAAACAAAATCAAAGGGAGATGGGGCAGGCCAGCCTTTTGGGCCAGCCCACCATCTCCCCCGGCCTGGTACCCCCCCTCATCCCTTTCCTTCGTACGGCAGCCATCGTGCATGTACACGTCGACAGGCACAGAGCAGGGCCGGCCGAGCTCCTCCTCCCCCCTCCTCTTAAGCTCGCCCTAGGGCTCCCCTCGTGCCCTAGCCCTTCTTCCTCCACCTCTCTCTCCCTCTCCGCCGCCGAATTCCTCCTCTCTCTGCTCTGCACCTTCTCTCTGTCCCTCTGAAACCCCGAGCCCCACCTCTTCCCCCTCCGGTGATCGCTGCCGCTAGGCCCTTCCTCCGCTCAGGTTAGGACCGGGAATCGGTTCCCCTCGACACCGGCTACCTCCTCGACATCACGCCAAGGACGGGGAAGGCCTGTAGCGCCGCCGCCGTCCTCATCTCGCCGCCGGCCACCTCCTGTACCGAGCTCCTCATCGCCTCTGTTTCCCCTCGGTGAGCATGTCTCCCTCGCCCCCTTTTCCCTCTCTCTGCATCCGCGTTGCACGCACCAGTCACACGCGCACGTACACGGCCTTGGCAACCCCGACGAGCACGCAGCATCGGCGAGTCGCTGTCCGCCGGCGACCACGATTCCTCCGTCGAGGTTCAGTAAACCAAACCTGCAGAAATTCAGTTAACGCACCTAACTGAACAATATCCCCCCGAGCCCTTACCTGTCAACAAACACAGCAGCCACCGTAGTGGTTACAGCTACACACGCGCAGCAGGGGGGCTTGGGATCGAATCCCACCCCCGCGCAATAACCCCATCTTTTTTCCATCTTATTTCCAGATCCAGAACAAAGTCCTAATCGCACACAAGTCCTTGCTAGTTTCTTCTAGGTCCCTACAATTATTTTTCTAAGTCCCTGGATACTAAATAAATGGCAGATTACACCCTAATCTTGTAAATTGCATAAATAATTCATTTTAACTCCATTTTCAACATTTTAAATATGTATTCTGTACCAAATTAAATTCTCTACCCAAATATAATTTTTTTTACTGTTTTGAATATTTTAAATTGGTGAAATATTTGAATCCTTGTTTAATTCACTTAATTTTGCAAAATTCATAACTTGGGCATAAAAATTCCAAATTCAACAAACTAAATATGTTTTCCATTCCATTTTTCATGAACTTTGCAAATATCAACTTTGTGTTCTGTTTTAAATAAATTAAATTGCTGAAAACAACTGTTTCTTAATTAATGCATTTAAAATTGCCAAATTAATAACTTGCTCATTTTACATCCATTTTCAACAAATAAAATATGTTTTCCATGCTAAATTAGACCACCTTTCCAAATATAAACTTTGTTTCATGTTTTGAATAATTAAAATTGGTTAAATAATTTAAACCTTGTTTAATTCATTTTAAATTGCTAAATTCATAACTTGGTCAAATTAAATTCTTTAAACTTTGAACCAATAAAATTCAAATAATATTAATACTTGTTTAAATTCATTTAAATCTTTTTTAAACTTGTTTAATTCATAAGTAATTTATTATAAATCCTTTTTCAACAAGTGAAACATGTTTTCCACCTAAAATTTTGTGTACTTTCCAAATATGAACTTTGTTATCTATTTTGAACAATTAAAAGTGGTGAAAACAACAAATGATTGTGTAACCCCTTTAAGAAACCAAAATTTCCTAACTTAATAAATAAAATTCCAAACTTGGTAAACTTCATTTCAAATTGTTTCTATTGTTGTTTTCCTTTTGTTTTCCTCATCCATGCATCATGCTAATCCACTTTCACATGTTGATTAGTTGTAGATCATTTAATCCAACCTTAAATTCATGGGCATTCCAGTTGCAATCCAAATTGCATATGGGTCCATTTAAACATGTTACCATGTCAACTAGCTTATTTTGATGCATCAATTAAATTGTCATGCATCATCCCCTGATTGTGCATTATGCCATGTTATTGATTGTTTGTCTCTCTGCGTTGTTTGTTTGCTTATTCTCGTATAGACGACAACGTTGAGACAGACGAGACATACGACACCCCTTCTGAGGAGTTAGCTCAGTACCAGGCTGCTGAGTTTGCAGGCAAGTATTCACTCACATGAACCATTGTGTTCCTTTCCACACTGGTTACCGATACTTTCCGTTGTCTTTTCTGCTAGCCTTATGAATCATTGCTTGTGTTCGATCCTATCACATGTTATCCTGTATACCTGATATAGCCTCACCTCCACACCTATAACCTCGTTGCTTGTTGCCCATGTCTTACTAGCATGCTTAGGGTTGTTTATGCTCGAGTCTGTTGTCCGTTATTTCTGTTACCATATTTTATTATGTTCTGGGGCTCGGTGTTAAACAACAACCTGTTAATGTTTGAGGTAATGCTAATTTGATGATAAGGCACCGGTAGGAGGCCCGGCGTGGCTTTGAGGCCTGCTAGTGTCGACCCTAATTAGGAAAAGGGTCTTGTCTACTGATCCATGATGAGCGCACTAACCGCATGTGGGAAGCGTGTATGGGCGCCCCCCTCAATTTGATTCGATTCGCATCTCGTCCAAATCGCCTCATTTAGTTCGGGTTTTCCATTTGCCGCATGCATATGCAGGTACGAACCCTTGGCGCCAGGGTGGAACTTTTGTAGTCGGCATCTAGGGAGACACGTTCTTAGAGTGCTATGAGGGTCCCCTTTTCTTCGTGGGGCTTGATTAGCCGTGCGCTCAATTGCACGGGGTTCTTTGGGCTTGATGCGAAGAAGAGTTGAGTTGTGTTGAGTGCCCCGCTTGGTGGAAAGGCCATTCCATCTGGCGGGTTATTCTTACGTGTACGGCCAAATTGGTGCACCCCTGCAGGGTAAATCTTCTCGAGAAGCCGTGTTTTCCGCGGTTATGGTTGACTTGGTGAAAGTACTGGCTAACAAGTACTCAGAACAACTTACACCTAACTAATGATAACTTGACTAGTAATAGCCTTATTGACACAATAACTTGAACCATCACTAATTCAACTGTGTGAGTTATCCTTGGGTTTCTTCTTTGGATAAGGGGCGAGATCCAGGATGGGTTTGTTTGAGTTAGTTAGTAGTTGGTTACGATACGCTATCTTATCTCCTTTCTGTTAGCCGGAAGTTGTAGCATGTTTCTGTAGTTGGTTAGAGCAGCCTGCTGCCGCACTTTTGTATCACCTATTCTTCCGTTGAACCCAAAGCATCTATACTTGGTGTTGCCGGGTACACTATGGTATCTTGTGAGTCTTGCTTGCGAGTACGTTTATGTACTGACCCCTTTGGGGCTGTGGTTTCCGCAGACTACGTTTCCGAGGATCCCCTTGGTGGCTACTACGTGGAGTATGACGAGGCTGCTGACGAGTAGATAGCGGACCCGGGCAGGATCCGAGACTTCGTGGATGGGCTCCGTCTTTTCGTTTCCTGCCTCTTAGGCCTATTTGGATCTTGTCTGTACTCAGACACTTTGGATGCTTCCTCTGTGATGTAATGATGAATTGTTGGGACATGTGTCCTCTGGATGATTGTATTTGCTATCTCTGCTCTAGTGAGAGCTATTTGCAACTTATTTCTATTTATTTGTGTCTTAGAGATCTGTTGTGATATCACTTGTTCCAATGCCGTTGACGTACCATGTGTGTATGTTATGAAGTACGTCAATGGAAGTATCTGGATTTCTATGGGATGGTTTGCGTAGACGATGAATAGTAGAGAATGGTTGTCACACGTTTACGTGTTGGCCTACTCATATTGAGATGCAGGTGCCGGTATGCCCCGTAAGCCATTTATCTACTGTTTAACGGACTGTGAGTATCCCCTAGAAGTCCGAGTGCGACAGACGCCTTCAAAAGAAAGGTCAAATCTATGCAAGGGTGCTTCCATGAAGTACTTATGGCAAAACCGACTGAAAACTCGGATGCCGAAGAAGATGAAGACCCCAAAACACCTCCACCAGATGAGGAAAGAGAGGATGGCAAAACCAATCCCACTTATCCTAATGTCAAGGAGTTGACAGAAGAAGAACCTTGAAAAAAGCCTCCCTCTTCCAAGAAGAAAACGAAGACTGCCAAGAAACTCCAGAAGAAAAAATTGGCAGATACTGCTAACCAAAACCTGGAAGCAGGAGGAGGAAGCGGAGTCACACCTGTGTAGAAGAAAAAGAGAGAAATCCCCATTCCCCAAATACCGGAACAGGACGAGGTTGATTTGATCAAAACCCCGGTGGGACCGTACGAACCACCGGAAGTGCTGGAAGCCAGAAGGCAAGCCCTTATGCGGCAGCAACAACAACTATTCCGATGTCAAGAAAATCTCCTCAAAGCCCAACCTACTGTAAAAGCAAAGCAGGAGGAAATTGAAGAATTCGAAAGACGGAATATGTGAGGGATAAAACCCACGAGATTACCCGAAATTGCAAGGCCGGATGTGCTGCCAGTAAAAGAACGGTTGCAGAACCCTTCTTGGCAAAGACAGATTAACGGCGTAAACTCTAAGGGCGAACGCATCTACAAACCGCAGCTGAAAACGCGGAAGCCACGTTCGCCATCCTTAACGATGATCTGTACTCCAAAGACGAAAAGCTTCATGGAGTGTATGCTTTTTTGGGAAAAGCATTACAGCAGCAACAGTGAGGACAGGCAAGATCAGGGAAGTTGCACGACGACTCGGCACTATGCAAGACTGCCACCTGCGCCGCTGGAGCACCTGGACCTGGCGAACCTGGAGACTCACATGATTCTAAGGAAAAGAAGAGAGATCCTAAGAAGGACAAGAAAATCCCGGACAATAGGGATGAAGCTTCCAGGATAGGATCCCACCCACCAAAAGGTGGAAACCCCCGTGATCACAAAGAACGGGGGGACCAAAACCGAAAAGATGGAAAAATGATGCCGCCTCCGAGACGCCCAACTGAAAAAGCCGGAAGATATGAAAATGATCACAGGCGTGTGAGATCCCGTACTCCTCCTAGGAACAAAGAAAGGCCAAGAAGTAGAACTCTGCCTTATTCCAAAGGACACGATAACGGACGAAATAGGGATAATACCGGAAGAGCGCACTCGCGCAACAATGGGCTAGAAAGAAGCAGATCCCCTTCTATCCATTCAGCCGGAAGATATTCCACTCACGTCGATAAGGTGGAAAGAGACGATCTATACTTTGGAACTAAGTGTTTCACTGACAGGATCCGAAGAATAACCCTACATTCTCTCTTTGCCAAAGTTGGTCCAACTTACCAAAAGTACATCGGAAGTACAAACCCGGATACATGGCTCTCAGATTACTATACTGCCGTTCAGATCAACAAAGGGACAGACCTGGAAGCGGTGAAATTTATCCCCCTAATGTTGCAGTATGGAGCCAGAGATTGGATCAACGGGCTTCCATCAAGAACCGTGGATAGCAGGGATGATATGGCTAGAGTATTCGCTCAACACTTTAGGGGTACGTACAAACGCCCTAAGAGCATCAACCAGATGAATCGCTGTGTCCAGTTTGAAGGCGAGTCATATGTTGACTTTGTATCAAGATGGAAAAAAATGAAAAATAGGTTCTCTGGAGTAAGCGATGTACAAGCAATGCATGCTTTCATTAATGGATTAAAACCCGGCCTTGTACCGTTCATGGTTGGATCAAAGGAGCACAAAGATCTCGGATCTATGCTTACCACCGCCAATGAGTATGCAGCGGCCGAACACGATATCAGAGCAAGAGGTGGAAATATTGACGTTTTGGTTCAGGCCAAAAAGACACCTCGTTCTGAAAAGAAGGCTACTCCAGAGGCACAGGCAAAACCCAAAGAAATAAACGCAACCTTTGGAAAGGATAACGGTAGCAAATGGAAAGGAAGAAGCACAGAACCAATCTCCTACTATAAGGAAGAGTGGGAAAAGATAAAGTCGGAAAACTGTGTCCACCATTCTCAATTTGGGAAGCCTACCCATACAAATGCGAAGTGCCACCTCAACAAGCATATGAAGGGCACTGCAGGATCTGGGAACAAAGGAAAGAATTCCAAAAGGAAGTTCAACAAGCAAAACCCAGAAGCTAAGAAAGAAGAAAGTGAATCGGACACTAACGACAAAATCCAGGAACAACAGCGAAAAGGCGAGCCGAAATTCCCGAGACTTGAAGAAGAATGTAACCTAACTTTTCTGGCAACTCCATCAGCAAAGGAGGCAAAAAGGAAACTTCGAGAAATCAACGCGATTGTTCCACCAACACCAAAGTACTTCATGTATTCAAATACGCCAATTACCTGGGATCAGTCGGATCATTCCGGAAACATCCCAGAACCCGACATGCATGCTTTGGTCGTAAGCCCTATTGTTCAAAACACTAGGCTCAAAAGAGTGCTGATGGATGGAGGATCTAGTATCAACATCATGTACCTGAGTACATCGAAACAACTACATATTTCCAAGACTCAGCTCAGGCACAACAATATACCGTTTCATGGTATTGTTCCTGGCAGGCAAGCACAATCCCTGGGATAAATTTCCCTAGATGTAACCTTTGGAAGTAGAGAACATTTCCGCCAGGAAAAAATCTCATTCGAGGTGGTGCCGTTCGAAAGTGTATACCATGCAATATTCGGACGTCCAACTTTCGCTAGTTCATGACAAGATCATGTGATATCTACAACAAGCTGAAGATGCCAGGGCCGAAAGGCGGAGTAATTACCATAACCGTAGATTACAAATTCGCGAACGAGTTGGAGAAAGGAAATGCCCTTTGCGCTGAGCAAGTAATCGCAAGGGAGGAATTGAAGGAGCTAGATAAGGAAGTTTCGACGATGGAAATGCCGTCAGGAAAAGAGAGTCGGAAGCCGGCAGATAGCTTCAAGGCCTTAGAAAATACAAGACAGGTTATCCTAGATCCCAAAGATCCGACAAAATTTGTCGTAGTGGGAACTGGGATGACCGACAAATAGGAATATGCACTCATCAAGTTCCTCTGTGAGAACTGGGATATTTTTCCTGGTGTTCTGCGGACATGCCGAGAGTACCCAGGGAACCTGCTGAGCATCAACTCAAAGTAATTCCAGGTTCAAAACCCGTCAAACAAGGTCTCTGTTGTTTGGATGGAAGAAGACGGAATGCTATAGGCAAGGAAATTATCCGGCTTTTAGCAGCTGATTCTATCCGGGAAGTTATACATACTGATTGGTCTGCGAACCCAGTATTAGTCCCGAAGAAAGAAAATATTGTTCTTAGGATGTGTATAGATTACACCGCTAGAACAAATTGTATCCAAAAGATAGGTTCACGTTACCGCGAATTGATCAAATAATAGATGCGACTGCTGGCTCTGAGCTTTTATGCTTTTTGGATGCTTATTCCGGGTACCATCAAATACGTATGGAGGAGTAGGATCAAATAAAAACTTCCTTCATAACCCTGTATGGGACATACTATTACATAACCATGCCTTTTGGCTTGAAGAACGCCGGTGCAACTTACCAGCGTTGCATGCAAAGATGCCTGCATAGTCAAATCGGAAAAAACGTCCATGTTTACGTGGATGACATTGCCGTAGTTTCTGAGGAAAAAGATACACTCCTTGAAGATCTACGAGAAACTTTTGAAAATTTGCGCACTTATAAAATGAAGTTGAATCCATTAAAGTGCGTATTCGGGGTCCCCTCAGGAAAGCTTCTGGGTTTTATCGTTTCTTACAGAGGAATAGAAGTAAACCCGGAAAAGATCAAGGCAATCTTGAATATCACAAGGCCTACGTGCTTAAAACATGTCCAAAGATTGACGGGTTTCGCAGCTGCAGTCAGCAGGTTCATAAGCCGACTAGGAGACAAAGTCTGACATTATACAAATTATTGAAGAAATCCGACAAATTTGAATGGAAAGAAGAGGCATAAAAGCATTAACCCTGCTAAAAGAAACCTTGATGAAAGCTCCGATTTTGGCATCCCCAAAAGACGAAGAACCGATGTTACTGTATCTTACAGCAACAAACAGGGTTATCAGCGTAGTGATGACTATGGAAAGGCGGAAAGACGAACAAAGCATACCAGATCAGCATCCAGTGTACTATGTTAGTGAAGTATTCTCCGAGTCAAAGAAAAGGTACCCACATTATCAAAAGCTGGCATATGGCGTGTTGTTTTGCATCTCGAAAACTCCGCCATTATTTCCAAGGACATTCCATAACAGTGGTAAGTAAAGCACCACTAGGGGATATTATCAACAATGCGGACGCAACAGGCCGAGTTGCCAAATGGGGCATTGAGCTAGCTGCGTTCGACATTAAGTACCAACCCAGGACGGCTATTAAATCCCAGGTGTTGGCAGATTTTATCGCTGATTGGACAAAATCAATGGAAAACACACCAATGCCGGAGTCGGAATATTGGATCATGCATTTCGACGGATCCAAGATGAAGGAAGGCGCCGGAGCTGGTGTAGTGCTTAAATCTCCAAAAGGTGACATTATGGAGTATGTATTACAAATACACTTCAACGCCAACAACAATGTGGCAGAATATGAAGCTTTGCTTCATGGCTTGCATATCGCAAAGGAAATATGCGTCAAACGCATACTCTGTTATGGCGACTCGGACTTAGTACAACATCAGCTAAACCAAACATGGGATGCCAAAAACCACATTATGGCCGAATATCGGAGAACCGTGGACGAGTTTGCCATTTGCTTCCTAGGATTTGAAGTACTTCATATCAAAAGGGAAGAAAATTGGAACGCGGATGCATTAGCCCGCATGGGATCGGAAAGAGTGAAAACCCTACCACCTGGTGTGTTTGTCCAACATTTGCATGAACCATCAATTAAAGGTGGAGATGTTGACTATCCTCTCGTTTCCGAGTCAATCGAGGTTCTGCTTGTTAATCCGGATTGGACAATTCCATATTTAAACTTCGTACTCGATCAGAAGTTCCCGGATGGAGCAGACGAGGTCTTGCAAAGACAGATACAACGTCGATGCAAATGATATACGGTAATTAATGGATGCCTGTATAAACGCAGTACTATCGGAATTTTTCAGCGGTGTATTTCACCAGACGAAGGATGAGAAATACTGCAAGAAATCCATGCAGGAGATTGCGGACATCATGCTCAATCAAAAAGCATAGTCAAAAAGCATTCACGCAGGGTTTTTCTGGCTCACAGCCAAGACAGATGCAGAGCACATAGTAAACACATGTGCCGGATGCCAGTATTATGCCAAGCAGACGAATATGCCAGCTCAAGCACTCAAAACTATCCCTATAACATGGCCATTTGCGGCATGGGGGCTAGATATGATGGGACCATTCAAAACTGCAAGAGGCGTACTTACACATCTACTCGTTGCAGTAGATAAGTATACCAAGTGGGTGGAGGCGACACCCATCAAAAAACTTGATGGTGCGACTGCCAGAAATTTTATCATTGACATAGTCATGACATACATCGTCCCACATAGCATAATCGCTGTTAACGGGACAAATTTATCTATTGGAGAGTTGGCAAAATATTGCCGACAAACGGGAATTCGTCTAGATCTAGCATTTGTGGCACACCCACAATCCAATGGACAGGTTGAACGAATGAATAGTTCTATCCTCCAGGGAATACGCCCAAGACTCGAATCTCCTCTTCATAGAGCAGCGGGAGCATGGGTAGAAGAATTGCCTTCCGTGCTTTGGAGTATTCGAAAGATGCCGAATAGATCAACTGGACAAACCCCATTTTTTCTGGTTTATGGCGCAGAAGCAGTGCTTCCTACGGACATGCTCCATGATAGCCCAAGAGTGCTAGCATACGAAGACTCGGATGCCGAAAACGCACGATAGGATGCCGTCGATCTTTTAGAAGAAGAACGAGAGCTTGTGCTACAAAGATGTGCCATTTATCAGCAGGGACTGCGACGATACCATAGTCGGAAAGTAAATCATCGTTCTTTCAAAGAAGGTGACCTAGTGCTAAGTTTAGTGCAGGAAAGGAAGCACAAATTAACCCCAGTTTGGGAGGGACCGTTTTTCATTAGCAATGCTATGAAAAACGGGTCATACTATCTTGTAGATATTCGGGATACGGAAGATGATCCCAAAAGACCGAATCGCAAAAGAAAGAGAAAGATAGATGTCGAACTAGGAGAGACAAAGAGACCCTAGAGCATCCAGCAGTTACGTCCCTTCTACACTTAGTTCAATTTCTATGTAAACATCTTTGAGATCATGAAATAAAGTTATTGGAATTCATGCATTACCGTTATCTGTTTATTTTCATACAAAGCATAAGTCCATCTTTATCTATTTCCCAATGATCTTTCAAAATACTCAATGTTTAACTCGAATTGTGCCTGCGTGCTCGGAGTTATAAAACTGAATGCTTCTCAGCCTAAGGAGGCTTAAGGAAACCCAGACTATGCATGCGTGCCTGAGTTTCATACATTTTCAAAAATCCTTACTCTTTCCTAAGTATTATCTAATTGTTTGTGTGTTGGGTCACTGAAATTAGTAAGTAAACATGCCTTAGTACAATCCATGTTTCCGATTTTTGACTAATAGGTTAAACCCATTCACTTGGCATGAAGATTAAGTGCTATCGAGCCATTTCAACACTAAGGACAGTCAAAACATATAAACCAGAGAACTTAGAAGGCAAAGGAGTTAAAACCTGAAAAATCTTGCAAAGACATAAATTTTACTGCAAAAGCGGGATACTTGTTTATACAAATGATAGATAGCATTACAATGATATTATATTGGGAGAATAGTAATGCTTCTATTTTTTCCTGCCATCTACCCAGGAATCAAGCGGCCTCTTTGGAATCCGAGTCCTCCTCTTCGCTGCTGGGATCCTCAGGAGTTGCCGGAATTTCCTCCTCGGGGTAGAAGGTGGAGATGTTCACCATTCGCGCTATCTTTGTAGCGTGGCCTTTGATAGAGTCGAAGATGCTGGCTCGTTGCACGTCCGTGTATTCTTGAGGGATACCGGTCGCCACATGCCAAGACTTGGCGGTGGTATAGTTCATACGCATGAGCCCAAGGGCCATGCGTGCACCACCACGAGCTGCGGAGCGAAACCAGGACTCCTTCTGGTTCGCCACCTCCTCGATCGCCTCCGGAAGTTTGCTAACTTCCGAGAGTTCTTCTGCTCTGTTGGGAATGTACTTATTAATAAGTAACATCCCCGCGGACTTCAGCGCAGCGAAGACTCTCCCGAAAGCCCGGATTCTGTCAATCCGGGTAAGCAAGGGGCTCCCCTCTGTTTAAACAAACAAAGGAAAGTTAGAAAAAACAGAGGAGAAAAAAGAAAAAATACCAACAAAAGGTATAAGGAATTTTTTTGGTAGAAGTGTTAAAAACTTACCGAGAATCATGTCCATTTCAATGCCTTCTTCAAGGCGTTGATTTAGATAATTCTCTAAATCCATGATGGTGGCCTTGTCCTTCTCGGCCTGGCTAGAAGCTTTGGACTCGACAATACCGACAGCCAGCTGGCTGGCCTCCAGACCTTTTTGGAGCTTCACGTTGATCTTGTGAAGTTCCATGTTCTCCTTTCGGAGGTTCTCGGCATTGCCAGCATCTTCAGCTATTTTCTTGGCTTTCACCAAAGAAGATGAAAAGCAAGGAAATTTAAGAGATTAAAAACTCAGAAAATGACTTAGAAAATTCCTCACAAAAACAACAGTGTGAAAGAATGAAAAACTTACCTGCTGATTCTTTCAGCTCATGCTGAACGGAGGCCAACTCCGATTCTTTCTCTTCAAGAATATTAAGGAGAGTTTTCACCTCCTTGTTCTTGATGGTAAGTTTACTAAAAACTTCCATGTTAATTGTCTCGGCAGTTTGCTGAAACATGGACAAGGGAAATAGTGCTTAAGTCAAAAACAAGCAAGAACAGGAAGAAAACATTCAGTCAAAAAGTATACAATTGGCTAAATAATTGGGGGCTAGAGATATTTACCTGGCTCATTCTTGTAAGACTTGCCAGATTTTCGTTGAATTCATTTGCGTATTCGGAAAAGAGAATTCCGACGTGGCAAAGGCCGTCTTATATGACCTACTGAGGCGAGAACACGTAATTATTCCTAACTATAAGCCCGCCTTGCGGCCAGGGACGGATTAAAGGAGCTGGAGCGAAGTACTTTGTCGCCCACGGATGGATATATCCGTGTTCATCAAAGGGCTCTTCTTTTACCTTGAAATCCTTGTCAAATGTCGGGATAGGCTCCTCCTCTGGAACGTGCGAAGGGCCTCCCATTTACGGCTCCGCCCTTTCCCTCACGTCCGACTCGGACGCAATGGGCTGGCTGGATTGCAAGGGGGTATTCTCCCTCCCTTGCAGCCGATTTTTCTTCCCCTGTGGCAGTCGGAGTGTCGGGTGCTGCAGCGGGAGACGGTTGCGCTCCTCTCCTAACCACAGCCTTATGTTTCTTCCGTCTTTTTGGCTTTAGAGTGGTAGGAGCAAGGCTGGAGAGGAAAAGCAAGAAATTCCGAGAAGTAAGAATCCGAGAAACAAAATTCATGCAATAAAAAGGCATAGAAAAATAAAGAACCTAGAATTTCTTACCTGGATGTTGCGACGACAACACCGTCAAGGTCAATCACCTCCTGAGTGGTGGAGGGCTTCTTCCGCTTCCGCCCGCCTGCAAAGTTGGCACGCAGCGCGTCCAACTCGGCATCGGAGGTGAGCTCAGACTCAGGAAGAGTTAGAATCTGTCAAAAAAGATAAAGTCCGGGTAAGGCAAAACATCCGAGAAAGAGGAAAATCAAGAAATTACCTAAAGAGGAAAAGTTCTACCTTTGGAGCTGGCTTTCCAGCATGG
Organism: Alopecurus myosuroides; assembly: GCA_028641055.1. Classification (NCBI taxonomy): domain Eukaryota; kingdom Viridiplantae; phylum Streptophyta; class Magnoliopsida; order Poales; family Poaceae; genus Alopecurus; species Alopecurus myosuroides. The sequence continues at coordinate 422,281,104 of CM054059.1, forward strand.
TACATTTCCTGGCTTTCTTCATACTGGTCTCGAGTAGAGACCAGTTGGTTTAGCCTCTTCTTGAAATCCTTCTTCGAGAATGTTTTGTCCATTGTCCTCATTGCGTCCTCCGGGCCCGAGTATTCGCACATTAGCCGTTTTCTGTGATAGGCTAACGGCTTGTTGGGACGCGTAGAGATAAACGAAAAAATTTCCTACGCGGTACTCCCAAGATCTAGCCGAGGTAGAAGGCCACGAGTATTACCACTAGACGCGCAGGTGCGGATTATCGATGCAGCGCGTCGGGGCAGTGCAGTCCCACGATCCGATCCGGCCGATCCAATCCCTCGAACGTCGAAGTGCTGAACGTACAGCACCTCTGCCGGTATCCACACGTACGAGGAGGAGCTCCGACGGCAGACTGCTAGGTCTGGTGCGACGGCTGGACTAAGTGGGGCTAGGGTTCCCAACGCATGGGAGAGTGGACTAACGTGCCCGTTGGGCAACCTGCGCCCCTCTTTATATAGCGTATGGTAATGGGCTGCACAACACTTGTGGCCCATTCCCTCTGTGAGTCCGACTCACTAACTCAGTCCATTTCCGGTTCGGGTCCAACCCAACCAATATTTGCTCCCGCTCTTAAGTGTGTGACCCTGCAGGCTCATGGCGACTTGGACACGATTAGAGTCCGACTCTCAATCGATCAATCGGTAGCGGCTCCTAGCAGAACGTGCCGACTCCCAAGTACCATTGAGTCATGACGACATACCTTTCAATGTGATATTCATCTTAGTCCTTTTTGCCTCACGATATACCTTGTCGAACTATAGGCGATTTATCGTCATCCCTTAAATAGTTCAACTCTCTTCTCGATCCGTGATATGCGATTCATCTGACTAACTCTTAGTCAACCGACACAGTTAACACTTAACTGAGTCGCGCGCATGGCCATGCTTCCTGAATCATATCACTCGAGAGGGCCCAGAGAATATCTCTCCATTAGGAGGGGCAAAATCCCATCTTGATTATCCACATCACGCAGCTTGCTTCTCATTCGACCCGAACTCTGCCTTTATAGTTGCCTTGTCACAGAACAACGTTTGACAGAACCTAAGTCGGTGATCCACAACTCGGATTGTGCGACAACCTCAGGTCTAAGGATTACATTGATTGAGACATGCAAATGACGACTTGATCGTTGCATCTCAATGTGGGTCAGTCCGACTTGCTAAACTCTTTAGCCAAGTCCGTGAACGTTGGAATGGCATCACCATGCCCATGACAAGTGGAACCGTGTCATCAGCCAACACTCACATTAGTCTAGGGTGTGTGTCCAGCACAACCTTAACGACCAAGGACAATTAGTATGAACAACATGAATACATAGTTCCACAATCGAATCATATATTCAATGACATATATCAGATGTTCAAACCAAAGGACAACTTAATAACTTTATGAATACATTGGGAATTACATCATCTATGATTGCCTCTAGGGCATATTCCCAACAGTCTCCCACTTGCACTAGAGTCAATCATCTTGGCATCATATGCCTAGGCATCTAATGCCCATACCTCTCGTGTGTGCCTCATGCTTAGGCTGTGGTAGCGCCTTTGTCAACGGATCTGCAATGTTTGCATCCGTGTGTACTTTGCATAACTTGATATCACCTTGTTCGACAAACTGGCGAATGAGGTGGTACCGCATGAGTATATGTTTGTTCTTCTGGTGTTGTCTAGGTTCCTTGGCCTGTGCGATAGCACCATTGTTGTCACAATATACGTCCAAAGGATTGGACGCGCCCTGAACCACACCAAGATCAACCAGGAGGTTCCTGATCCAAACAGCTTCCTTTGCCGCCTCTGAGGCAGCAATATACTCAGCCTCTGTTGTAGATGCAGACACTGTATCTTGCTTGGAACTCTTCCAGCTCACAGCCCCTCCGTTCATCACGAACACGTATCCAGATTGCGAACGAGAATCATCCGAGTCGGTGAGATAACTCGCATCCGTGTAACCCTTTACACTGAATTCCTCATCACCTCCATAAACTAGGAACATTTCCTTAGTATTTCTCAAATACTTAAGAATGTTTTTAACCGCTGCCCAGTGGGCTTTGCCAGGGTCAGCCTGGTATCTGCTCGTAACACTTAGAGCATAGGAAACATATGGCTTAGTACAAATCATGGCATACATGATGGATCCGATTGCCGAAGCATACGGAATCACACTCATCTGACTTCGCTCATCAGTCGTCGAAGGACACTGAGTCTTGCTAAGTTTTATACCATGGGACATCGGTAAGAATCCCTTCTTGGACTCTTCCATTTTGAATTTCTTCAAAACCTTGTCCAGATAAGTACTCTGACTCAGTCCAATGAGCCGCCTTGATCTATCTCTATAGATCCTGATTCCTAATATGTAAGTCGCCTCACCCAAATCTTTCATTGAGAAACTCCTTTCCAATGACTCTTTGGTTTCTTGCAACATCATGACATCATTTCCAATCAGTAATATGTCATCCACATATAAGATTAGAAAGTTTACTTTGCTCCCACTAAACTTCTTGTATAAACAAGAATCATGATCACTCTTGATGAAGCCAAACGATTTGACTACCTCATCAAAGCGAATGTTCCAACTCCGAGATGCTTGCTTCAACCCATAAATGGATTTCTGAAGTTTGCATACCTTGTCAGCATTAGTTGGATCGACAAAACCTTCGGGCTGTATCATATACACGTCCTCAGTTAAATTTCCATTAAGGAAAACTGTCTTGACATCCATCTGCCATATCTCATAGTCGAAATAGGCTGCTATAGCTAACATGATCCGAATTGATTTAAGCATCGCTACGGGCGAGAAGGTCTCGTCGTAGTCAACTCCTTGAACCTGTCGGAACCCCTTCGCGACAAGTCGTGCTTTATAGACGGAAATATTTCCATCCATATCAATTTTCTTCTTAAAGACCCATTTGCACTCGACGAGTCTTGCACCGTCAGGCAGATCAACCAAATTCCAAACTTGGTTTTCATCCATGGACTTTAACTCGGATCTCATGGCTCCAAGCCATGACTCGGAATCAGATCCCACCATCGCTTCCGAATAAGTTGCCGGCTCATTACTGTCTAACAGTAAAACATCTCGAGCACTCTGTAATCTGGCAGATCTCCGTGGTTCAGGTGCTGTAACCGGTGTAGGTACCACGACCGGCTCCGCCTCCAAGGCCATTGCCGACTCGCCCCTAGCTGGTTCTTCTCGAATTTCTTCGAGTTGCACCGTGCTCCCACTGACTTCCCGACTGAGAAACTCTTTCTCAAGGAAGACACCATTCCGAGCGACAAACACGTTGCCCTCTTCCCGGTTGTAGAAGTAGTACCCCAAGGTTTCCCTCGGATACCCCACGAAAATACACTTATCCGACTTGGGCGTGAGCTTGTCCGACTGAAGTCGCTTGACAAATGCCTCACAACCCCAAATCTTAAGAAAAGACAAACTTGGCTTTTTGCCCGTCCACATCTCATGTGGTGTCTTCTCTACTGACTTTGATGGTACTCTGTTTAGTGTGAAAGCTGCAGTTTCTAGACAATAACCCCAAAATGATAAAGGTAGATCTGTCCGACTCATCATTGATCGTACCATGTCCAACAAGGTCCGATTTCTTCGTTCCGATACACCGTTTCTCTGCGGTGTACCCGGCGGAGTGAGTTGAGGAACTATTCCACAACTCTTTAGATGGTCATCAAACTCATGGCTCATGTACTCGCCTCCACGGTCCGACCGTAGAAACTTTATTTTCTTGCCGAGTTGATTTTGTACCTCACTCTGGAATTCCTTGAACTTTTCAAAGGCTTCCGACTTGTGTTTCATTAAATAGATATATCCATACCTACTCAAATCATCAGTGAAGGTAGTGAAGTACTCATAACCACCTCTAGCTGTCGTGCTCATTGGTCCACATACATCACTATGTATTAGTTCCAACAAGTCGGACACCCTTTCACAACTCCTTGCAAAAGGTGTCTTGGTCATCTTGCCTAGTAGGCATGATTCGCATGTCTCGAATGACTCTAAGTCAAACGAAGTTAGAAGTCCATCATCATGGAGCTTCTTCATGCGCTTCCAACTTATATGACCAAGCCGACAGTGCCAAAAGTAAGTCATATTCAGATCATTTGGTTTCAACCTTTTAACATTTATGTTATAGACGGATTCACTATCAAGATTTAAAATAAATAACCCGTTCTGAACGGGTGCAAAGCCATGAAACATATCTTTCAAATATAAAGAACAACCATTATTCTTAATATTCGACTCATAACCTTGTCTCATCAAACATGAGGCGGAAATAATGTTTCGACTAAGCGCTGGAACATAATAACAATTATTTAGTTCCAAAATAAATCCTGAAGGTAAATGAAGTTGCATCGTGCCGACTTCCAACGCGGCGACTCTCGCCTTGTTGCCGACCCGAATGTCAACCTCTCCTCTTGCCACGCTCCTAGTTCTTACCAGTCCCTGCAACGAGTTGCATATGTGAATAACTGATCCGGTATCATATACCCAAGAACTATTAGGCGCATCAGCAAGATAAATGTCTATAACATTGCACACAAGCGTACCTGAGTTGGAAGTCACACCTCCACTCTTGGCTCTGTCAGCCAAATACTTGGTGCAGTTCCTCTTCCAGTGGCCATCTTGCTTGCAATAGAAGCAGTTGGCTCCGGCTGTAGGAGAAGGTTTAGTCTTTGAGGGAGCACTCTGGACAGGGCCATGGGTGCTACCTCCTGACTTATCCTTCTTCTTCTTAGTCCAAGAACTCTTCTTGAACTTAGCCTTATTCTGCACCATCAACACTTGACTGGTGCCTTTCTTGATATCAGCCTCTGCCGTTTTGAGCATCCCATGTAATTCAGTGATACTCTTATCCATACCATGCATATGGTAGTTCGAGATGAACGAACCATACGCACTAGGAAGAGAGTTCAGAATTATATCAGTAGCGAACTCTTCGTTAATTGGGAAGCCCAGCCGATCCAAAGACTGTATGTAACCAATCATCTTGATTACATGCGGACTCAGTGGATCGCCGTCTTTCAGCTTACAGCCAAGCAAAGCTTGAGAGACTTGATACCTCTCAGTCTTTGCTTGAGCCTGGAACATACTTTTGAGGCTTTCGATCATATCGTAGGCCTCAACATTCTCGAACTGCTGCTGCAAGTCCGGTTCCATGTGTGCAAGCATAAGACAACTAATCTCCGTAGACTCATCTCTAGTCTTACGGTAGGCATTCGTGACTGCGACAGTCGCATCGTCATCAGGCTCATCTGGAAGTGGAGTTTCTAGAACATGTTCTTTCTTGTCATGCTTGAGGACTATCCTCAGATTACGATACCAGTTGGTGAAATTAGTTCCATTAAGCTTATCTTTCTCTAGGATTGACCTCAACGCAAACGCGGACAACTGAGGAAGGTTGCTAGGTGCCATTGATCTACAACAGAAAATACGCAAAAACACTTAAGACATGTATTCATAAAAGAGCAGGCATATTAAACGCTTTAATACTTATGCTCCCACTAGAACCAACATCCCTCCGATGGTTGCTAAGTGATTCAAGATCCTAAATAAGCAAGCCGACTAGTGAGCTTTAGCATCACCGCTAGCCGTCAAGTGATCTAGGTAGGCAACACCTTGCCAATCGTATCCAATACGACTCCTGTTAGTTGGGTGACATCACATGCCCCGGCTCCCAACCTACCTCGCCCCGAGCCCCACAACCGTTGTGATGGACTCGTCTAGATTACCAAGTGCTTCTGCTTGTAAGAGTCCGACTCAAACCCACCTAACCGAAAGAATTGGTAGCACCTCAATTTTATGAGCCCACTACCAAGAATGTCCGACTTGTGATGGTGCAGCACTGGCGGGGCGACCGACTAGACCTTCTTTGAGGGATTAAAGAATCTACCAACTATCTAAATAGAGGTAAATAGAGACATAACAATAACACAAATAAAGCAATTATAATGTGAAATGGTATGGCTCTCTTCATGGTGATCTCCATCTCCACGAAGCTTGCAAGTCGGCTCGTGCCAACTCTTGTCACGTGCCATCTTGCTCCATGTAGCCGACTTGTACATCGACTTGCATGCCTTCCGGGTTCTCCAACAAGCTACACTAGCTAGTAAATCAAAATTTACATAGAGAATCCGACACGCAGGCCGGTATACAATAAAATGACAGCACCTAGGCTCCAGCCGGCTGACAAAAACATGATACGCAGATCATGTATGGATTACACACATCATATGCACATAAGCCATACCATTCACAACTTCCTGCAAAAAAAAGTTATGCATAGATACGATATCTACCGGCGTTGTGAAACTCGCAACGACATCTAAGGCGCTACGACAGGGCGAAGCCGGCGGTCCGATCATGGATTTCTTCATCGGATAAAACGATTTCGGAAAACGCAGATCTCATCTGCATTCCGATCATGGATTTCTTCATCGGATAAAACGATTTTACCCGAATCTGATCCGTATTCCGATTCGACCAAACTCTTTGATCTTCGATCACCGCAACTGGATTTATGTGTCACGGTATACCCCGATGGCGGAAACCGACCGGTAGGGGTAAGTTGTTTCACGACCTTAGCAGTATGATCACGGAAACCAGATCATCCATTAACCCCGAGTACGATTGATCCAATCAACCTTGTACAAAACCGATCTATCTCATAGACCGACCACCAAAACAGCAATTAGATCACATCTAACGCTAACTACATATCACATATGTACGGATTTCGGGCCTAATACCAGAAGCTACCGCTCTGATACCACTGTTGGGACGCGTAGAGATAAACGAAAAACTTTTCCTACGCGGTACTCCCAAGATCTAGCCGAGGTAGAAGGCCACGAGTATTACCACTAGACGCGCAGGTGCGGATTATCGATGCAGCGCGTCGGGGCAGTGCAGTCCCACGATCCGATCCGGCCGATCCAATCCCTCGAACGTCGAAGTGCTGAACGTACAGCACCTCTGCCGGTATCCACACGTACGAGGAGGAGCTCCGACGGCAGACTGCTAGGTCTGGTGCGACGGCTGGACTGAGTGGGGCTAGGGTTCCCAACGCATGGGAGAGTGGACTAACGTGCCCGTTGGGCAACCTGCGCCCCTCTTTATATAGCGTATGGTAATGGGCTGCACAACACTTGTGGCCCATTCCCTCTGTGAGTCCGACTCACTAACTCAGTCCATTTCCGGTTCGGGTCCAACCCAACCAATATTTGCTCCCGCTCTTAAGTGTGTGACCCTGCAGGCTCATGGCGACTTGGACACGATTAGAGTCCGACTCTCAATCGATCAATCGGTAGCGGCTCCTAGCAGAACGTGCCGACTCCCAAGTCCCATCGAGTCATGACGACATACCTTTCAATGTGATATTCATCTTAGTCCTTTTTGCCTCACGATATACCTTGTCGAACTATAGGCGATTTATCGTCATCCCTTAAATAGTTCAACTCTCTTCTCGATCCGTGATATGCGATTCATCTGACTAACTCTTAGTCAACCGACACAGTTAACACTTAACTGAGTCGCGCATGGCCATGCTTCCTGAATCATATCACTCGAGAGGGCCCAGAGAATATCTCTCCATTAGGAGGGGCAAAATCCCATCTTGATTATCCACATCACGCAGCTTGCTTCTCATTCGACCCGAACTCTGCCTTTATAGTTGCCTTGTCACAGAACAACGTTTGACAGAACCTAAGTCGGTGATCCACAACTCGGATTGTGCGACAACCTCAGGTCTAAGGATTACATTGATTGAGACATGCAAATGACGACTTGATCGTTGCATCTCAATGTGGGTCAGTCCGACTTGCTAAACTCTTTAGCCAAGTCCGTGAACGTTGGAATGGCATCACCATGCCCATGACAAGTGGAACCGTGTCATCAGCCAACACTCACATTAGTCTAGGGTGTGTGTCCAGCACAACCTTAACGACCAAGGACAATTAGTATGAACAACATGAATACATAGTTCCACAATCGAATCACATATTCAATGACATATATCAGATGTTCAAACCAAAGGACAACTTAATAACTTTATGAATACATTGGGAATTACATCATCTATGATTGCCTCTAGGGCATATTCCCAACACGGCTGAATGCGCCTCCTAAGCCAGCACAAAACTGTGTCTGTGCCGGTGAGAGGAGGGGTGGAGGAAACAAGCTTGACAATACGCCGCTTGATCCTCATCAGACCTTTTGGCAGAGTCTAGACCACGTCCACCGCCCAATTATCTTGGGGAGAAGCCACGGAATTAACGAAAGGTGGAATTCCTGTCTCCTTTCCAGGAAATGGGACATCTTCATGATAGAAGAAGAAACCCGTCCATAATTTGATGAATTTCGAGGTTTTTATTTTTGGGAACCAATCTTCCCTAAACCTACGCAGGGTAAAGGAGATGGTCCCACGGGTGGGGAGAGCGCCCTCAGAGGGGTTGCGCTTTACTCCAAAGAAATATTGCCAGAAGTCTAACCTAGGCTCTATTCCTAAGTACCCCTCAAAAAGGGCTTGAAACCCGGCAAGATAAAGAATAGTGTTGGGTGGAAGATTGTGTGGTTGGATGTTGTAGTGGTCGAGGACTTGAAGAAAAAAGGTGGAAGGTGGGAAACCCATACCTATGTTGATGTGAGAGGCAAGGAGAACCCTTTCTCCAGCTTTTGGCAAAGGATCAGAGTCATCCTCTTCGTACCGCCATTTTCCCTTCAGCACAAATCCCTCCTTCTCCATTGCCGGAAGAAGGGATGGAACCACATTGCAGTAGCTCCAGTTCCCGGAGTTTTCCTCCGTGTCTTCTTCAACTCCATCATCACCGGAGGCAGCGACCTTCTCGCTGCCAAGAATGGTGGTTCCCTCCGCGGGCTCGGTGACAAGAGGTGGGGGAGGCGCGGTAGACGACGACGGCACGTTCTCGGCCGTGGGAGGTAGATCCCCGCGAGCCAAATCGCCGAAGTTTTCCTCCGGCGTGCTTGTGGTGGCGCGGACGGGGGAGTCGAGTTGCGGGTCCAGATCGTTGATGATCGACTCGATGTCCATGGCGGCTTTTGTTGCGTCTGTGGTGCGAGGAGATTCTCCGTCAACCATTTTCGGGCGGCGCGGCTGAGAACTGGATCCTCTGATGATTTCCTCCGGGGAAGGCCTAAAAGTTCGCTCTCTGCTCTCGCTTGCTCGAGCTCTGGTTCTAGCTATGGTGTTGGGGGCTTGAGGAAGGAGACGAAGCGGAAGGATATCCGGAGGCCACGAGGCGGCTATTTATAGCCGGAGGTCTGCTGAGATTCGTTGCAACGACTATTTTATCCGTTGGATCGCTGACGCGCGTCACGCCCGAGATTTCCGGGAAATGAAGGGATAAAGTGATAATTGTTATCTCCTCGTTTCCCGCAAGAATATGTCTGGAGATACGTTGCAGGGTTTGACCCTGAACCCAAACGTCCGTGATGTCAGCACGATTTCATCGCTGACGTCACGAAGTTCCTCCTCCGTGAAGGCTCGTGGAAGAAAAGTCGGACTTTGAGAAAATCTGGGTTTTGAATTAATGAATTCTAGGGAAAAAGAAGAATCAAGACCAAGCGCCAACATTTCTCGGATGCATATTGATGAAAGGTGGTAGAATGGAGTCTCAATTCTTCTTGGGGGCTACTGCCGGATATATACTGATTACGGGTATATCCGGCATTGTCCTAAAGATCCGGATTACCAGGGTGCCCTGTTGGTAATGGATCACAGCCCATTAGGCGGCCCAGTAAGTTGATGCGCAAGAATCCGGATTCTAGAAGAACCCGGACCACGGCCTAAAGTGGTGCATCTTGGAGGAGAAGACAGATTCCTTACTTTCCAAGTTAGATACTTTCCGTAGCCTTCTAGGTTTCCTTTCTGTAAGCCCTAACCCGGCTATCTATATAAAGCCGGACGGGAGAAACAGAAGACACAGACAATTAGCTAGAAGCCAACTCGCCAATAATTTGAGCCTCGTCGAGTTGGCAAAACCCTACTCACATAGTACTTTGTATACTTCAGGCTTCAGCCCTGATTTAGTGAGATTGTAGGAGTAGGAACGTCGCCTAGTTGCATCGTACCAAACCTGGGTAAACCTGGTGTTCTCGATTGTCGTACTACCACGTCCCCCACGTCTCTACCCGTAGGTTCATGGCACCCCCGTCTATGATTCTTACTATGATGTCTCGACAGCGTTGAGATGGATAAAATTCTGGGTAAGTTTTTTGCTTCTTTACCAAGTTTTTTCTTGTACTTTTGCAGCACGCCTCCCTTTTCCTCCTTCTGTGTTTTCTAACCTTTCTTGGTTATTTGAACAGAAGGGAATCCTTTGCTTACCCGGATTGACAGAATCTAGGCTTTCGGGAAAATCGTCTCTGAGCTGAAGAATGTTGGGATGCTACTTATTACTAAGTGAATTCCAGACAAAGTTGGCTATCACTCGGAAGTCAGCAAACTTTCGAAAGCTATTGAAGAGGTGGCAAACCGGAGGGAGTCCTAGCTTCAATCTGCCGCCCGAGGTGGTGCACGCATGGTCCTTGGACTGATGCGTATGCACTACACCACCTCGAACTCCTGGCGCGTAGCTACCGATATCCCTCAAGGATATACGGAAGCAAAGAGGACGGAAACCTTCGAGTCAGTCAAGGGGCATGCCTCCAAAATTGCTCAGATGGTTTCTACCTCCATGTTGTACCCGGAGGAAGATATTCCGAAGAATCCGGAGAACCCAAGCGACAGCGATGAGGAGTATGAGGATGTCGCCTAGTTCTTGCGTAGCTAGTCGAGAAAATAGAAGCATTACTATTCTTATCATGTAATATCACTTGTAATGCATTCTATCTTTTGTATAAACAATCACTTAACCTTTTGCAGTAAATTTTTAAGTCTTTGCAAAGTTTTTCAGAGTTTTAATTTCTTTCCTTTTAAGTTCTCTGGTTTGTATGCTTTAACTTTCCTTAGTGTTGAAGTGGCTCGAAAGTATGTAATCTTCATGCCAAGTGACTATATTCAGACCTATCATCCAAAACTCGGAATCATGGATTATACTCTGGTACTTTTACATACCAATTCCAGTGACCCAACACACAAACAATTAGATAATACTTAGAAAAAATAAGGACTTTGAAAAGTACGAACCTCAGGCACATAGGCACAATCTGGGGTTCTTAAGCCTCCTTAGGCTAAAAAGCATTCAGTTTTATAATTCCGAGCACGCATGCACAATTCGGGTTAACATTGAAGCTAAATTGAAAGATCATTGAGAAATGGATAAGACGGAAATATGCTTATAACAGTAAAACAACAAAAAACAAAAATGCATGGATTTCTGACAACTTTATTTCATGATCTCAATGATGTTTACATAGAATTTGAACTAAGTGTAGATGGGACGTAACTGCTGGATGCTCCAGGGTCTCTTTCTTACATCTATCTTTCTTTTTCTCTTGCGATTCGGGTTTTTCGGATCATCTTCCATATCTCGAATATCTACAAGGTAATATGACCCATTTTTCATAGCCTTCCTAATGACAAATGGCCTCTCCCAAACGGGGGCTAATTTGTGCTTACTATCTTGTACCAATCTTAGAACCAACTCAACTTCTTTGAAAGAACGGTGTTTGATTTTCTGACTGTGATAACGTTGCATTCCTTGCTGAGCACAAGCTCTCGTTCTTCTTCTAAGATATCGATGGCATCCCGTCGTGCGTTTTTGGCATCCGAGTCATCGTATGCCTGCACTCTTGGGCTATCGTGGATCATGTCCGTAGGAAGCACTGCTTCTGCACCATAAACCAGGAAAAAAAGGAGTTTGCCCTGTTGATCTATTCGGCGTCGTACGAATACTTTAAAGCACATAAGGTAATTCTTCTACCCATGCTCCAACTGCTCTATGAACAGAAGATCCGAGTCTTGGGCGGATTCCTTGCAGTATCGAACTATTCATTTGTTCGACCTGGCCATTGGATTGTGGGTGTGCCACAGATGCGAGATCGAGGCGAATTCCCTTTTGTCGGCAATACTTTGCCAACTCTCCAATTGAGAAATTTGTCCCGTTATCCGTAATTATGCTATGTGGAACGCCATATCGCATGACTACGTCAATGACGAAATTTCTGGCAGTCACACCATCAAGTTTTTTTGATGGGTTTTGCTTCCACCCACTTGGTATACTTATCTACTGCAACAAGTAGATGTGTGAGTCCACCTGTGGCAGTTTTGAATGGTCCCATCATATCTAGCCCCCAGACCTCAAATGGCCATGTTATGGGGATAGTTTTGAGTGGTTGGGCTGGCATATTCGTCTGTTTGGCGAAATACTAACATCCAGCGCATGTATTCACTATGTGCTCCCCATCTGTCTTGGCTGTGAGTCAGAAAAACTTTGCACGGAATGCTTTTTTTAACTATGCTTTTTTATTGAGCATGATGTCCACAATCTCCTGCATGGATTTCCTGCAGAATTTATCGTCCTTCTTCTAGTGAAATACATCGCTGAAAAATTCCGATAGTACTGCGCTTATACGGGCAACCATTGATTACCATATATCCTTTACATCGGCGTTGTATCTGCCTTTGTAAGACTTCGTCTGCTCCACCCGGGAACTTCTGCTCAACTAAGAAGTTTAGGTACGGAATTGTCCAATCCGGTTTAACAAGCAAAACTTCTATTGACTCGGAAACTAGAGGATAATCGACATCTCCGCTTTTAATTGATGGTTCATGCAAATGTTGGACGAACACACCAGGTGGTAAAGTCTTCACTCTTTCCAAGCCCATGCAGGCTAAAGCATCCGCGTTCCAATTTTCTCCCTTTTGATATGAAGTACTTCAAAACCTAGGAAGCAGATGGCGAACTCGTCGATTGTTCTCCGATATTCGGCCATAATGGGGCTTTTATCATCCCATGTTTGGTTTAGCTAATGTTGTACCAAGTCCGAGTCACCATAGCAAAGTATACACTTGACTCCTATCTCCTTTGCAATATGCAAGCCATGAAGCAAAACTTCATATTCTGCCACATTATTGTTGGTGTTGAAGTGTATTTGTAATACATATTCCATTATGTCGCCTTTTGGAGATTTAAGCACTACACCAGCTCCAACTCCTTCTTTCATTTTGGATCCATCGAAATGCATGATCCAATATTCCGACTCTGGCATTGGTGTGTTTTCCATTGCTTCTATCCAATCAACCACAAAATCTGCCAACACCTGAGATTTAATTGCCGTCCGGGGTTGGTACTTAATGTCGAACGCAGCGAGCTAAAATGCCCCATTTGGGTACTCTACCTGTTGCGTCCACATTGTTTATAATATCCCCTAGTGGTGCTTTGCTTACCACTATTATGGAATGTTCTTGGAAATAGTGACGGAGTTTTCGAGATGCGGAAAATATGCCATATGTCATCTTTTGATAATATGGATACCTTTGTTTTGATTCCGAGAATACCTTGCTGGCGTAATATACCGGATGCTGATCTGGAATACTTTGCTCGTCTTTTCGTCTTTCCACGATTATCACTGCACTAATAACCCTATTAGTTGTTGTAAGATATAGTAACATGGGTTCTTCGTCTTTTAGGGATGCCAAAATCGGAGTTTTCATCAATGTTTCTTTTAACTGAGTTAATGCTTTGTCCGCCTCTTCTGTCCATTCAAATTTGTCGGATTTCTTCAACAATTTGTATAATGGCAGAGCTTTGTCGCCAAGCCGGCTTATAAACCTGCTAACGGCGGCTGCAGAACCCGTCAATCTTTGGACATCTTTTAGGCATGCAGGCCTTGTGATGTTCAAGATTGCCTTGATCTTTTCTGGGTTTACCTCTATTCCTCTGTGAGAAACAATAAAACCCAGAAGCTTTCCTGAAGGAACCCCGAATACGCATTTTAATGGATTCAACTTCATTTTATAAGTGCGCAAGTTTTCGAAGGTTTCTCGGAGATCTTCAAGGAGTGTATCCTTTTCCTTGGAAACAACAACAATATCATCCACGTAAACATGGACGTTTTTGCCAATTTGACTATGCAAGCATCTTTGCATGCAGCGCTGGTATGTTGCACCGGCGTTCTTGAAGACAAAAGGCATGGTTATGTAATAGTATGTTCCAAATGGGGTTACGAAGGAAGTTTTTATTTTGTCTTCTTCCTTCATACTTATTTGATGGTAGCTGAAATAAGCATCCAAAAAGCATAAAAGCTCAGAGCCAGCGGTGGCATCTATTATTTGATCGATTCGCGGTAATGCGAACCTATCTTTTGGACACAACTTGTTCAAGCCGGTGTAATCTATACACATCCTAAGGACGATACTATCCTTCTTCGGGACTAATACTGGGTTCGCAGACCAATCAGTATGTATGACTTCCCGGATAAAATCAGCTGCTAAAAGCCGGATAATTTCCTTGCCTATAGCCTTCCGTCTTCTTCCATCGAAACGACAGAGACCTTGTTTGATGGGTTTTGATCCTGGGATTACTTTGATTTTGTGCTCAGCTAGTTCCCTGGGCACACCTGGCATATCAGCTGGACACCAGGCGAAAATGTCCCAGTTCTCACGTAGGAACTTGATGAGCGCGCTTTCCTATTTATCAGTAATTCCTTTTCCCACTACGACAAATTTTGTCAGATCTTTGGGATCTAGGATGACCTGTCTTGTATTCTCCTAGGCTTTGAAACTATCGGCCGGCTTCCGGATTTCTTTTCCTCCCGGCATTTCTGTCGGCGATACTTCTTTAGCTAGCTCCTTCAATTCTTCCTTCTGAATCACTTGTTCGGCATAAAGGGTGTTTCCTTTCTCCAGCTCGTTCGCCAATTTGAAGTCTCCAGATATGGGGATTACTCCTCCTTTTGGCCCTGGCAACTCCAGCTTGTTATAAATACAACATGATCTTTCCATGAATTTGGGGAAAGCCGGGCGTCCGAGTATTGCGTGATAAACACTTTCGAAGGACACCACCTCGAATGAGATCCTTTCCTGACGGAAGTGTTCTCTCTTTCCAAAGGTTATGTCTAGGGAAATTTATCCTAGGGATTGTGCTTGTCTGTCAGGAACAATACCATAAAAAGGTATGTTACTGTGATTGAGCTGGGTCTCGGAGATGTGTAGCTGCTTCAATGTACTTAAGTACATGATATTGATACTAGATCCTCCATCTATGAGCACTCTTTTGAGTCTAGTGTTTTGAACAATAGGGCTTACGACCAAAGCATGTGTGTCGGGTTCTGGGATGTTTCCAGGATGATCAGACTGATCCCAGGTAATTGGCGTATTTGAATACTTCAACTATTTTGGGGTTGGAGGTACAACCGCGTTGATTTATCGAAGTGTTCTTTTCGCCTGTTTTGCCGAGGGAGTTGTCAGGAAAGTTAGGTCACATTTTCCTTCAACTCTCTGGAATTTTGGCTCACCTTTCCTCTGTTGTTCCTAGATTTTATCATCAGTGTCCGATTCACTTTCTTCTTTTTCAGCTTTCGGCTTTTGCTTGTTGAACTTCCTTTTGGAATTTTTTTCCTTTGTTCCCGGATCCTGGAGTGCCTTTCATGTGTTTGTTGAGGCGGCACTGCGCATTGGTATGGGTAGGCTTCCCAAATTGCGAATGGTGGACACAACTTTTCGACTTAATACCTTCCAGAACACTTTCGAACACTTCTGGGATCATCTGGGTCCTCCTAGAACACTTCTAGGAACATCTGAAACACTTTCATAACCCTTAAATATCAGTCTTCATATCATCGTTGTGTTCATATATGTCAAGTCGCTAAACCGTTAAGCGTGTGACCCAACATGTTCTATCATTTGTGAACATGTATGGAACACTTTCTGATCAATAACCGACAGAGGGATCTAGATACCCATAGCAGCTCCCACGCATCACGTAATATCTTTATCATGCGAATCTTTAGTATTATCACTTTCACTTACATTTTTCTTCATGATACTTAGCACAACTCGAGGCGAGACTTTTAGCAGTATGATGTCGTGAATTGTTACCACCCGTTAGGTACCCCAAGAGGAAGGTGATGTAGCCTA
The DNA here is from genome assembly GCA_028641055.1 of Alopecurus myosuroides. Classification (NCBI taxonomy): domain Eukaryota; kingdom Viridiplantae; phylum Streptophyta; class Magnoliopsida; order Poales; family Poaceae; genus Alopecurus; species Alopecurus myosuroides. The sequence continues at coordinate 422,297,194 of CM054059.1, forward strand.
GCAGGAAGATCTTCTAGGGTGATGAGACCAAGGTTTAATCAAACCAGTAGGACTTACATAACTACAACACGGTGCTCATCAACTAGCGTTTTAACAAGCTTGGACCCGCAGACAACACACAAACTCACTTTGCCCCAACGTTCCAGGAGGATTTTAAATCTTCCCGTCTTGCGAAACACAAACAAATTAAAGATATGATGTGGAAATTAATTATAAAGGTGAAAACAGAACAAAGCAAGTGATGGAGTGTGGACACACGCTCGTTGGGAGACCCCAAGCACAAGGTGTGAACAGTGCAGCAGCAAGTTTTCCCTCAGAAAATAAACCAAGGTTGAATCGACCAGTAGGAGGACAAGCAATCTCTGAAGGTTGATGCAGCTGAAGTGGCAGGGCGCACTACCGGTTCAGCAACAACGTCGAACCTACACAACACAATCAAATCACTTTGCCCCAACGAAGCAGTGAGGTTGTCAATCCCACCGGTTTTGCTGAACACAAAGAGGTTAAACATATGATGTGGAAAACAATATGAAAACAGTATGAAAGCAGTAGCAGCAGTATGAAAGCAGTGGAAGAAGTGTGTAAACAGTAGAAGCAGTGTGTGTATTATCAGTATGAGAAAATAGACCGGGGTCCACAGTTCACTAGTAGTGTCTCTCCGTAGAACATAAATAACATGTGTGATGAACAAATTATAGCTGGGCAATTGATAGAAATGAAGGCTGCACCGTAGTGCATATGTAAGACATAAATATTACTATGTGATTCATGCGGTCATTACAAAAAAATACATAGACCGTCATCCAACTGCATCTATGTCTAATAATCCACCCTCCGAATATCATCCGAACAAACGTTGGGTATTAAGTTGCAAGCAACAGATTATCGCAGTAAGCAAAGTGTGTAATGTAAACAATGTAAACTAGGTAAACACCGTTGTTTTCTCCCTAATGGCAACAACACATCCTCCATCCGTCACGTTTCTCTCACTCGAGCACAGATGCAAAGAAGGCATGAACCCATTATCGAGCATAAATACTCCCTCTTGGATTTACTAGCATATACTAATAATGGAGAGTATGCAAGATCATAAATAACATTAACATGATAGATTGATAATCAGAAGACATAGCATTCAACATTCATCAGATCCCAGCAAACACAACATGTAGCATTACGTAAAGATGATCTCGATCATGTGAGGCAGCTCACAAGATCTAAACATGAGGTACAAAGTGGAGAGAACAACCATCTAGCTACTTCTATGGACATGCAGTCCAGGGATGAACTACTCACGCATCACTTTGGAGGAGGGCATGGTGGTGTAGACCCCTCCGGTGATGAATTCCCCTCCCGGCAGGGTGCCGGGGAGAGTTCCAGAACCCTCCCGACCTCAGGATGACGATGACAACGGCCTCGGGTGTTTCTCGGGACGAAGTGGTATATTTTTAGGGTTAATATGTCGGGGGTATAAATAGGAGAAAGAGCAAAGGTGGTGGAGGCCTGGGGGCCCCACACCACCCCATGGCGCGGCCTGGGGGCGTGCCGCCCTATGATGTGCCCCCCTGTGGCCCACCTTCGGGCCTCTTCGGGACTCCGTGGAACCTTCAGGAATTCTAGGACCTACGGACTTCGAATTTTCCAATTACGAGAATATTTCCAGAACAACTTTTCTTAAACTAAAAACAGCAGAAAACATGGAACTGACTCTGTGGCATCTTGTCAATAGGTTAGTCCGGGAAATCGATAAAAATCACATAAAGTGTATAGCAAACATGTAGGAACCAACATGGAACATCAGAAATTAAGAATACGTTTATGATGTATCAGCAAGTAATAATAAAAAGTAAGTAAACGAGATCGTAATCAATGTAAAAGAATGGACCGGGGTCCATAGTTTCACTAGTGGCGTACCTCTAAAATATAACAAACAAACACGTTGGGTGAACAAATTACAGCTCGAAAATTGATAGAATTGAAACAATAACTAATTATGACAAACAAAGTTCAGTGTAATATTCATGTAGGAATTACGTCAAACATACATGTATCGTTATCCAACTGCATCTATGACTAATAATCTACCTTTAGTGCGCTTCTATGCTTGCCACTCACAGGTGTTAAGTTGCAAAGCAACAAATAATTACATTATGCACCATACATCATGTAAGCAATATTCATAATCATAAAATGCATAAACGTTGTTTTTTAACACTTAGTAGCAACAACATATCCTTGGTATTAATCGTTGTTATCACTCGAGCCCAGGCACAAAGGAGGCATGAACTTACTATCTAGCACATAACTCTCTCTTGGCGATACAAGCAATCACTTGGCCAAAGTAACCACATGGATCGGAGAGCAGGCAAGAACTTAAGTAAAATATGGATATGATAATAGAAATAATATTATATAAGAAACATGGACAATCTAGTCATAACTTCACAATTCATAGGATCCCAGCATACATAACATGTAGCAATTACATAATAGTGATTCTGATCATGTTAGGAAGCTCACAAGATCTAAACATGCTAACACAAGGAGAAGAGACAACCATCTAGATGCTGCTATGGACCCGTACTTCAAGGATGAACTACTCATGTATCACCTTGGAGGAAATCATGGCGACTAATAAGCCTTCAATGACGATATCCCCCTCCGACTAGGTGCCATAACAGGACTCAGAACTCTCGAATTAGGGTTTTGAGATGGCAACGGATCTCTGGAAGTTTTACGGGAAATAATGCCCGCACCGAACGTTTTAAGCCAAGGGGCAACTTATAGGAAAAGAGAGGACACAAGGGGGTGCCCTAGGCCTAGAGGCGGGTACTCCCCTCCCCCTAGTGATCTCCTTCGGCTCCTCTTTGGACCGCGTCTTCGTGCGGTGAAAAACTGCCCCCCCCCCCCCAAGATTTTCAGGACTTTTCGCGAGTATTTGTTTAACATATTTTCTGAAAAACAAAAAAACATGAACTGGCACTAGGCATCTTGTCAATAGGTTAGTACAGAAAAATATTCTAAAATGAAATAAAAAGGTAGTAGAAACATGTAGCAATGGCATAAAACAAGCATGAAACAATAAAAAATATAGATACATGAGACACGTATCATGGTACCACGTAATCAACACCTTGATCACTATACCCAATTATCCTCGTTACGTGGAAAGTGTTGTTTTACTCGTTACTTTGCACCCATGTCCATGTGACTAAAACATAGTCACAATACCTGGCTAGGTGATGATGTACTTTGTAATTTCAAGAGGGCCTAGAGTGTATCCTTCCATCACCATATTAGCAAATCCTAGTCTTGACATATCCAATACGACGTCTTCAGTACACCTGAAAGACACTTTTATTGTTACTCGGTTATGGAATAACGTTTGACGTATCCAAAGTAACCATCTAGTCCATAGTGGCCATGAGAAGCTCGTCGAGATCTCGCTTGTGCTGCTCCTGCTTTGCGAGGACGGTCTCGTAGATCGCCTTGCCTGAGGTTCTCCATTAGCTCTTGACAGTGATAGGCCTCGCTATCGCCACCAGGCGCGTATCGTGTGGATGAGGAGGATCCATAGTTGGAAAGGGGGGAACCTTTTCGCTGTGAATACCAAGTGGTAATTTGTGGCTAGGACTCATCAAGAACTATGTGGTTGGTACTCGTCTTCTTAGGAAATTGCTCTAAGAAGGAGGATGAATTCAAAATTCGAATTTGAGTGTGGTTTGCCTGTTTGGAAAACAAATAAAATCGCCTTAAACGTAAAAATCAAGATCTGTCTATGAAGATAAAAGCAAGAGTTAGATCTAGTTTGTTGCCAACATGATGATGCCGAAGAGGTGTCGGTGACGAAGTTTATTAAGCCTGATGAAGATTCTCATAGCTAAGCCCAGCGGTGAGAATGTCATCGACTCCCCGTGTCCAGCCTTCTGGATCCAACCAAGTAAGGGTCAAACGGATGATCCATTTGAGAGTTCACACACGTCCGCTAGCTCCGGTCCAGCATAGTTTCGTTGTACAGGTCTTAGCCTCTATTGGTGTATAAGAAGACGGAGATCCCAGCACGTGAGAGAGAGCGAAAAGGAATAGACCTGCGAGAGGATGCCTCAAAACCCAAAATCTAATTGTTTGTCAAAGGAGGAGGGGTATCTCCTTTTATAGTGGGGAGGGGGAGGGGAGCCTTGCTGGAGGGGCAAACCCCTCCTCGTGTGCGGGCGCCCTAGGTGGGCCCCACATGGGCCTGGACGGACCTAGGGTTTGGGCGCTTCCCCAAACCCTAGCCGCACCCCATGTGGCCGCCGCCCCCTCCCCTCTACTTGTCTTGGGGGCATGCAAGAGCGGGCCGACTGACCTAGTAGGCTTGGAGCCCATGTGGTTCAGCCCAGTGGGAGCAACCCATGTGACCATCCGGTGGTTTCAGATTTTTTTTCCATACTTTCTAGAATATTTCAAAAAAAGTCCTGAACCCCTTTCTGGATGTTTTGGGGCGTTCACGATATCTCAGAACTCTTCCAATGACGTTGGAACCATTCTAGTGACTCTCTGTCTCTTATTCCAGACCTACCAGTATACACAAATGACCGATGCTAATTGAAGTATGTGACCCAAGAGGTTCGATAGTAAGCGTACATGAATCGGGAACACTGCCCGATCAATAACCAATAGTGGAGTCATGGATGCCCATATTGATTCCCACTGTTCGAATATCCTTAGTTGAACATGTTGGTTATCGTACGTATTTCCTATTGCTTCGCGATACCGAACGAAACACGAGATGAGATATTCCGCTATCTTGTGAAAGGCAATTATTTGATCCCGGTATCTTGTTATCCTCTTTACCGATGAGTTTCCTTCTACTCGTTTCCGTATTCCGTTATCCCCATGATTGATAGCATGCCTTGTCTGCAAAACATTATGGATACCTTCATACCGAGTGGGCCCAGGTTGTCTCTCTATTTTGATGGAGGATCAATTCCCAGTCTTGGAAATTTAAGATTAATACACACCTTCGATACTATCCACTAGCTGTTTTTTTAATCACCGTGTTATGGTGTAATACATGATTAAACCAAAGCAACCTCGCGAGCATGTGCAATCCTAATAACCTCATGATCCAAGGACAAATAATTACGTCAATATTTTTGTGATAATACTAACAACATACAATGCCGAAAAGGGATCTCATAGTATACCATCTATCTGGGTCTACCCAACCACATTGTTCTTGCTAACAATATGCTCTCATTGATATTGGCAAAACACAATGCCCATGACCAGGATAACAACCATCAACCAATCAACGAATTAGTCTAAGAGGCAAGACTAGGGTACAAAGTTGTGTTCATCTTTCTACACGTGCGTATGGATTTTTCTCAGAATTTCACATTCAGAAATCACAACAGTTATAGCATAAACCACGAATATTAATATGAAACAGATGTTAATAATTATTATTATTGCCGCTTGAGCATACATCCAACAGGTACAAGCGAACGTCTTCCGCCGTGTTCCACATGAGAACCTCTTACAGATAAATAAGGGTTATCTAAATAGGCAAAATAAGGTTATCTATATAGGCAAGCGAGAGGCGAGTGATCCGCTTTGGAGCCGGAGCACTGGGTGGCTCATTTTTTAAACAAAATAAAAAACGGCATTTGTAAGTTTCGAAATAATTGGAAAAGAATCTTAGAGGTGGATAATTTTCAATCCTATCAGTGTGCAATGCAAAATTCTTTATATTGTAGGTTGTGCAAAAATGACAAATGTGTAGATCTAATAATACACGTTTTCAAAAACTTGAAATTTGGTCAGATTTGTCTTTTTTGTAGTCTAAAATATAACAAATTTTGTGTTGTGATTTTGCATGGTGGTAGATTCCAACATTATATACACCTATAAATTTTTCCGAAAATTAGGTATGTCATTTTTGAAATTTTCAGATAACGGGTCCCCTTGAGCTCGGGCTCCATTTGGGGCGAGGGAGAGACCCACTTCTCTGCATTTTTTTTTTTAAGAAGAACCCACTTCTCTGCAGGGAAGCGCGTGGATGGTTTGCGGATCCTCTTTGTGGGCTGGGCTCCTATTCCATCTTCGGCCTGGTTCATTTCTGGCTAGTATCAGGATGGATGGCCTGGATACGTGTGAGTGATGTTGAGTTCTGTCTAGAGATACTCTGCTGTTTCAGTCATGTTGTGCGTGGATGCAGGGGTGTGTGTGAAAACACAGTGGCAAACCTGACTTTGTTTTATTGGTTCCATTCTACAGTACGTAGTAATGAAGTCGGGGCCATGCTCCTTAATTGGAAAAAAAAATGGCCCTTATTGGTTCCATTCTAGTACAAGAGAATGCCACATCTCTTCACTTTCTCCTTACAGTCAGGTTCAGATCCAGTGGACATGGATGCACTTATGAAATGGCTTGATTATACAATCAAGATTCTAGGACGCACTACAAATCTCCATAGAAAGCTAAAACTATCTGCAAGCATATTTAATATCAGTTGGTGTGCTTATTCCCTTGTACTTATTTAACGAGATATCTTTTTTTCAAGAAACTGGAAAGCCCGCTGCTCTTCGGTTAGATGAAACAGCGTATGGTTTACAGTGCGCCTTGGTACAAAGGTCAAGGCGCCCAACCCCCACTAGTTTTCTTTCCTTCCAAATCTTCTGCATAACATTTAATGAAATTTCTCGCGTTGCACCTAGCCTAGCACCCCATATATGGATGATTGTTGGAGCATCTTTGTCATAGGATCTTCCTACACTTCATCCACCATTGAGTCCATGGTCAGAGTTGGGAAGTTGCAGACTGCAATCAAGAATTTTCCAGTGAGACAGTGAGCACATAATTGGAATCCTTATTCGGATAAGAGACTACTCGCAATCACAACCCTCATTGTGTGGCACCGATTGATCTCAGTTTTGGTCTTGATTGTAGCAACAAACTTAAAGAACAGTAAAGACAATGCTGCAGAATCCAGCAAACTTCGATTTACTTTCTTGATCAGCTTACAAACATATACTGACTATGATATTTGATATCCACTTCAGGGCTGATAATCACACTTATGACCAGAGAGTGCTGACTAGGGAAAGCAAACGATAAATTTATTCATTTGGGGGTACCACAAAAGAACTCTATATCTAACAAAAGGAAACAATACTCACATGGGGCATCAAATTAGTAAAAGGGTGAAATCATTCATACCTAATTATTATTTCGTGACTGCTCAAGCTCAGGCCTGTGAACTGACATTCGGGAAATCTCAGATACAGCTGCATCATTTGCAGGTGTATCATCACCAGCAAGCTCCTCATACGCAGCCTCAAATGCTTCTTGCCAGAACCTCGGAAGCCATACATGATCACCAGTGCGTGTGTATAGGTCCCACATCCGGCGCACTAGTTTCTCCCTTTCCTCCATCTCCTACTCATTCATAAGTAGGCATACTTGAGTATTCGTTCCTAAAATCACAAACCTAATAATAATTCTACTTCCATTTATTTGTAGCTTGACTCTCTCCTGCCGGTAGACAACTACCAATTTTGAAATGCTACTTAGATAATTACCAGACTTCAGCATGTTATCATAACCCAAAGCAGGAACAAAGAAAGACCCTTGCCAGAAAATAGGAACAAAGGAAGATTGTTCTTCATCCAGGTAATATACCAACTAAAATGTTTCTCGGCAAAAAAAGAGATCATGTGGTATCAGAATAACATGATGGTTTCAGGTTTGAGCATAAGGCATAGCACTTCCTCAGCACAAAACTGAACATTCAGAAGCTCAGAAGATGGGTGAACTCACTATGTGCCCAGAAAAATCTGATTTGTTGCGCATTGCTTGATCTGCTTTCACGGTTACAGTTCAAAACCTATATATCCTATATCTAAAGTATCTAAATAGGAGCAACCCACTAAGTCTATTTCTCTCAACATGCAAGGTGTCCACCTCATCAAGCATCTCCAACCAATCTTAGGACGCCACATCTCTTGAACTATGCCACCTCGGCCTGTTGACAGTCCACGCTCTGCTTTCCCTTCACATTCCCATTGAACATAAATCTGTCACATGAAACGTCACCCACCATGGTTGAATCACCCACCTTAAATATCTGGGAACGCCGGCCGCCATCATTTGACGCCTCTTCGTTTTTCCACACCTTTAGGCTCGCATTTGCTGGGTTGCCAGTTCTCACGGGATCTGCTGCAAGAGGTAGGCACTACCCTCCCTGCATCGATTTCCCGGTCGACCTGTGTGTGGTAGATCTGGAAGACATTCGTTGCTTCAGTTCCCAGCCGGTGGCTGCAAGGGTGACGGGAGGAGGCACCAGTTCCATACGACAAAAGGTAAGCTCTCCTCTGCCTGTTTTGATTCGAATCCGATCAGATCATGTGATGTCCATGATATACAAGCAGTTACTGGTTGATCTGTCCATGACGTCGTTTCATCTTTTGTAGCGCAGGGCAAATTCTGTTCTGATGGGTTGACGGCCGCGTACGCATATAAGCAGATGTGTTCTCCATGGAAGTTCTACACCATCTTTACATGATTCTTTTAGTTCTTCCATTTCATTATCTGTACGGAAACTGCCACGAAGTCTGGGGTGACACTGCTTTTCCAAACTTAAACCTAAATATATCTGTGTGCGTTTGCAGATTTTTTATCTATGTCACGTGTGCACAAGGTGTTTGACGAAAATCCAAGTAGGCTGCATGAACAAAAAGAACATATGTAATCTTTGTGCTCCTTCAATGCTTTTGAAGCTTTGCAAGAGAAGCAGTTCAACGTTGTACTTTTGCTCCCTTCCTAATCACTTCTCTTTGTCTGAATATGGACCAACTAATAGGTCATGCCTGGTTTTGTGTTCAGCTAATAGGTAGTGCCTGGAGTTGTCTCTCAACCAGCTACCTCCTGAGAAGCAACATTTTAGGCGAGCAGGGAGATAAAGCTAGCTGTTTGACTTGGATTTAAAAGATATTTTCTACTTAACTGATGGTAACTCTTTATAATTAAAACCTGTTGAAGTATCTTTGCCTCAAGTCATGGTTTATCTACATAATTTAACATAACTAAGTTTCTTTAATTTTTTACATTGAAGTAATTTAGATACCATTTTTCTAATTTCAGATTTATACTAAACTACCAACTCTGGAGCAACTGGATTGGTTCCTAAGGTAGTACAGCCTAACTATTTTAATCTCTCATTTGACCAGTGGCTATACATACTACATCTAGCCTACGATAAATTATATTGTAATGTAGCCTATCAATCTACAGTTACTTTGATAATCATGTAGATTGTTTTTTTAACTAAATCATGCATCCCATTTTCAAGAGTGCGTATATTGTCCTACTTGAAGATAGCATTTCAGGTACTTCTGTTTCTGTTCTCTAATTCATGCGTGCTTGAGCTGTTCGTTGGTGCAGAAACTCAGCATGCACTATTCTCCACGTGCCATAGCGACTTTGATGACGATAGCGATTAAGCCTCATTTAAGAACATAATCAAGTCTTCCTTTTTTGGTGTATCCATCCAAACTCATGATTCTTATTCTTTACACACATGTGGAGTGTAGGTCAACAATTGACATCTTGCTCTCAGATAGCTTTGATACCATAAGCATATTGTTGCACATTATGCACTAAAACCATGGCGATTCATCGGGTTAGGTGTAGTCCATGTTATTAAACATCGTTTGAAAATATGATTCTCTCAGTTTATAAAATGTATTCATGTGTACGCATTTTTCGCTCACTGAACTATTGCCAATTCGGATCAGAGTACGATCAGAAATTATATCTTTTCAGCATATACGGCTGAGTGTTGTATGTTTTATCAAGTGAGCTTTGTCCAATCCACTAAATTGTAAGACACTTGATATATTATCTTTTCACCATGAATGTGCGCTTTTTCTTCAGCTACCGCCATTGTCATTGCTTAACTCCTAAAACAATTTTTTGTATCACAAAACAATTTGTACCTGAAACCCCCGCAGCAACGCGCGGGGTATCATCTAGTATAACTAAATAGGTGATCCTCACTAACTTATTTTGCAGCTATGCCACATATCATTTCTATTTTTTATTAACCGCTAATTATTTCTATGTGGTACCAATCACCAAGTAGCATTGCATTAACGCAGAAGGCACTTCGACTTGGGCTCATTTCAGCCTATAACTACTGTTCATCTTCTTCAAGCAGGCGAGCAACAGTTGTTCTTCTCTCCCTCGATAAAACAGCAAGCAACCATTCGACTGTCCATGTGCTTATCAGTTATCACTCCTCTCCATGATTGCTCTAGGAAACAAACTCGCCCTTTCCTCTCCCCACGGTCAACACTAGGACATAAATTCATAAGAAACTACGCTCCTGTGGGCAGCTTGGACGGATCTTGGCACTGATGCCGCGCGTACGACGTTGTGTTGCCAGAGCTTCTCAATTGTGCTCCCAAAGAAGGTCGGAAGGCCGGTACGGCGGTAAAACAGGGTCACCATCCGCGCTTCTTAGTGCAGGTTCGTGCGCTCCAGCAGCTCATGCTTGAGTCTCTCGTCGACCAGATGTAGCGATTTCTTACGATTCTCAACTGATAATTTTGCGATTGTTTTAACATCTTATCGCGTATAAGAAAATATTAGCGTTCACATAGTGTGACGACTAATATCAACGATTCATCCTACTTTTTGTGTGGCATTTACACGGCTCTGGAGGCGTGTTTTGCCGTGATTATCTCAAAGAAATATTTTCGACTACAACATATAATAAAAAGGTAAGATTATTTTTTGGTAGTCCTACATTCACGGTCACTCTCTAGCTTGTTGGTTCATACAGTATTTTTTCTTGCTTAATTTCTTTGCCCTGCCACACTTACACATTATCTAAGTACCTTATGGATTGCTATCATATAAATGGATCGTGCATGTACAGCTTTTTTATTCTTTTCCCTCACATTTCAGTCGACTAATTGAAGTATTTCATCAATCATTTTTGTTTATATTTCATTGTGGGCTAGGTTTGGCCAATTGTGAACCAAGGATGGACCCTACAGAGCAAAAAAAAACAAGAATCTTACTGGTCATAACTTCAGAGCATGTTCATATTTTCACTGCTATCAAATCTAGGATGACCAAAGGCTTGGATTTTCCAGATATTAAATAAAACTATCAATCTAACATGTCTTCGATTTATTTATTTCTCTTTCCGTGCATGAGACCAAATATTTTGATGCTTGAATAGAAACTACCTTACTTTCGCGACATCTACATGACACGTTCTGTGCATGATATTATTATTTTGTGGGAACAACTCATCTTTACTTTAACTCTACACTTAAAAAATGCCTCATGACTAACAGATGAAATCCTTATTTCATTCAGATTTCAACATATGCAATTTCTTTCTTTCAATTAGGAAGCAAAGATCAAATAGTCAAAACATTAAAAACAGATTTGCTTGAACATGGACTGGTGGAGCTGACATAAAGCAATTGTGCATCTCCAAGTTTTAGTGGATCTGACCCGAAGCAACAGATTTGCTTGAACATGGATTGATGGAGCTGACCTAAAGCAATTGTGCATCTCCAAGTTTTAGCGGAGCTGACCCGAAGCAACTCATCCTCTTCGACTCTTTGAAGATTAAGTTTGCTAGCAAATCTATTTTCTTTGTACAATTTGTATCCTCAATAATGATGTTTAATCATCACTAAAGGACCAAAGGAAATTTACCGAATATGTTATGCATAGTTGATAGTATTTTTTTTATTTCAGCAGTAGCAATTGTAATTTAGTTATTTTGCAAATCTTTTGGATTAAGCATATGTTTGATTTTACATACATTTATTTAGTTCTTAGCATATTTTCAGAAATCGGTACGAGTGTACCACCGATTTCATGACCACTCTGCAACTTGCATATCTAAGAACTTAACATATTGGAGCTCAGGATTCGGGAACAGAACAAGCCCCAAGTCACAGAGATCTAACAGGGTGTGCGGCCGCCCGGGGCCTCCAAAATCCAGGGGCCCCCATCTGCACATGCTATATGCCTATGTATTGTTAGCCTACAAGAAAAAGGTAAGAAAACCTTTGGGTCAATGGGCTATGTGCTGCACGTCCAGGGGGACATCGGGTCGCATGCACGTATCAAACTAGAGGCCATTTTCCGCCTTTTCTGTTAAGAAAAAATATTAGTGATATATTTGATCGGCTCCAGGCCTCCAGCATCCTAGGTCATCGTGTGTGCTGGTCGCCGATACACGCCGCCGCCGTCGCACATCGTTCTCCTCGACGACTCTCGACGCGAGGTACTGATCTAGAGACTAGAGTTCCATACCACGCGCTTCATGCAGTAATTATGTATTTTATGCACGCGTCCTGTTTATTCACTTATCCAATATAGATTCCACGACATAATTGCCAATTATTTGTCTCGCCGATTTCAAGTTTTCAACTTTCGGGGCCCGCTCACGACAACACGCTAGGTCGATTCGACTCTTTTCTCTTCCATCTTCACGCGCACATTGCCAATTTGAACATGTGAGATATATAGACATATAAATATATTTGGTTTTATATTAAACTCGGTCACCTTGCGGTCTTTGAATGATAATGAACTTGACGAAGGTTGCACAAAATTTGCATAAACTTTCTCTTGTGATAGTAAATCTGTTGTTGAGGTCAACAATGACTTAGCAGAGGGGTTAAAAGGTTTGGTGGCATTATGAATCGAGTAGAAATTATTATAGAAATTATCGGACAACACAAGGTAATATGTATAAATTGTTTGACATGTGTATTGCTTTTAGATGCATTTACATCATATTGAGAAGATAAATTTTTAACATATATATTCATTATTATTTGTTATGATGTCAATATTAAGGGCGCCAAATTTTAGTGTCGCCCCGGGCCCCTAAAATCTCAGGACCGGCCCTGCACATAGGCTTCATTATCGGTGGATGTGTCTCTCGATACAATACATAGTTATATATAGGAAAGAGAGGTAGATAAACTAAGGACCAAATTCAGGAAAAATTTGCACTCAAAAAAAAGATGGGACCGCAACATCTGTTGCGGTTGTACGATTCCCGATTTGTATATATCTCAAAAATTCCGAAAAACCTAATGAAAAAATAAATATAAGAAGCATATTTCATATTGCACGAATCCTCTCATAAAAAAGCTCATTATGAGAAACATCTGAAAACTAGCGTAAAGAAAAAGGAGTACAATCCACTTAACATTTGGTTGAGTATCGAGATTCATAGATCAGGGTTTAAGAATCTCTCTCTAGGTCTAGCATTTCTCTAACTCTTGTGATACTCACTATTACTTGCTCTATTAAAAATAATTATATGAGAACTGCTTTACATGATCTTGGTGCAGTAGTAGGTGTTATGCTATTTTATCTCTATAAGAAACGCTATTTAGACAGTCTAATATATACTCAATATTTCATTACAAACGGCCGATAAATCTACTGTTGTTCCTATTAGAATTTGAGAAATTGTTTAATTTTAACTTGCTTTGTTGTGTTGGAAATGATTGAGTATGATAATATATAGAAGTATAAACGGTGAGAGCTCCAAACTCTCCCTCGACGATTTGAGCTTTTGGCCCATCCGATCTGAGCCTCCGCGCGCATCTTGTCCTCCCGTTAGGGCCGCCTTAGTCGAGTCGGCTCAACAGTGGTGTCGGACCCATAGATATCAGGGTATCCTAAGCTGTCCGCGGCGTGCCCAGCCCACCCGCCACGGAAGGAGTCGTGCCAAATCTCTACAAGAGGTGGACGCACCGGCCCCACTTTCGCCAAGGAGGATCCCTTGGCGAGGGGTCATCTACGGAGATATCCTTGCGTATTGACGGAGAGGAGCCCTACCTTGCCCACGCTCCTCTCCAGAGGGGCCCTCGCCCGCTGGGAGACAGCCCATGTGGGGATGACGCTCGAGCCTCTATGCGAGTGATGGAGTCATCACAGCACCGCAGAGCGACTTTGGCCGCAGTTTCCATTGTCGTGTATAAATTGTGAAGCACCGCTGCGTGCGTCAAAGCCCTGACCGAGGCTTTCCTCTTTGGTGTAAGGAGACCGGTCTACCACTACAAGACGGAGAGTCATCAGAGCCCCCATCCCTCTGCCATGGACGGTGGCACTTTCCTCGACGGCCGGCGACAGCTGGTGTTGCAGAGTATCGCAGTGTACTCCTTTGACACCTTGTGGTAGCTCTTTCCCGGCCAATGAGCGGGAAAGAGGGCCGAGTGCTGGTACAAGAAGGGCTCTCCTAGCCTCGTAGAAGGGGATCGATCAGAAGATAGAGAGCTCAATCCCTAGGAGAGTCCCCGTAGTCTGTTCCAAGCACAAGCTCGCGCTTGTACTGTACACATCATAGACAATCCATCAGACAAGCAGTAGTAGGGTTTTACACCATCACGGTGGCCTGAACCTGGGTAAACTATTCGTGTCTCCATTGTTAGTCTTCGCGAGTTCCCCTCTCGAGACCTCTCGAGGTGCGTCAGAATGTGGTTAGCCCCCAGTGTTCGAACCTCTAGAAGCGATCTTGTCTAGGACAGATCCGCCTCTCCGGCATTTGGCGTGCCAGGTAGGGGACTAATACATTCTCTTGCATCTCCGCCACCATGGTCGCCTCCCACACTGACCGGACCGGCCGTAGGGCTCGGTCCTGGAAGCGGACAACCATCGGTGGCCTCATCTCCAACCTCTCCAGCAACGTAACCCACCGTCCTCGCTCCCCCGTGTTGCGTCGCGGACATGACACGACGCCTGTTGGCAGTCCCCCGCGTACCCGACACAGCCTCTGCAGTCTCATGTGCAGGCGACGCTCTCCCTGCAGCCATCGGCCGTGCGCGCGCATGGTCGACAGTGCATGCATGAAGCCCTGCATGGAGCACAGGGGCCGCAGCCCTGTCCGCCCAACGCCAGCGCTAGCGACTCTCAGTTGGTACCTGCCACTAAGCTCGCTCGTACAGCAGGAGACACTCACGTGATGACTAGCACTCCGTCCTCCACTTGGGATCTCACCAGCTCCACCTCGGAAACCACGCATGTGACTGACCCCGCGGAGTCCCGCGCACGTGGGACGCGCGGCACGACACCCTTTGCCTCGAGAAACACCCCCGCCGACTCATAGTTTCCTAGCTACCGAGAGCGGCGGGCGAGCGCCCGGGCAGGATGCTGCTACGCATTCTCCAGGGACCTATGGGAGGCAAGGTGGCCGTTCGCGTTCCGTCCTCGTCTCCCGCCGCGCTACGCTGGCGATGTCCCTCCTTCGGGCTTTCTACGGAGGTACGAGGAAAGAGTCAGGGCCGCCGGGGGATGCGACGGGTGCCTCATGAGGTACTTTCCACTAGCGCTCTATGGCCCTCCACTCGCCTGGTTCCTAAACCTCCCCGACAGCTCCGTGAGCACGTGGGAGGACCTTTGTGCGCAGTTCCTCTAACGCTTCCGCCGCATCGACCGTCTTATCCACGGTGAGCCCGAGGGTCACGTGACTCTTTGACGCTTTGCCATGGGAAGCGTCGGTCCCAGCTCTGCGGAGGCGCACCACACCGCTCCATCAGGCTGCCACGCTGCATGCATCCTCGGCGGGTCGATCGCCCCGCTCTACAGTCGCCATCACAAGAGGGCCTCGTGGGAGGTCAATGACGTCCATCAGGGGGACGGACCGCCCCCGGAACCTCTCAAGTGGTCGCAGCGGGAAATCCCCTTCGACATCACCGACAGTCCCAAGACCACCGGCTCCGTGGGAGCCATCCCCCTGGTCTGCACCCCCACGATCAACAGTGTCGCCGTCTCCAAGACGCTTGTGGACGTAGACGCGGGCCTCAACATGATCTCTCTCTAGACCTTCGAGAAGTTACGTGTCTCACACAATCGCCTGAAAGCAACCAGGCCCTTCACCGGCGCCACCAGCGTTCCTTTGGGGCGGGTGCCTTGGCGGTCACGTTCGGCACACGCCAGAACTATCGCACCGAGGACATCGACTTCGATGTCGGCCACATCGGGCTCCCCTACAACGCCATCCTTGGCTACCCCTCCTTGGCCAAGTTCATGGCCGTCACGCGTCATGCGTACAACCTGGTCAAGATGCTCGGCAGCAGCGGGCCCCTTGCTGTCTATGGAGACGTGACGGATGTCGTGCGCTCCATGGAAGATGCCTACAAGGAGGCGGCAGCGTCACACCCCATCGACGAGGACGGCGTCGGGGACACCATCGAGCCCCCGAAGAAAAAGTTGTTGTTCTCTTAGGAGAGAGCATCCACGAAGAAGGTCCCCATGAACCCCGATGGCATGGGGCCTACCCTCACCATTGGAGTCGGGTTGCCTCCCAAATAGGAAAGCGCGCTCGTCTCCTTCCTTCGGGAAAACACGGACATGTTCGCACGAACATCCGATATTCCCGGTGTGCCAAGGGAGGTGATCAAGCACCATCTACCTGTGTGCCCCAGCGCGCGACCGGTCAAGCAGAAGGCTCGCCGCCAGGGCCCCGAGAAGCAGGAATTCATCGCCCGCGAGGTGGAGAACCTGTCGAACGCAAATATCATCCGCGAGATCATCCACGCCGAGTGGATATCCAACCCAGTCATGGTCTCTAAGCACACGGGCGGGGGGCGGCTCTGCGTGGACTTCACCGACCTCAACAAAGCATGCCCCCAAGGATCCATATCCTCTCCCGAGGATCGACCCGGTAGTGGACTCCACCGCTGGGTGTGACCTCCTCTGCTTTCTGGACGCTTTCTCGGGCTACCACCAGATAAAGATGGCCAAAGAAGATGAAGATAAGACCGCCTTCATGACTCTTTGCGGAGTGTTCTGCTATGTGTGCATGCCCTTCGGCCTGAAGAACGCCGGGGCTACCTTCCAGCGACTCATGCGCATCGCCCTGGGAACACAGATAGGGAAGAACACGGAGGAATACGTCGACAACATCGTCGTCAAAACTCGCAAGGAGCGCACGCTCGTCGACGACCTCGCGGAGACCTTCCAGAATCTCTGCAGGGTCAACATCATGCTCAACCCCGACAAGTGTGTCTTCAGGGTTGCACCAGGGGAGTTGCTCGGCTTCCTGGTGTCTCACTGAAGCATCGAGGCCAACCCCGATAAGATCCGAGCCATCGAAAAAATGCAGCCCCCACGACGGCTGAAGGACATGCAGTGCCTCGCGGGATGCATAGCGGCTCTGGGACGCTTCATATCCAGGTTCGGTGACAAGGCTCTGCCATTCTTTAAACTCCTAAAGCGATCGGGTCCATTCAAATGGACTACCGAGGCGTCTGCTGCATTTGAGGACCTCAAGAAGTATCCGGCAAGCCCTCCCATCCTGGTCGCACCACGGCCGCGGGAGCCGTTGTGTTTGTACCTTGCAGCCACCCCTCAGACAGTCAGCGCTTCTCTCGTCGCAGAAAGGCCAAGTGGCAAGAAAAGAGCGGCCCTTCCCGGCCTGGAGCCCACGCCCGCCTCTCCCCTAGAGGACCCCGCTGCACGGCAAGACCTCCACAAGGATGACACCCTCAAGCCCCAGGAGAGCCCCAATGCGTCGGGACAACTCACTACCGGTACCTCTACAGTCGGTCTCGTCGAGCACCATGTCTACTTTGTTAGCACCGTGCTTCGAGATGCCCGCGAGAGGTACCCCGTGTAGCAGAAGCTCCTGTACGCGCTCCTTGTGGCTTCGAGGAAGCTTCGCCATTACTTCGAGGGACACCCCATCACAGTGGTATCCGCATTCCCTCTCAAGCAAATTCTGCGCAATTCCAACGTCACGAGGCGTGTCACCGAGTGGGCTGTCGAGCTCTGACACTTCGAGTTCTAGTTCCTCACGACCAAGAAAATAAAAAGGAGGGGCTCTGGTGGATTCAACGCAGAATGGACTATCCCGCCTCCAGAGGAAGACCCTGAAGAGGAGACAACCATCTCCGGAAAGCTGGCTCCAGAAGTATGGACCATGCACTTCGACATCGCCTTCTCCTCTCAGGGCTTGGGGGTTGGCGTCGTGCTTACGTCGCCAACCGGTACAAGCTCTAATACGCCTTCCAACTCCATATCGGCCACAAGGCCAAAGTCCCCAACAACATCGCTGAGTACGAGGGCCTCCTCGCCGGCATCAGGGCAGCAGCGGCCCTAAGCGTCAAGCGCCTCACCATCAAAGGAGACTCCCAGCTCCTGGTAAACTTCTCCAACAAGAGTTTCGCAACCAAGGAAAAATACATGGCTTTATACCTCGAGGAGGTTCGGAAGCTCGAGAAGCGCTTCCTTGGCATGGAGCTACAACACATCCCTCGAGGGGACAACAAAGAAGCAGACATCATTGCCGAACGAGCATCAAGAAACTGGGCGCAAGCCCCAGGTGTCTTTGAAGAGAGGCTCGACAAGACATCCATCATCCCCCCGTCCGACGATGACGAGAGACAAGGCCACCAGCAGCTCGAGGAAGAGCTCCTTCCCAAGGCGCACCAGACTGCGGCATTCCCTCGGGATACCGCCTGGTGCTGGCATTCACTCATGAGGAGGCAGGCTGGAACAAGAGCCTCATCGACTACATCCAGAAATGGGATCTCCCCGAGGACAAAGCAGAGAGCGCGTCGCTCGCCGAGCCAAGATGTACAGCGTCATCGACCACAAGTTGTACCGGAGGCGCCCCAATGTCGTGGAGCTTCTATGCGTCCCCCTGGACAACGACGTAGAGCTCCTCAAGGTAATTCACCAAGGCGACTGCGACCACTACACTTCATCACACACCCTCGTCGACAAGGCCTTCCACTACGGCTTCTATTGGCCTACAACCCTCAAGGACGCCACCGAGCTAGTCAAGACGTACGAGGTGTGCCAGTTCCACGCCAAGCAAACACATTGATACGTCATAAACGTATCCTTAATTTCTGATGTTCCATGTTATTTTCATGTTATTTCCTACGTGTTCGCTATACACTTTATGTCATTTTTATCGATTTTCGGGACTAACCTATTGACAAGATGCCACAAAGTCAGTTCCCTGTTTTCTTTTGTTTTTAGTTTCAAAAAGGTTGTTCTCAAAATATTATCAGAATTGGAAAATTCGAAACCCAGAAGTCTTAGAATTCCCGAAGGTTCCACGGAGTCCCGAAGAGACCCGGAGAGGGGCCACAGTGGGGCCACACCATAGCGCGGCGCCCCTCTGGCCGTGCCTGGGGGTGGTGTGGGACCCTCGGGCGCCCACCGCCATCGCCCTTTCGCCTATATAATCCCCCGACATATCAAACCTAAAGATATACCACTTTTTCCCGAGAAACACCTGAGGCTGTCGTCATTGTCATCCCAAGATCGGAAGGGTTCTGGAGCTCTCCCCGGCACCCTGTCGGGGGGGAATTCATTACCGGGGGGGTCTGCACCACCATGCCCTCCTCCGAAGTGATGCATGAGTAGTTCATCCCTGGACTACGGGTCCATAGAAGTAGCTAGGTGGTTGTCTCCTCCACTTTATATCTCATGTTTAGATCTCGTGAGCTGCCTCACATTATCGAGATCATCTTTATGTAATGCTACATGTTGTGTTTGTTGGGATCTGATGAATGTTGAATGCTATGTCTTCTGGTTATCAATCTATCATGTTATCTTCATGCATATGTTATTTATGATTTTGCATGATCTCCGTTACTAGTAGATGCTCTGGCCAAGTAGATGCTAGTAACTCCAAGAGGGAGTATTTATGCTCGATAGTGGGTTCATGCCTCCTTTGCATCTGTGCTCGAGTGACAGAAACATGACGGATGGAGAATGTGTTGTTGCCATTAGGGAGAAAACAAAGGTGTTTACTTTGTTTACATTACACACTTTGCTTACTGTGATTATCTGTTGCTTGCAACTTAATACGCAACGTTTGTTCGGATGATATTCGGAGGGTGGATCATTAGTCATAGATGCAGTTGGATGACGGTCTATGTGTCTTGTTGTAATGCCCGCATGAATCACATAGTAATCTTTATGTCTTGCATATGCACTACGGTGCAACCTTCATTTCTGTCAATTGCCCAACTATAATTTTTTCACCATACATTGTTATTTATCTTTCACGGAGAGACACCACTAGTGAACTATGGACCCCGGTCCATTTTCTCATACTGATAATACACATACTGCTTCTACTGTTTTCACACTGCTTCCATTGTTTTCATGCTACTTCTACCGTTTTCACACTGTTCTCATATTGTTTTCCACACCGTACGTTTAACCTCTTTGTTTTCAGCAAAACCGGTGAGATTGACAACCTCACTGCTTCGTTGGGGCAAAGTGATTTTATTGTGTTGTGTAGATTCCACGTTGTTGCTGAACCGGTAGTGCGCCTTGCCAGCTCAGCTGCATCAACCTTCTGAAGTTACACCTTACTCCTACTGGTCGATTCAACCTTGGTTTCTTTCTAAGGGAAACTTGTTGCTGCACTCTTCATACCTTCCTCTTGGGGTCTCCCAACGAACGTGTGTTCACACGCATCACACGCCAGCCCGCACAAAGATTGTAGACAATCCCTGTCTCATGGCCATTCGCGGTCTGGGGTCTGGATATCCTGGGACCATTCCCACGAGCGCTTGTGGGATACCGCTACTTCTATGTCGCCATCGACAAATTCACCAAGTGGGCAGAGGTGGAACCGGTCCGGGACATCCCGGCAAGGACAGCAGTGAAGTTCATCAAGGGGTTGGTCTGCCGTTTCGGCGTACCCAACCGCATCATCACCGACAATGACGTGCCATTCACGAGCGGCCTCTTCAAGTCCTACTGTGCCAACCTGGGCATCAAGATCTGCTACACCTCCATCGCACACCCGCGCAGCAATGGCCAAGCAGAGTGCACCAACGCCGAGGTCCTCAAGGGTCTCAAGACAAGGAGCTTCAACAAGTTCAAGGCCCATGGGAAGAAGTGGATTGACAAGCTCCCGTCGGTCCTGTGGTCCATCCGCACCACCGCAACCAAGCCCACGGGGGCAACACCTTTATCCCTAGTCTATGGGGTCGAGGTCGTTCTCCCTGCTGAACTCAAGAATGGATCTCCCCAAGCCCTTGCCTTTAATGAGGATAAGCAGGAGAACTCCACACCGAACACCTGATGGTCCTCGAGGATGCAAGAACCCGAGCCGCTGTCCGCGCGGCTTGGTACCAGCAATGCCTCTGGAGCTATCACAGTAACAACATCAGGCCACACACACTAGAGGTGGGCGACCTAGTCCTAAGGAGGATCCTCTCCAGGGAAGTCTTGCACAAGCTCTCTCCCACATCGGAGGGACCGTACCGGGTGACGCACGTCACGCGTCCCGGGGCGGCGCGCCTGGAGATAGAAGACGGCACGCCTGTGCCAAACCCGTAGAACATCCAACACATGCGGAAGTTCTACTCATAGTAATTGCTTGCTCCACGTGCCTCTCCTAGGCCGTGGTGACGCACCCTCGTGGGGACCCCATGACACCATGGTAAAAACGACGCCAGGACCTCTCTCCGTGAGGGTCTCAGGTGTTGGGAATATGCCCTAGAGGCAATCATGTATGATGTATTCATAAAGTTATTAAGTTGTCCTTGTTTTGAACATCTGATATATGTCATTGAATATGTGATTCGATTGTGGAACTATGTATTCATGTTGTTCATGCTAAATTGTCCTTGGTCATTAAAGGTTGTGCTGGACACACACCCTAGACTAATGTGAGTGTTGGCTGATGACACGGTTCCACTTGTCATGGGCATGGTGATGCCATTCCAACGTTCACAGACTTGGCTAAAGAGTTTAGCAAGTCGGACTGACCCATATTGAGATGCAATGAGTAACTCGTCATTTGCATGTCTCAATCAATGTAATCCTTAGACCTGAGGTTGTCGCACAATCCGAGTTGTGGATCACCGACTTAGGTTTTGTCAAACAATGTTCTGTGACAAGGCAGTTATAAAGGCAGAGTTCAGGTCGAATGAGAAGCAAGCTGCGTTATGTGGATAATCAAGATGGGATTTTGCCCCTCCGGATGGAGAGATATTCTCTGGGCCCTCTCGAGTGATATGATTCCGGAAGCATGGCCATGCGCAACTTGGTTAAGTGTTAACTGAGTCTGTTGACTAAGAGTTAGTCAGATGAATCACATATCACGGATCGACAAGAGAGTCAAACTATTTAAGGGATGACGATAAATCGCCTATAGTTCGACAAGGTATATCGTGAGGCAAAAGGGACTAAGATGAATATCACATTGAAAGGTATGTCGTCATGACTCAATGGGACTTGGAAGTCGGCACGTTCTGCTAGGAGCCGCTACCGATTGATCGATGGGAGTCGGACTCCAATCGTGTCCAAGTCGCCATGAGCCTGCAGGGTCGCACACTTAAGAGCGGGAGCAAGTGTATTGGTCGGGTTGGACCCGAACCGGAAATGTACTGGGTTTTGTGAGTCGGACTCACAGAGGGAATGGGCCACAAGCGTTGTGAAGCCCACTACCACTCGCTATATAAAGAGGGGCGCAGGTTGCCCAGCGGGCACGTTACTCCACTCACATGCGTTGGGAACCCTAGCCCCACTTAGTCCAGCCGTCGCACCGGACCTAGCAGTCCGCCATAGGAGCTCCTCCTCGTACGTGTGGATACCGGCAGAGGTGTTGTACGTTCAGCACTTCGACGTTCATGTGATTGGATCGGCTGGATCGGATCGTGGGACTCTACTGCATCGACGTGCTTCATCGATAATCCGCAACCGCGCGTCTGGTGGTAATCATCGTGGTCTTCTACCTCGGCTAGATCTTGGAAGTACCGCGTAGGAAAAAGTTTTGTTTATCTCTACGCGTTCCAACAGTGGTATCAGAGCGGTAGCTTCTGGTTTTAGGCCCGAGATCCGCACATATGTGATATGTAGTTAGCGTTAGGTGTGATCTAATTGCTGTTTTGGTGGTCGTTCTATGAGATAGATCAGTTTTGTACAAGGTTGATTGGATCAATCGTACTCGGGGTTAATGGATGATCTGGTTTCCATGATCATACTTCTAAGGTCGTGGAACAACTTACCCCTACCGGTCGTTTTCCGCCATCGGGGTATACCGTGACACATAAATCCAGTTGCGGTGATCGAAGATCAAAGAGTTTGATCGAATCGGAATACGAATCAGATTTGGGTAAAATCGTTTTAACTGATGAAGAAATCCATGTTCGGAATGCAGATGAGATCTGCGTTTTCCAAAATTGTCGGGCCGCCGGCTTCGCCCTGTCGTAGCGCCTTAGATGTTGTTACGAGTTTCACAACGCCGGTAGATATCGTGTCTATGCATAACTTGTTTTTGCAGGAAGTTGTGAATGGTATGGCTTATGTGCATGTGATGTGTGTAATCCATACATGACCTGCGTATCATGTTCTTGTCAGCCGGCTGGATCCTAGGTGCTGTCATTTTATTGTATAACGACCTGCGTGTCGGATTCTCTATGTAATTTTTCATTTACTACCTAGTGTAGCTTGTTGGAGAACCCGGGTGACATGCAAGTCGATGTACAAATCGGCTACATGGAGTAAGATGGCACGTGACAAGAGTTGGCACGAGTCGACTTACAAACTTCGTGGAGATGGAGATCACCATGAAAAGAGTCATACCATTTCACATTATAATTGCTTTATTTGCGTTATTGTTATGTCTCTTTTTACCTCTATTTAGATAGTTGGTAGATTTTAATCCCTAAAAGAAGGTCTAGTCGGTCGCCCCGCCAGTGCTGCACCATCACAAGTCGGACATTCTTGGTAGTGGGCTCATAAAATCGAGGTGCTACCAATTCTTTCCGATTAGGTGGGTTTGAGTCGGACTCTTACAGCGGAAGCACTTGGTAATCTAGACGAGTCCATCACAACGGTTGTGGGGCTCGGGGCGAGGTAGGTTGGGAGCCGGGGCATGTGATGCCACCCAACTAACAGGAGTCGTATTGGATACGATTGGCAAAGTGTTGCCTACCTAGGTTACTTGACGGCTAGCGGTGATGCTAAAGCTCACTAGTCGGCTTGCTTATTTAGGATCTTGAATCACTTAGCAACCATCGGAGGGGTGTTGGTTCTAGTGGGAGCATAAGTATGAAAGCGTTTAATATGCCTGCTCTTTTATGAATACATGTCTTAAGTGTTTTGCATATTTTCTATTGTAGATCAATGGCACCTAGCAACCTTCCTCAGTTGTCCACGTTTGCGTTGAGGTCAATCCTAGAGAAAGATAAGCTTAATGGAACTAATTTCACCAACTGGTACCGTAATCTGAAGATAGTCCTCAAGCATGACAAGAAAGAACATGTTCTAGAAACTCCACTTCCAGAAGAGCCTGATGATGATGCGACTGTCGCTGTCATGAATGCCTACCGTAAGACTAGAGATGAGTCTACGGAAATTAGCTGTCTTATGCTTGCACACATAGAACCGGACTTGCAGCAGCAGTTCGAGAATGTTGAGGCCTACGATATGATCGAAAGCCTCAAAAGTATGTTCCAGGCTCAGGCAAAGACCGAGAGGTATCAAGTCTCTCAAGCTTTGCTGGGCTGTAAGCTTAAAGACGGTGATCCACTGAGTCCGCATGTAATCAAGATGACTGGTTACGTGCAGTCTCTGGATCGGCTAGGCTTCCCAATTAACGAAGAGTTCGCTATTGATATAATTATGAACTACCTTCCTAGTGCGTATGGTCCGTTCATTTCGAACTACCACATGCATGGTATGGATAAGAAGATCACTGAATTACATGGGATGCTCAAAACGGCAGAGGCTGGTCTTAAGAAAGGCGTCAGTCAAGTGTTGATGGTGCAGAATAAGGCTAAGTTCAAGAAGAGTTCTTGGACTAAGAAGAAGAAGGATAAGTCAGGAGGTAGCGCCCATGGCCCTGTCCAGAGTGCTTCCTCAAAGACTAAGCCTTCTCCTACAGACGAAGCCAATTGCTTCTATTGCAAGCAGGATGACCACTGGAAGAGGAACTGCACCAAGTATTTGGCTGACAGAGCCAAGAGTGGAGGTATGACTTCCGACTCAGGTACACTTGTGTGCAATGTTATAGAAATTTATCTTGCTGATGCGCCTAATAGTTCTTGGGTATATGATACCGGATCAATTATTCACATATGCAACTCGTTGCAGGGACTGGTAAGAACTAGGAGCGTGGTAAGAGGAGAGGTTGATATTCGGGTCGGCAATAAGGCGAGAGTCGCTGCGTTGGAAGTCGGCACGATGCAACTTCATTTACCTTCAGGATTTTTAATGGAATTGAATAATTGTTATTATGTTCCAGTGCTTAGTCGAAACATTATTTCCGCCTCATGTTTGATGAGACAAGGTTATGAGTCGAATATTAAGAATAATGGTTGTTCTTTATATTTGAAAGATATGTTTCATGGCTTTGCACCCGTTCAGAACGGGTTATTTATTTTGAATCTTGATAGTGAATCGGTCTATAACATAAATATTAAAAGGTTGAAACCAAATGATCTGAATATGACTTACTTTTGGCATTGTCGGCTTGGTCATATAAGTTGGAAGCGCATGAAGAAGCTCCATGATGATGGACTTCTAACTTCGTTCGACTTAGAGTCGTTCGAGACATGTGAATCATGCCTACTAGGCAAAATGACCAAGACACCTTTTGCAAGGAGTTGTGAAAGGGCGTCCGACTTGTTGGAACTAATACATAGTGATGTATGTGGTCCAATGAGTACGACAACAAGGGGTGGTTATGAGTACTTCATTACTTTTACTGATGATTTAAGTAGGTATGGATATATCTATTTGATGAAACACAAGTCGGAAGCCTTTGAGAAATTTAAGGAATTCCAGAGTGAAGTACAAAATCAACTCGGCAAGAAAATAAAGTTTCCGCGGTCGGACCGTGGAGGCGAGTACTTGAGCCATGAGTTTGATGACCATCTAAAGAGTTGTGGAATAGTTCCTCAACTCACCCCGCCGGGTACACGGTACACCGCAAAGAAACGGTGTATCAGAACGGAGAAATCGGACCTTGTTGGACATGGTACGATCAATGATGAGTCGGGCAGATCTACCTTTATCATTTTGGGGTTATTGTCTAGAAACTGCAGCGTTCACACTAAACAGAGTACCATCAAAGTCAGTAGAGAAGACACCGCATGAGATGTGGACTGGCAAAAGGCCAAGTTTGTCTTTTCTTAAGATTTGGGGTTGTGAAGCATTTGTCAAGCGACTTAAGTCGGACAAGCTCACGCCCAAGTCGGATAAGTGTATTTTCGTGGGGTATCCGAGGGAAACCTTAGGATACTACTTCTACAACCGGGAAGAGGGCAAAGTGTTTGTCGCTCGGAATGGTGTCTTCCTTGAGAAAGAGTTTCTCAGTCGGGGAGTCAGTGGGAGCACAGTGCAACTCGAAGAAATTCGAGAAGAACCAGCTAGGGGCGAGTTGGCAAGGGCCTTGGAGGCTGAGCCAGTCGTGGTACCTACGCCGGTAACATCACCTGAACCACGGAGATCTGCCAGATTACGAAATGCTCGTGATGTTTTACTGTTAGACAGTAATGAGCCGGCAACTTATTCGGAAGCGATGGTGGGCTCTGATTCCGAGTCATGGCTTGGAGCCATGAGATCCGAGTTAAAGTCCATGGATGAAAACCAAGTTTGGAATTTGGTTGATCTACCTGACGGTGCAAGACCCGTCGAGTGTAAATGGGTCTTTAAGAAGAAAATTGATATGGATGGAAATATTTCCGTCTATAAAGCACGACTTGTCGCGAAGGGGTTCCGAAAGGTTCAAGGAGTTGACTACGACGATACCTTCTCGCCCGTAGTGATGCTTAAATCAATTCGGATCATGTTAGCCATAGTAGCCTATTTCGACTATGAGATATGGCAGATGGATGTCAAGACGGCTTTCCTTAATGGAAATTTAACTGAGGACGTGTATATGATACAGCCCGAAGGTTTTGTCGATCCAGCTAACGCTGACAAGGTATGCAAACTTCAAAAATCCATTTATGGGTTGAAGCAAGCATCTCGGAGTTGGAACATTCGCTTTGATGAGGTAGTCAAATCGTTTGGCTTCATCAAGAGCGATCTTGATTCTTGTTTATACAAGAAGTTTAGTGGGAGCAAAGTAAATTTTCTAATCTTATATGTGGATGACATATTGCTGATTGGAAATGATGTCATGATGTTGCAAGAAACCAATGAATCATTGGAAAGGAGTTTCTCAATGAAGGATTTGGGTGAGGCAATTTACATATTAGGAATCAGGATCTATAGAGATAGATCAAGGCGGCTCATTGGATTGAGTCAGAGTACATATCTAGACATAGTTTTGAAGAAATTCAAAATGGAAGAGTCCAAGAAGGGATGCTTACCGATGTCCCATGGCATAAAACTTAGCAAGACTCAGTGTCCTTCGACGACTGATGAGCAAACTTGGATGAGTGTGATCCCGTATGCTTCGGCAATCGGATCCATCATGTATGCCATGATTTGTACTAGGCCAGATGTTACCTATGCTCTAAGTGTTACGAGCAGATACCAGGCTGACCCTGTCGAAGCCCACTGGGCAGCGGTTAGAAATATCCTTAAGTACTTGAGAAGGACAAAGGAAATGTTCCTAGTTTATGGAGGTGATGAGGAATTCAGTGTAAAGGGTTACACGGATGCGAGTTATCTCACCGACTCAGATGATTCTCGTTCACAATCTGGATACGTGTTCGTAATGAACGGAGGAGCTGTGAGCTGGAAGAGTTCCAAGCAAGATACGGTGTCTGCATCTACAACAGAGGCTGAGTATATTGCTGCCTCGGAGGCTGCAAAGGAAGCTGTTTGGATCAGGAACCTCCTGATAGATCTTGGTGTGGTTCAGGGCGCGTCCAATCCTTTGGACGTATATTGTGACAACAATGGTGCTATCGCACAAGCCAAGGAACCTAGACAACACCAGAAGAACAGACATATACTCATGCGTTACCACCTCATTCGCCAGTTTGTCGAACAATGTGATATCAAGTTATGCAAAGTACACACGGATGCAAACATTGCAGATCCGTTGACAAAGGCGCTACCAAAGCCTAAGCATTAGGCGCACACGAGAGGTATGGGCATTCGATGCCTAGGCATATGATGTCAGGATGATTGACTCTAGTGCAAGTGGGAGACTGTTGGGAATATGCCCTAGAGGCAATCATGTATGATGTATTCCCAATGTATTCATAAAGTTATTAAGTCGTCCTTGTTTTGAACATCTGATATATGTCATTGAATATGTGATTCGATTGTGGAACTATGTATTCATGTTGTTCATGCTAAATTGTCCTTGGTCATTAAAGGTTGTGCTGGACACACACCCTAGACTAATGTGAGTGTTGGCTGATGACACGGTTCCACTTGTCATGGGCATGGTGATGCCATTCCAACGTTCACAGACTTGGCTAAAGAGTTTAGCAAGTCGGACTGACCCATATTGAGATGCAACGAGTAACTCGTCATTTGCATGTCTCAATCAATGTAATCCTTAGACCTGAGGTTGTCGCACAATCCGAGTTGTGGATCACCGACTTAGGTTCTGTCAAACGATGTTCTGTGACAAGGCAGTTATAAAGGAAGAGTTCAGGTCGAATGAGAAGCAAGCTGCGTTATGTGGATAATCAAGATGGGATTTTGCCCCTCCGAATGGAGAGATATTCTCTGGGCCCTCTCGAGTGGTATGATTCCGGAAGCATGGCCATGCGCAACTTGGTTAAGTGTTAACTGAGTCTGTTGACTAAGAGTTAGTCAGATGAATCACATATCACGGATCGACAAGAGAGTCGAACTATTTAAGGGATGACGATAAATCGCCTATAGTTCGACAAGGTATATCGTGAGGCAAAAGGGACTAAGATGAATATCACATTGAAAGGTATGTCGTCATGACTCAATGGGACTTGGGAGTCGGCACGTTCTGCTAGGAGCCGCTACCGATTGATCGATGGGAGTCGGACTCCAATCATGTCCAAGTCGCCATGAGCCTGCAGGGTCGCACACTTAAGAGCGGGAGCAAGTGTATTGGTCGGGTTGGACCCGAACCGGAAATGGACTGGGTTTTGTGAGTCGGACTCACAGAGGGAATGGGCCACAAGCGTTGTGAAGTCCACTACCACTCGCTATATAAAGAGGGACGCATGTTTCCCAGCGGGCACGTTACTCCACTCCCATGCGTTGGGAACCCTAGCCCCACTTAGTCCAGTCGTCGCACCGGACCTAGCAGTCAGCCGTCGGAACTCCTCCTCGTACGTGTGGATACCGGAAGAGGTGTTGTACGTTCAGCACTTCGACGTTCGTGGGATTGGATCGGCTGGATCGGATCGTGGGACTCCACTGCATCGACGTGCTTCATCGATAATCCGCAACCGCGCGTCTAGTGGTAATCATCGTGGCTTTCTACCTCGGCTAGATCTTGGAAGTACCGCGTAGGAAAAAAGTTTTGTTTATCTCTACGCGTTCCAACATCAGGGGGCTCTCACCAGGCGTGCCGCCTGGCCACGAGAGCCTCTACCCACACAAGTGGGAAGCCTCATTCCAAACCTTTGCACCTGAATCGCGCGAGTATCAGCCCCATGACGATGGGAGTCCCGTGTCCGCACAGTGACGTCAAGTGCCTCTTGGGGGACCGCAAGGTCATGACATCCCCAAGCATTGTAATGGACATGCTCACCCTAGTGGTAAAGTCCTTTTTGCTAACCGTCCTTGTCACCTCGACAAGATTTTTTTTCCTCGGGAGCGCACATCTATTACTTCTTTTCGAGGACACCTCGCGAGCAGGGGCTAGGATCGGACCCGTTCACAGGAGATAGCCAATCAGATTAAACCCAGGCGGCAGAGCTCTATCTAAACGGGTCGCTACCGTGCATGACACATCGACTAAGTCCTTGTGCTGATTTCCTCTCGAGGTATCCACGAGAAGAGCATTGATGTCTACGCACGCTTCTATTCTTGTAGACAGTATTGTGCCTCCAAGTGCAGAGGTTTGTAGAACAGCAACAAGTTTCCCTTAAGTGGATTACCCAAGGTTTATCGAACTCAGGGAGGAATAGGTCAAATGTATCCCTATCAAGCAACCATGCAATTACGATACAAGAATTCTCTTGTGTCCCCAACACACCTAATACAATTGTCTGTTGTATAGGTGCACTAGTTCGGCGAAGATAGAGTGAAATACAAGTAATATGGATGATTATAAGTGATAATAGCAATCTGAAATAAAAATGGCAGCAAGCAAACATGTAGCAGAACTGATTGTAAACGGTGTTTAAATGTTTAGAAACAAGGCATAGGGATCATACTTTCACTAGTGGTCACTCTCAACAATAATAACATAATTGAATGCATAAATATCTCTCTTCACTACACTACTCCGAACCAATCTCCGGTCGGATAACAAACACCAATCATTGCGTAGGGCTGCAAAAGGCACTCCTTAGAGTTTTCATTTACCCATCTTGGTAACCCCCACGCTATCACCATGAGACCTAGATGGTTCCAGACAAACACCACAATTTCATAGGGTCATCCAACACAAAATATAAATATCATGCTAAACCACACGGTGCACACACTGTCACCTTCACACCGTGATCAAAGTGTCTACGGAGATCTCATAACAAAACCACTTGAGTAGCATAATACATGAAGAGTAACATCTAATTTTTCAACTAGATTACAAAGCTCATGATCACATAAATATCACACCATGGGAGAGAGAGATGAAACACATAGCTACCGGTAGAGCCCTCAGCCCCGGGGGAGAACTACTGCCTCCTCATCATGGGAGTCAGCAACGGCGATGGAGATAGCGATGGAGTCGATGGAGATGGTTCCAGGGGCACTTCCCCATCCCCGCAGGGTGCCGGAACAGAGATTTCTGTCCCCCCAAACTTGTCGGTGGCGGCGGCGGAGCTACGGAACTTTTCGTGGAAGGAGGCCGATATATTTAGGGTTTATGCCTCGGGGGGACATTATAGGCGAAAGGGCGATGGCGGTGGGCGCCCGAGGGGCCCACACCACCTGCAGGCGCGGCTACGGGAAGCCCGGTCAGAG
Source organism: Alopecurus myosuroides (assembly GCA_028641055.1). Lineage (NCBI taxonomy): Eukaryota > Viridiplantae > Streptophyta > Magnoliopsida > Poales > Poaceae > Alopecurus > Alopecurus myosuroides. The sequence continues at coordinate 422,328,235 of CM054059.1, forward strand.
CCATGGTGTGGGGCCTCCAGGGCCCCCCTCTGGGTCTCCTTTGGACTCCGTTGACGTGTTGGGAATTCTAAGACTTTTGGCTTTTGTTTCGTCCAATTCTGAGAATATTTCTAGAACAAATTTTCTGAAACCAAAAACAACAGAAAACAAGAACTGGCTCTGTGGCATCTTATCAATAGGTTAGTCCATGAAAACGCCTGGAAAACGAAGGAAAACATGTAAAAACATAAAGGTATTGTATAGAAAAGAAGCATGGTGCATCAAAAATTATAGATACGTTTGAGACGTATCACGCATCAGACACACACTCTCGCTCACTGCAGAAACAACCGCCCGCCTCGCGAAGCAACTTGGCAGGAATTCCACCAGGGAAACACGAAGCATCTCGGGAAGGAACCACCACAGGAACCTCTACAAATGCAATGCACCATCAAGCAACTCGCATAGAGCTAAGTTCAACTGCCACTGCTACACCCTTAGATACGCACTACTCTAGGGAAACACCTCAATAGAATTCTTCAAAAGAATCACAAGGAGAGAAAGCATATCCTTTTTGATATTCAGTTCTCGAAGTACATTTCAGTACATAAGAATGTTTTAGTCCCAAACCTAAGACAAAAAGGAGCAAGGAAAGCGGGAGAGTTACTCTCTCTCTCTCTGCGGCTATAGAAGAAGAAAGGACGGCGACCGACCGCGGCTGAACTTGTCTCGCCACAGCTACGAGATATGGTCGGTCGAGAAAGGAGTCGCTGAGACGAAGAAGGAGGAAGAAGAGGATACTATACAAAGGCCAAGGACACAAAGAAAAAGGAAGGATGACTCATCATGGTCGTTAGGCCTTTCCTATGGACAAAGGCACTCAAGCCCCATCCGAGTTAGACTCCTCGCCCTCCACCTTGACGGCCGACGAATCTTCTTTGTCCTCCTCTTCATCGGCATCATCTTCGTCGTTGTTGCTGCTCTCTTTGTTGCTTCCGCTCTCGATGCAGCACTCCTCGCGCTCACCATGACGCCTGAAGATCTTCACAAAGAGACTGTCCCATCCGTCAAAGCGAACATGGAGAATCTATCTCTCCTCTAGCTTCTAGGATTGTGCGAATGTTTTCCACCCCCTCTTCAGCATCAAGTGGCCGGCGGAGAAAAACTCCGCGGACACCCATCAGGGTCCATTGATGCAACCCACCACTTGGAGCCAGAATCAACGGGGCGGGTTGTGGTCGATGTACCTCGCGAAGGAGTCCGGGAGCCTCAAGCGGTTGCGGAGGCGTCCGCGGAGAGTCACCAGGAACTCGTGTGCTAGCACACGAGTGTCCTTCGCCCAGTGGGGGAGAGGGCTCCCCATCACGCTGCGACCACGAGAAGCCTGGCCACCTCGGTCGCGTTGGCCCCGAGAGCTTGCCCCTGCTCGAGCTGAAGACCCCTCCGGCTTGTCTGCGGCCACCAAGGCACGCCGCGTGTTGCGCCGTGGGGCAGCACCGGAGTCTAGCGGCGAACCTCGACCTCGCTCGCCGCATGCGGAACCTCTGTTTCTCTTTATCTCTCTATGGGTGAAGAATGGGAAGTGGAAGGGAGTGAAGATAGCATTGGAGAAGAGTGAGCACCCCCCCCCCCCATTTATGCACGGGCTAGGGGACGGCACCGGGCCCGTTCCATCTTCTCTCTAGCCCGTACATCGAAGCAAAGGAGCACGTCCTGAGGGTGGACGTGACCAGACGCTGAGGCATTTACTGCTATGCGACGCCCCACAAGAGGAGTCATTACGACGGGACATTTCTGCCACACGTGGGAGATCGTGGGATTTCCCCACGAACCGTCGCGCCACGTGTTGCGGCTGGCCCCGCGGCTTAAGGGCCCAAGCCACTTTGCCTCCTCCCGACCCACGAGCGTCATGGGCCCGGGGGCTACTGTCGGGCCCATGGAGACTAGGGTATCCTGGTCCGTCTGCTATGGGCCCAGCCCACCCGGCACAAAAGGAGTCGGTGCCAAATCGCCACAAGATGTGGTCGCACCGGCCCCACTTTCGCCAAGGACGATCCCTTGACGAGGTGCCATCTTCGGAGATATCCTCGTTTATTGACGGAGAGGATCCCTACCTTGCCCACGCTCCTCTCCATAGGGGCCCTCACCTGCTGGGAGACAGCCCATGTGGGGGTGACGCCCGAGCCTCTACGCGAGTGACGGAGGCATCACATGACCACAAAGCGACTTTGGCCGCAGTTTCCATTCTCATGTATAAAGTGTGGAGCGCCGCTGCGCGCGCCAAAGCCTCGACCGAGGCTTTTCTCTTTGGTGTAAGGATACCGGTCTACCACTAAAAGATGGAGGGAGCGTCATCGGAGCCCCCACCCCTTTGGCAAGGACGGTGGCACTGCTCTCGACGACCGGCTACGGCTGGTGTTGTAGAGTACCGCAGTGTACTCCTTTGGCACCTTGTGGTATCCATTTCCCGCCCAATGAGCGGGAAAGAGGGCCGAGTGTGGGTATAAGAAGGGCTCTCCTGCCCTCGTAGAAGGGGATCGACCAGAAGATAGAGAGCTCCATCCCTATGAGAGTCCTTGTAGTCTGTTCCAAGCACAGGCTCACGCTTGTACTATACACTTCGCAGTGCAATCCCTCAGACAAGGAGGATTAGGGTTTTACACCATCACGGTGGCCTGAACCTGGGTAAACTCTCGGTGTCTCCATTGTTAGTCTTCGCGAGTTCCCCTATTGAGGCCTCTCCAGGTGCGTCAGAACGTGGTTAGCCCCCAGTGTTCGAACCTCTAGAAGCGATCCTGCCTAGGACACATCCGCCTCTTCAACAAGCGGTTTTTGCTAAAGGATGCACGCATGCTTTTTTGCGACTCGCCGCTGATTGACCAGGGCCCGGTGCTTCAGGCCCCACCTGGAGGCCTCCAATCGCATTTAATAGGTGTGCACGCTCGCCTACTTGCGCTTCAGAGAGCGCCCAATGGTCGGTTCTGCCCTTTTACGGTTTTAGGTTTCTTTCTTCCCTCGCTGTGTGTTGCACTCTATCTCTCGTTGCCCATGGGTTCGTCTTCCCTATGGTTGTCCACATCGGATTGTTGTGGTGGGTTGCTTTACGTTCGCGCTAGTTTTTCTTCGGAGCGGGCAGTACGGAGATATTGCATCATGACCCTCGGTTGTCGGGTGACGGTGTGACGACCCACTTGTTGGCTCGCCATTGGTTGACAGGTATGCTCTATTGCTGGCTTTCTGCCCTGCGTGGCTCGCGTGTTGTGTTACGTCACTTGCAAAGAATTTGAAGGTTTACACAAATATGAAATTTAGCTTCCGGTATTGGGCCACCTCGTTTTTCGCAAAGTCTAGCAACCTGCATTAGAAACAAGTTCATAAAAAGAATCATAGATACCCAAATGCATCAAGAGTTGATCACAAGGATACGCGTAAGCTCGCACATCCTTCATTCCGTCAAAGTTGAATATATTAAGATCATCAATATCTTCGTTGAGAGAAGGTCTCATGGTTGATTTCCTTTTGGGAGACCTAGTCTCTCTTGAGGAGGAAGAATTTTCCCTCCAAACCAGCATCCAATCTTCTTCATACTTCTATTTGGAGAAGATATGTATCAAATTTTAACACAAATGGTGGGCTAAATGAGGAGATCGAAGAAATCCTAGGAAGAACAACAAGAACTCAAATTTTCCCTGGAGCAATGGTGTTTCTTGGGAGACAGAAAGAATGGGGAGCCAACACTAAAGTGGTGGGGCCCTGGGGCCCCCAGGTGCCTCCTCGGAGCGGCCTAGTGAAACCGCATGGTGCCCCATATGTGTTTTTGGTAATTAATGACAATCCTTATGGACTAATGTTTGCATCGAGTTATCCTTGTAGATATTGTCCATAGGAAAGTTTGGGGTTCATGTGTTGAAGTGTATTAGCTTTCATAATGGCCATTGTTATATTCAAGGATTTATATGAAGATTGCCCATGTATGGAGTTGTGCATATTTCTAGTATGTCTTGAATAAAATGACTAGGTGATCTTTCATGGTTATCTTCAAGACATCATCATATGAAGATTGAAGAAAAGATACAAGGTTGATCATGCTTATGATCAACACACAAATCTATAAGATCTACCAAGTGGGATTATGTATCTCGTGGTATGGTAATAAATGGTCCATATAGCTTTGTGAACTAACCATGATATGTGTTTGTTGCATCTCTATATGTGGTTAGGTATCTTTCCATGGACATGCATCAAAATAAAGATTTCATATAGTCCATGGCCTTTGTCCTCAAGCGGTGTTCGTCATCAAGCTTGACGTGGAAGCTCAAATGAAGAATCTCGAAGAAATCCTATGCTTTATGCTTTCCACCCATTTGGAGATTGTGGCCTCTTGAAGATTTTCCAAAAAGATTCTCTCTCATAATGTTCTATGGGGGAGCTAGTCTCTCCCATAATGGTGTATGGGGGAGAAACTTGCAAGTCTTCATCAAGCGGAGCATGATCAAGAAAGAGGATCCAACTTGAGAGAGTTAAGATCTTCATCATCTAGATCAAGTTGAATGCTCAAGGAAAAGGTATGATCTCGATAGGTTTTCTATTTTACCGGTCTCATACTCTTGGGGAGACCGGGTTGTAGGATCGACAGTCGTGCTATCAAGAGGGGCTCTCAAGTGAGTAACTTGATCGAATCATTGTGGAGAGTTAAAACCTTTGCATACTTGCACATCTCTTTATTGGTTCTTATTTTTCTTTTGTCTCCATTTGTTTTTGGTTCTTTTTGTGATCTTCATGATAAGCCAAGGTTTACCGAAAACGGTTTTGGTAAAAAAAACTTGTTGCGTTTTCGGTGGTGAAAATATCCGGTTCAGCTTTGAGAATGTTTCCACAACTTCCATGTGTGGTGACTTATCCATTCATTTTTTTGTATACTCCTTGTTGTTATCTTTCCAACCCAATTGTATTCACCTCTTTCGGAGTTCATTCGCAAAAGTTATTTTCGTTTTGGTGATGGAGGTTTTACCGGTTGTTCCTTTTAGAGAGGTTAAACCTTTCTACATTTGGTTTTAATTTCCATTGTTGGGCAGTGATGTTTATCTGCATTATATTGTATAGTTTTTCTTTTCGAACTCAACAAGCCAAAGATAATCGAAAACGGATTCCGGACGCAAAAGTTATGAGCGTTTTAGTATTGGTGTTTCTGCATATTTTCGTCAGGCCGGAATCTCCGGACTTAGGGCCGGAATCTCTAGCCTAGCGGAGTCTCCGGACCAAAAACACCTCCATGGGTTGCTCCAATGGTGTCACCCACTGTATAGGGTCCGGAGAGTGCCCGGAGTCTCTGGTTCAGGCCGGAGTCTCCGGTCTTCAGACTGGAGTCTCCCGTGTGAGTTTTTCCTACAATGCTCTTTTTCGTGGGGACCTATAAAAGGCCCCCTTCGTCCCCAAAGATCTAGGTCTTCCAAGCAAGAAATTCCCCCTCTCTCTCCACCATTCTTGACCTTGGAAAGCTTGCCCTTCTCTCATTTCCTCTCATGATTCTTGCATATGTTTGAGGGAAAAGAAAGAGGAGATCTAGATCTACATTTCCACCAATCCATCTTCCTTCTTAGTGAGGGAAATCTAGTAGATCTTGATCTTGGAGTTCTTGGTGTTTCTCCTCCATTGTTCTTCCTCTCTTATTCCCCCATAAGCATTTGTTGCTTTGTTGGAATTTGAGAGTGAAGGGTTTGAGCACTAGTGCTCTTGCCTTTTGCATTGGTTACATCGGTTTGCTCTCTCCACAAGGATTCGTGGAGGTGAAAGTTTGTGGACTTGTTACTCTTGGGTCTTAGACCCTAGACGACTTTGTGGTGTTCTTGGGAGCCTCCAATGGATTTGTGGATGTGTGCCCAGATTGTGGTGACATTGAGAGCCTCCAATTAAGTTATGGATGCATGCCTCGAGATTGAAGGTTGCCAATAGCGGAAGGTGAACTAGGCCTTTGTGGCGAGTGTCGCACCCTGATTTCTAGGGGATACTCACCGTACGAACTGGATAGCAGATGCTTGGATTATGGGGCATAACTGCTCCCACGTCCCAGCTTCCTGGTAGGCCTGCGCTTATGCGCGACAACACAAGCCCTCTATTCCATCGTCGATGTAAACTATCCGCTAGAGATCAAAGGCACTTCCGTCGACGTACTTCAAACCATACACACATGGTACGTCAACGGCGTTGAACAACTGATATCACAACAGATCTCTACGACACAAAAGATTGAAATAAGTTGCAAATGGCTCTCATTAGAGCAGAGATAGCAAATACAATCATTCAGAGGGCACCTGCCCCAACAATACATCATTACAATACAGCGGAAGCATTCAACATGTCTGAGTACAGACAAGAACCAAATAGGCCTAAGAGGCCGGAAACAAACAGACGGAGCCCATCCACGAAGTCTCGGATCCTGCCCGGGTCCGCTATCTACTCGTCAGCAGTCTCGTCATACTCCACGTATTAGCCACCATGTAGATCCTCGGAAACGTAGGTCTGCGGAAACCACAGCCCCAAAGGGGTCAGTACATAAACGTACTGGCAAGCAAGACTCACAGTTCACCAAAGTGTAACCCGTCAACACCAAGCACAGATGCCTTGGGTTCAACGGAAGAAAAGGGGTATGAAGATGCTGCAACTGGCTGCGCTAACCAACTACAAAAACATACTACAACTGCCGGCTAACAGAAAGGAGATAAGATCGAGGATTGTAACCAACTGAAAGATAACTTCAAACAAACCCATCCTGGATCTCGCCCCTTATCCAAAGAAGCAATCCGAGGATAACTCACACAGTTGTATTAAAGGTGAATCAAATTATTGTGTCATCAACCTATTACTAGTCAAGTTATTAATCATGGGGTGTAACATGTTTGATCATTATGTTTAAGTTGTCCTGAGTACTTGTTAGCCAGTACTTTCACCAAGTAATCCATAACCGCGGAAAACACGGCTTCTCGAGAAGATTATCCCTGCAGGGTTGCACCAATTTGGCCGTACACGTATGAATAACCCGCCAGATGGGAGATCACCCCACCAAGCGGGGCACTCAACACAACCAACCAATCTTCGCATCAAGCCCAAAGCACCTTGGGCGCACGGCTAATCGAGCCAAGAAGAAAATGGACCCTCATAGCACTCTAAGAACGTGTCCCCCTATATGCCGACTACGAAAGTTCCACCCTGGCCTGGGCTCGCAAAAACATGCATGCGGCAAATGGAAAACACGAACTAAATGAGGCGATTTACACGAGATGCGAATCAGGTCAAGTTGAGGGGGGCGCCCATACTCGCTTCCCACATGCGGGTAGTGCGCTCATCATGGATCAGTAGACAAGACCCTTTTCCTATTAGGGTCGACACTAGCAGGCCTCAAAACCACACAGGGCCTCCTGCCGGTGCCTTATCATCAAATTTGTTATTAATAGTAACATTAGCATGATTGATTGATTAAACATCGAGCCCCCAGAACATGATGAAGTAGTAACAGAAAGTAACGGGTAACAGACTCGAGCAAAGCAGCCTAAGCATGCTAGTAAGACACTGGCTCAACCAAAGGGGTGATAGGAGTGGAGTTGAGGCAATATCAGGGTTAAGGAATTCATGTGATAGGTTCGTAACAGAAACAACTACTACTAAGGCTAGCAGAAAGTACAACGGAAAGTATCGGTAACCAATGTTGAAAGGAACACAGTGGTTCATGTGAGTGATAACTTGCCTGCAAAACCCAGTAGCCTGGTACTGAGCTAACTCCTTAGAAGGGGTGTCGTAAGGATCGTCGGTCTCAACGTCGTCGTATATCCGGGAAGAAGCAAACAAACAGGGCAGAAAGATAAACAATCAATATCATGGCATAGGTGCACAAACATGGGATGATGCATGTCATGTTAATAGATGCATCAGAATAAACTACTTGACAAGGTAACACAATTTAATTTGACCCATATGCAATTGGATTGCATATGGAAAAGATCCATTGAAATAAGTGGGAACAAATGATTTACAATTAATTATTATGTGAGAGTTGTTAGCATGATGCATGCATGATGATAACAACAAAATAACAACAAATAACAATGATAGATGCAAGTGAAAAAGGATTGGAACAAGTTTTGGAAATCATTGATTAAGTTTGGAAAATGTGGTTACTTAAACTTGCCACACAAGTAACTGTTGTTTTCATCAAGTTAAAGTGTGCAAAACCATTAACAAAATTTATATTTGAAAAGAACATCAAATTTTAGTTGGATTACATGTTTCAAATATTGAAATTGGAATTAGGATGAATTTATTATGAGTTAAAAAATATTAAACAAGTTTTAATGGAATTTAGAACAAGTTTGAATTTAATTGAATTTTTATTTGTTCAAAGCATAAATTCAAGTTCACATTTGAAAAGTTCACACTTTGATGGTTTGAAAACATATTTTTCATGTTCAAAAATAATTTAATTTGAGCAAGTTATGATTTTATCAAATTTAATTGAATTAAACAAGTATCAAATTATCTAGGCAATTTAAATTATTCAAACCAGGAAACAAAAATTATATTTGAAAAGGTGAGGTGAAATGGTATGAAAAACATATTTTATTTGCATTATTTGGAATTAGTATGAATTATTTATGAGTTGTTGCAATTTACATTTGAATTATCCAAATTTGAATTTTAAATGTATTTGGAAAATTCAAAACAGTGAAAAAATGGCATAGTTGGATAGATCTATTAATTTGGAACAGAAAACATGTATAACTTTTATTTTTTAGAGTTATAGATTAAAAGTTATTAAAGATTTAATTTTGTGTTTAATTCTGCCTTTTAATTGTTTTATGAAATAACAGAAAAAGGGTTAAACAATTTGTTACCGCACAGCACCCTAGCCGCGGCCACTGCTAGTGGGCCACGGGGTGACTGTGCGCTTGCGTGGCATGGGAGAGGCTGACAGGGGGCCCTCCCTGTCAGCGAGGTGAGAAAAAAAGGTGGGATTTCTCCCAGGGAGTGCCAGGGATCGAACCCCTGCCCCCTCGCGTGCGTGCGCAGTGCTGTAGCCAGTGAGCTGATTCGCGTTTGATGTCAGTTTACCACGCGCGGACAAGGTAAGTTTAGTTTCGTGCTTATAACTGAAACTGACGCGCGAACCAACTGAACCTGACAGTGAACTGCGCCGGCGGCGAGTTGCGGCGATCACCGTCGCGTTGAGGTGCATCGAGGCGGTGTGTTGGGGTGGTGGTGATGCTCGCATGCTTGCGAACGAGGTGGAGCAGACAGGGAGAGGGAGGCAGTGAGCTCACCCTCGATGCAGGTGAGGCAGAGGCCGGTGCAGAGATGGTCGACGGCGGTGGCGAGGACGGCGGCGTCAATCCCGTCGATGTTGAGCTCAATGGCGGTGTTGTCGAGGAAGGAGGAGGTGCGGCGGGCTGGTTCCAGCAATCAACGACGACGGAGGTGCATGGGAGGGGTGGATGCGGTTGAAGGTGCAGAGGAGAACGCTCCGGTGACGGTGGTTCGAAGACGGCGGCGACGAGATGGTTGAGCCCCGGAGGTGTTCGGGTGTCCAGACCGTAGAGGAGACGGTGGTGATGCGGTTTTGGTGGCTAGGAGGGGGAGCATGAGCTTCATGGCGACGGCGGCTAGTGAAATTCAGAGGGGGTGCGGTGGTCTTCTCCGATGAGAGGTTCAGAGAGGGAGAGAGCGATGGTAGAGAGGAAAATGGCGGCGATCGCGAAGGAGGTGGGAGCTAGGGGCTAGGGCTAGCGGTGGGTAGGTTAGATATAGTGTCGCGAGCTCGTACGGCGCGACATCGAGCGGGGGAGGAGGCGATCGACGGTGCCGGGGAGGTTCGTACAGGGTGACATCAGCCAGAGGAGGGAGACAGCGACAGGAAGAGGGGGTACTGGGCCAAGGAACAGGGAAACGGGCTGGGCTTCGGGGTAGGTTAGGTTTAGCTGCTGCTCGTTTCTCTTTTTGTATTTTCTGTTTCTTTTATTTTTTTTTGTAGCAAACAAAATTGGAAGAAAAGAAGGCCTTTAGGGTTAGGAAAAATTCATAGAAAAAATAGGGTGTGCTCCTGGTGTTGATTACAAACAATTAACAAGTTTGAATTTCCAACATATTTGAATTTGTGGTGCTGTTTGGAAATAAGCCAAATTTGAGTGTTTTTGAGTATTAAAAGGATTATTAAAACCCACACTTTAAAAAGGTGACCCAACATGATTTAATTTGATTAATAATTAGTTGAGTGGCTTGTTCATGTTTATAAATTCAAAAATGGTTCTGTTTGAAACACATTTGGTTTAAATTTGAGCAATTTAGAAATTAATAGATTAATATTGAAAACAAGGATTTTAATAGGGTGAACCCTATTGATTAAAGTGATTAAAATGAGTTTGATTGTTTTGGAGATTTGTTATAAACTCAAGTTGCTTGATGTTTTAAAGATTTGATTTGAATTTGAAATGATTTGAATTAATTGATTGAATTAATTGTTTGATTAAACCCAACAAAATAAGGAGTGATCAACATGAAATAAAATGAAACAATTTGGTTGTTTTCACTTGTTATTTTTATTCCAAAAGTTGTAACAGAACAAGTATGAAAACAAAGCAGTTGAAATTGTTTGATTTTCCTTATGAAAACAAAGAATAACAGATGCAAAACAAAAGAAACAAATGCAACAATATGATGACATGATGCAATACTTTAATAACAAGAAATCAAACATTCTAAATGGTAGGTTTTCATACTTGGGCTGTTACAAAACGCCCCCCCTTGAAGGAATCGCGCCCCGAGATTCCTACTGAGAAAAGAAAAGATCCGGATACTTCTTGGGAAGATCCTCTTGAGATGTGACACGTGAAACACATCGTGCACATTGGATAGTTATTTGGAAGTTCAAAACAATAGGAATTCCTGGCAACTCTTTTGGAAAGACGTCAGGGAATTTGGAAACCACCGGAACATTTTCAATTGAAGGAAGAGGTTTTTGTATCGAGGGTGTATAGCTGGATAGAATTTGATGCATTTGGAGAATAGACTATCTGTAATAAGGTTGGAACAGAGTTATTGACATCAATGCAACACCAAGAATAACACCAATGTCAGAATCATCAACATGAGAGTAACGAGGAATATGTGGCCTCCCATTAGAATTGGATTGTTCTTACTTATCTTGGAAGTCAACATTTGAGATCCCGGGGAGTGAACAGAGATTTGATTGCTTAGTGGAACCAGAATTAGGTTGTATGTTGTGGAAAAGATCCTTGACACAAAAGTATGTGATGCTCCGGTATCAAACAACACTTTAGCTGGAATAGAGTTTAGCAGATGAACGGGGAAACTTTGATTAGACGTCGGTAGAAGAATTGAAGTGGAGAACAACAACAAGATTTCAACGGACGAAAAGGTTCTTTAAAAGAACAGGATAACGAAGCAACTCCGGGGAAAACGAGAACTAAACTCCTGAGGTACTACGGAGAACCCAAAACACGTGAAATCCTAACTTGAAAGTTTAGATGAGAATGGAAAACAACGTTGCACTTGCTTACCAGAAAAGGGAGGGTGGGTGGGGAAAGAAATAAAATGGCAGAATTCCTACTCTCACGTTTCATTTTTCCTATATAGCTACAAAATAGTTTCTAGACTCAACTGCGACCAGTAAAAAGGGATCCTACAGGCAGACAGGCTCTGATACCATTTGTCGCACCCTGATTTCTAGGGGATACTCACCGTACGAACTGGATAGCAGATGCTTGGATTATGGGGCATAACTGCTCCCACGTCCCAGCTTCCTGGTAGGCCTGCGCTTATGCGCGACAACACAAGCCCTGCTATTCCATCGTCGATGTAAACTATCCGCTAGAGATCAAAGGCACTTCCGTCGACGTACTTCAAACCATACACACATGGTACGTCAACGGCGTTGAACAACTGATATCACAACAGATCTCTACGACACAAAAGATTGAAATAAGTTGCAAATGGCTCTCATTAGAGCAGAGATAGCAAATACAATCATTCAGAGGGCACCTGCCCCAACAATACATCATTACAATACAGCGGAAGCATTCAACATGTCTGAGTACAGACAAGAACCAAATAGGCCTAAGAGGCCGGAAACAAACAGACGGAGCCCATCCACGAAGTCTCGGATCCTGCCCGGGTCCGCTATCTACTCGTCAGCAGTCTCGTCATACTCCACGTATTAGCCACCATGTAGATCCTCGGAAACGTAGGTCTGCGGAAACCACAGCCCCAAAGGGGTCAGTACATAAACGTACTGGCAAGCAAGACTCACAGTTCACCAAAGTGTAACCCGTCAACACCAAGCACAGATGCCTTGGGTTCAACGGAAGAAAAGGGGTATGAAGATGCTGCAACTGGCTGCGCTAACCAACTACAGAAACATACTACAACTGCCGGCTAACAGAAAGGAGATAAGATCGAGGATTGTAACCAACTGAAAGATAACTTCAAACAAACCCATCCTGGATCTCGCCCCTTATCCAAAGAAGCAATCCGAGGATAACTCACACAGTTGTATTAAAGGTGAATCAAATTATTGTGTCATCAACCTATTACTAGTCAAGTTATTAATCATGGGGTGTAACATGTTTGATCATTATGTTTAAGTTGTCCTGAGTACTTGTTAGCCAGTACTTTCACCAAGTAATCCATAACCGCGGAAAACACGGCTTCTCGAGAAGATTATCCCTGCAGGGTTGCACCAATTTGGCCGTACACGTATGAATAACCCGCCAGATGGGAGATCACCCCACCAAGCGGGGCACTCAACACAACCAACCAATCTTCGCATCAAGCCCAAAGCACCTTGGGCGCACGGCTAATCGATCCCAGAAGAAAATGGACCCTCATAGCACTCTAAGAACGTGTCCCCCTATATGCCGACTACGAAAGTTCCACCCTGGCCTGGGCTCGCAAAAACATGCATGCGGCAAATGGAAAACACGAACTAAATGAGGCGATTTGGACGAGATGCGAATCAGGTCAAGTTGAGGGGGGCGCCCATACTCGCTTCCCACATGCGGGTAGTGCGCTCATCATGGATCAGTAGACAAGACCCTTTTCCTATTAGGGTCGACACTAGCAGGCCTCAAAACCACACAGGGCCTCCTGCCGGTGCCTTATCATCAAATTTATTATTAATAGTAACATTAGCATGATTGATTGATTAAACATCGAGCCCCCAGAACATGATGAAGTAGTAACAGAAAGTAACGGGTAACAGACTCGAGCAAAGCAACCTAAGCATGCTAGTAAGACACTGGCTCAACCAAAGGGGTGATAGGAGTGGAGTTGAGGCAATATCAGGGTTAAGGAATTCATGTGATAGGTTCGTAACAGAAACAACTACTACTAAGGCTAGCAGAAAGTACAACGGAAAGTATCGGTAACCAATGTTGAAAGGAACACAGTGGTTCATGTGAGTGATAACTTGCCTGCAAAACCCAGTAGCCTGGTACTGAGCTAACTCCTTAGAAGGGGTGTCGTAAGGATCGTCGGTCTCAACGTCGTCGTATATCCGGGAAGAAGCAAACAAACAGGGCAGAAAGATAAACAATCAATATCATGGCATAGGTGCACAAACATGGGATGATGCATGTCATGTTAATAGATGCATCAGAATAAACTACTTGACAAGGTAACACAATTTAATTTGACCCATATGCAATTGGATTGCATATGGAAAAGATCCATTGAAATAAGTGGGAACAAATGATTTACAATTAATTATTATGTGAGAGTTGTTAGCATGATGCATGCATGATGATAACAACAAAATAACAACAAATAACAATGATAGATGCAAGTGAAAAAGGATTGGAACAAGTTTTGGAAATCATTGATTAAGTTTGGAAAATGTGGTTACTTAAACTTGCCACACAAGTAACTGTTGTTTTCATCAAGTTAAAGTGTGCAAAACCATTAACAAAATTTATATTTGAAAAGAACATCAAATTTTAGTTGGATTACATGTTTCAAATATTGAAATTGGAATTAGGATGAATTTATTATGAATTAAACAATATTAAACAAGTTTTAATGGAATTTAGAACAAGTTTGAATTTAATTGAATTTTTATTTGTTCAAAGCATAAATTCAAGTTCACATTTGAAAAGTTCACACTTTGATGGTTTGAAAACATATTTTTCATGTTCAAAAATAATTTAATTTGAGCAAGTTATGATTTTATCAAATTTAATTGAATTAAACAAGTATCAAATTATCTAGGCAATTTAAATTATTCAAACCAGGAAACAAAAATTATATTTGAAAAGGTGAGGTGAAATGGTATGAAAAACATATTTTATTTGTATTATTTGGAATTAGTATGAATTATTTATGAGTTGTTGCAATTTACATTTGAATTATCCAAATTTGAATTTTAAATGTATTTGGAAAATTCAAAACAGTGAACAAATGGCATAGTTGGATAGATCTATTAATTTGGAACAGAAAACATGTATAACTTTTATTTTTTAGAGTTATAGATTAAAAGTTATTAAAGATTTAGTTTTGTGTTTAATTCTGCCTTTTAATTGTTTTATGAAATAACAGAAAAAGGGTTAAACAATTTGTTACCGCACAGCACCCTAGCCGCGGCCACTGCTAGTGGGCCACGGGGTGACTGTGCGCTTGCGTGGCATGGGAGAGGCTGACACGGGGCCCTCCCTGTCAGCGAGGTGAGAAAAAAAGGTGGGATTTCTCCCAGGGAGTGCCAGGGATCGAACCCCTGCCCCCTCGCGTGCGTGCGCAGTGCTGTAGCCAGTGAGCTGATTCGCGTTTGATGTCAGTTTACCACGCGCGGACAAGGTAAGTTCAGTTTCGTGCTTATAACTGAAACTGACGCGCGAACCAACTGAACCTGACAGTGAACTGCGCCGGCGGCGAGTTGCGGCGATCACCGTCGCGTTGAGGTGCATCGAGGCGGTGTGTTGGGGTGGTGGTGATGCGCGCATGCTTGCGAACGAGGTGGAGCAGACAGGGAGAGGGAGGCAGTGAGCTCACCCTCGATGCAGGTGAGGCAGAGGCCGGTGTAGAGATGGTCGACGGCGATGGCGAGGACGGCGGCGTCAATCCCGTCGATGTTGAGCTCAACGGCGGTGTTGTCGAGGAAGGAGGAGGTGCGGCGGGCTGGTTCCAGCGATCAACGACGACGGAGGTGCACGGGAGGGGTGGATGCGGTTGAAGGTGCAGAGGAGAACGCTCCGGTGACGGTGGTTCGAAGACGGCGGCGACGAGATGGTTGAGCCCCGGAGGTGTTCGGGTGTCCAAGCCGTAGAGGAGACGGTGGTGATGCGGTTTTGGTGGCTAGGAGGGGGAGCATGAGCTTCATGGCGACGGCGGCTAGTGAAATTCAGAGGGGGTGCGGTGGTCTTCTCCGATGAGAGGTTCAGAGAGGTAGAGAGCGATGGTAGAGAGGAAAATGGCGGCGATCGCGAAGGAGGTGGGAGCTAGGGGCTAGGGTTAGCGGTGGGTAGGTTAGATATAGTGCCGCGAGGTCGTACGGCGCGACATCGAGCGGGGGAGGAGGCGATCGACGGTGCCGGGGAGGTTCGTACAGGGTGACATCAGCCAGAGGAGGGAGACAGCGACAGGAAGAGGGGGTACTGGGCCAAGGAACAGGGAAACGGGCTGGGCTTCGGGGTAGGTTAGGTTTAGCTGCTGCTCGTTTCTCTTTTTGTATTTTCTGTTTCTTTTATTTTTTTTTGTAGCAAACAAAATTGGAAGAAAAGAAGGCCTTTAGGGTTAGGAAAAATTCATAGAAAAAATAGGGTGTGCTCCTGGTGTTGATTACAAACAATTAACAAGTTTGAATTTCCAACATATTTGAATTTGTGGTGCTGTTTGGAAATAAGCCAAATTTGAGTGTTTTTGAGTATTAAAAGGATTATTAAAACCCACACTTTAAAAAGGTGACCCAACATGATTTAATTTGATTAAGAATTAGTTGAGTGGCTTGTTCATGTTTATAAATTCAAAAATGGTTCTGTTTGAAACACATTTGGTTTGAATTTGAGCAATTTAGAAATTAATAGATTAATATTGAAAACAAGGATTTTAATAGGGTGAACCCTATTGATTAAAGTGATTAAAATGAGTTTGATTGTTTTGGAGATTTGTTATAAACTCAAGTTGCTTGATGTTTTAAAGATTTGATTTGAATTTGAAATGATTTGAATTAATTGATTGAATTAATTGTTTGATTAAACCCAACAAAATAAGGAGTGATCAACATGAAATAAAATGAAACAATTTGGTTGTTTTCACTTGTTATTTTTATTCCAAAAGTTGTAACAGAACAAGTATGAAAACAAAGCAGTTGAAATTGTTTGATTTTCCTTATGAAAACAAAGAATAACAGATGCAAAACAAAAGAAACAAATGCAACAATATGATGACATGATGCAATACTTTAATAACAAGAAATCAAACATTCTAAATGGTAGGTTTTCATACTTGGGCTGTTACAGCGAGGTTCATCGGAGAATAGGGTGAGGCCTTTGTGGCGTTGAGTAGGCCTCTTGTGGAGATATCACACCCCTCCAACGAGACGTACTCCCCTTGTGGGAGGAACTCGTGAATACATCATCGTCTCCGTATGCCTTGGTTATTTCTATACCCGAGCTTTTTACTTATGAAATTTACATTGTGATAGCCTTCGTGCTTGAAGTTATATATCTTGCTATCACCTTTTTACTTGTGTTGTTTAGCATAAGTTGTTGGTGCACCTAGTTGACCCTAGATTATTTAGGTTGTGTGCTTGTTAATTTAAACACCAAGTTTATTTTTGCATTTAGCAAGCCTTAACCGGAAATTTTTTAATCGCCTTTTCACCCTCCCTCTAGGCGACATCGTTGTCCGTTCAATTGGTATCAGAGCCTAGGCTCTCATTATTAGGCTTTACATCCTAGAGAGTACGATGTCGTTTAGAGAACTAGGGCACGATCCTTCTTTTAAATTTGATGGCTCAAATTATGATGTTTCAAAAATTCGCATACTTAATCATTTTGAGGCCATGGGTCCAAACTATGTAAAGAGAATTGTAGATGTGGATTTTCCTTCTCTAAAGGATTCCCAAAATTTATCTTTAGAGGATGATTAAAACTCTCATCTCGATACTCAAATATCTAATGGTATCATTTATGTTTTGAATGATGTAGTTCTTGCGTCAATCATGCCTTTTCAGAATGCTCATGAGCTATGGACAAAACTTCAAGATATATATGATGTGTCCAACATAACTGAGGATGATTCTTCTCTTTCCACTTCTGGTCGTGATGAATTCACATCTTTCTCCACTCCACCAACATGTGATTTGTCACAAGGTAATGATATAGCGAGTGGTGATAGAAATTTCATTGTGGATAGTGAATCTACTATTGATTATACTTTATCTCTATCCCATTTCAATGTTCTATCTTTGGACTTAATATCTTCTAGCACTCAAAATGCCTTACATGCTAGTATTGATATTCCTTGCATATCATCTCATAGTTTTTTAACTAAATCTCATGATGATATGCTTCCCATGTCTTGTTGTCATGAAATCAATGCTTCAGTTTTCTCTAATACTTGTGTGGCTAACAATGTACAGGAATCCCACATTTTGGTGGAACAAGACATGGACCTTAATGGTGCTTCAAGTCAATCTTCATCATCGTTATCCATTTCTCACGTGTGCCTTATGGCTAAGGATTCAAAGGCATCTCCACTTTTGGAACCCTCTACATCTTGTGATGATGAGGATGAGGATTATTCTTTTGGAGAGTACGTGATGCATGTAAAATGCATACATGAACTTTGCATGTTATTACTTGTTTTTCCTACATATTAGAAACTTATATTCATGTTTTATAATGATTTGGGGGATTTTCTAAACAATCCCCCTTCTTTTGGTTCTAACCCTGTTTTTCCAGAAAACGTACTTTTTAGTGTTTCAGACTTTCCGGGAGCTTCGGGACTCCAAAAAGGGCAAGGCCAAAGAGCACGGTTCAGAATTTTTGAGACGAAGACCATGGGCCAAAGTAGAGGGCCAAAAGGCCAACCAGGTGGCAAATAGGACCCTCCACGCGGCCAGATTCCTTGGCCGCGTGAGAGGCCCCCTTTTTGCCCCCGTGGCTCCGATGCCGTCGATCTTTCTTCTCCCGAGTGTCTCGTTACCTAAAACGACTATATTAAGGGTCCCCTGGCCTTTTCGAGGAGGAGGCGGCGCCGAGAGACGAAACCATGAAACATAGAGACAGAAGGCTGTCGCCAGAGAAGATCGAAGGGGGGAAACGCCGCCGGGATCACCCCCGGAGGGCTCCACCCCCCTCTGGCGTGTTCATCATCAACATCTACAGCAAGATCAGCTCCATCTCTCCACTGTAATCTCTTGGAAAACACGATGTATGATGCAATACTATATTCCCTTGATGTATTGTGTCTCCCCGTCTATGTTTGAGTAGTGAATTGTTCTTGGCAATGGTGAAATAGTTCGTTGATTGGTTGCATACAAGTTTGTTATCTTCTATGATTGACTTTATGTACAATATATGAGTGCACGCGTATGTTGGGGAATGCATGTAAGGTGATCACCGGTAGCATAATGGAGTGGTGGTGACTTGGGAGTGACAGTAACCTGAGACCGAGACACAAAGTTAAGTTATTGGGGGATATATATAGAGGACCTTAGAACGTAAGGCTATGGTGGGACTTTATGTCTTAATCAATCTTGTGCAGTCATTTACTTGGCCATATGATACATCATAAGGGGTTGTAGATCATTTACTTGACTATACCTATTCATGGCTCCTTCCTAGAAGAAACAACTAAGACTAAAACATGTGCTTCACTAATTGTGACAACCACACGAACGAAACACCTATTGCTAGAACACTTGCTCCCTTGAGATACTTGAGATATTTGCTGCTTGCTACTTGTGAAACTTGCTTTAGAAACTTGCTCTAGGATTACTTGCATTTTAAACTTGCTTCACTAGTTACTAGACAAACCACACTCCACGTCACTTGCTTTTAATTAGTTAGTTCCTTTTAGTCAAACTTATTGCTTTGCATAAACAACCATATAAGAGGGTTATAGGGCTTTAGAGAATAGATAGCTTACCTTCAGCTCTTCGTGGGTTCGACACTCAAATACTTATCGAAAGGTACTACAATTGATCCCCTGCACTTGGGAGTCATCAGTATGATGATGATGTCTTTTTAATGGAGAAGGGTGAGTTGGTTCTTCTTGATCTCCCTAAAGGTAGTAAAGCTATATCTCCTTTGGGCGAAATTTTGGCTTTTTCTATTAATAGCGCTAAAATCATTGAGAAGACTGGTGAGATTGAAAGGAGGGATGCTGATGAAAAGGCATCCCTCACTATGTCTCTTGAGGAAGAGTATGATCTCTGAGTTACTCTTGTGGAGAAACTAGAATCTATTGAGGATCTCTATAATGAACAAATAACCTTTATCACTAAAGCACGTGATCATACTATTGCTAAATATAAAGTGCTTAAAAAGGAAAAGGTTTAATTTGTTGTTGGCAATGCTAATCTAATTGAGGAAAATTCTAAGTTGAATAATGAGCTTGCCAAGTTATGTTCTTCTATTTCTAATGATGCTTGTGCTACTAACTCCATATCTTGTGAAGCATCTATTTTGAAGGAGAATGTTGAGCTAAGGGCTCAACTTGAGTTGATGACTAGCAAGTGTGGGAAATTGGAAGAAATCCATGAAAAGCTATTTAGCTCTCATGAAGATCTTATAGCATCCCATACTAAGCTAAAGATATCTCTTTAGGCTATCACTACAAAGGTAACATCTTGTGAGCCTCATGTGGTTACTAGCACAATCTCTTCTAATAATGCTATATTGCCTTGTGCTAGTACTAGTAATTCATCCTCTCATAATGTTTCTACATCTTGTTATGAATTTCTTTCCTTGCCTTGTTGCTCTAACAATGAAGCATCTACTTCCTCTAGCTCTAGTGTTTATTCTAACCATGTAGAGGAAATTAAATAGCTCAAGGCCCAAGTCACTTCTTTGAAGAAAGACTTGGAAAAGAGTCATCAAGGGAGTTCCACCCTTGACAATATGTTGAGAGTGCGAAGACTTCCCAATGACAACAGTGGAATTAGATTAATCTCCAATATCAAGAACAAGTCTAAGGTTGACAAGAAGAAGGGCCAAGAACAAGTAAAAGATTTGGCCAAGATTATTTGCTTCAAGTGCAAGATTCAAGGGCACCATGTTAGATCTTGCCCTTTGAAGAAGAAGCCCCTTAGTGAGAAGAAACTAGGTAAGCGGACTCTTGTTCAATCTCATGCTCAACCAAGAGTGTAACAAAGGCCACCTCCTAAGAAGACTCAAGCCAATGCTTTTCAAGTTAAGGAGCCTGTCAAGAAGAAAGAAAAGAGTCGATGTTGCTACCTTTGTCGTGATAAGGGACACTTTGCTTATTAATGCACTAATGGTACATTATCCAACCCTATCCTTGTTGATGATGTTTATTCCATTTCTCAGATGAACCTCGCCACAAAGGCCTGGTTCACCTTCCACTATTGGCAACCTTCAATCTCGAGGCACGCATCCACAACTTAATTGGAGGCTCTTGATATCATCACAATCTTGGGGCACGCATACACAACTCAATTGGAGGCTCCCAAGAACACCACAAAGCCGTCTAGGGTCCAAGACCCAAGAGTAACAAGTCCACAAACTTTCACTACCACGAATCCTCGTGGAGAGAGCAAACCGATGCAACCAATGCAAAAGGCAAGAGCACAAGTGCTCAAATCCTTCACTCTCAAATTCCAACAAAGCAACAAATGCTTATGGGGTAATAAGAGAGGAAAAAAATGGAGGAGAAACACCAAGAACTCTAAGATCAAGATATACTAGGTTTCCCTCACTAAGAAGGAAGATGGACTGGTGGAAATGTAGATCTAGATCTCCTCTCTCTTTTCACTCAAAGATATGCAAGAATCATGGGAGGAAATTAGAGAAGGGAAAGCTTTCAAAGGTAAACAATGGTGGAGGAGAGGGGAAAAGTTCGTGCTTGGAAGACCTAGATCTTTGAGGAAGAAGGATGCCTTTTATAGGTCCCCACGAAAAAGAGCCGTTGCAAGAAAAACTCACACCGGAGACTCCGGCCTGAAGACCGGAGACTCTGGACTGAACCGGAGACTCCGGGCACTCTCCAGACCCTATACAGTGGGTGACACCATTGGAGCAACACCTGGAGGTGTTTTTGGTCCGGAGGCTCCGGACCTAACACCGGAGACTCCGGTAGGCCTGAGATTCCGACCCTAAGTCCGGAGATTCCGGCTTGACGAAAACTGTAGAAACACCAATACTAAAACGCTCATAACTTTTGCGTATGGACTCCGTTTTCGATGATCTTTGACCCGTTTAATTCGAAAAGAAAATATCTACAAGATCATGCCGAGAAACATCACTGCCCAATAATGGAAATTAAAATTAAATGTAGAAAGGTTTAACCTCTCTAAAAGGAACAACCGGTAAAACCTTCATCACCGAAACGAACATAACTTTTGTGGAACTCCGAAAGAGGTGAATCCAATTGGATTGGAAAGATAACAACAAGGAGTATCGAAAAAATGAACGGAGAAGTCACCACACATGGAAGGTGTGGAAACATTCTCAAAGCTGAACCGGATATTTTCACCACCGAAAATGCAACAAGTTTTTCTTACCAAAACCGTTTTCGATAAACCTTGGATTGTCATGAAGATCACAACAAGAACCAAAAACCAATGGATATAAAAGACATATAAGAACCAAGAAAGAGATATGCAAGTATGCAAAGGTTTGAGCTCTCGACAACGATTCAATCAAGTTACTCACTTGAGAGCCCCTCTTGATAGTACGACTATCGATCCTATAACCCAGTCTCCCCAAGAGTATGGGACCGGTAAAATAGAAAACCTATCAAGATAATACCTTTTCCTTGAGCATTCCAATTGAGCTAGATGATGACGATCTTAGCCCTCTTAAGTTGGATCCACTTTCTTGATCATGCTCCGCTTGATGAAGACTTGCAAGTTGCTCCCCTATACATCATTATGGGAGAGACTAGCTCCCCCATAGACCATTACAAGAGAGACTCTTTTTGGAAAATCTTCAAGAGGAAACAATATCCAAATGGGTGGAAAGCATCAAGCATAGGATTTCTTCGAGATGCTTCACTTGAGCTTCCACGTCAAGCTTGATGACGAACACCGCTTGACGACAAAGGCCATGGGCTATATGAAATCTTTATTTTGATGCATGTCCATTGAAAGATACCTAACCACATATAGAGATGCCACAAACACATATCATGGTTAGTTAAAAAAGCTATATGGACCATTTCTTACCATACCACGAGATACATAATCCCACTTGGTACATCTTGTAGATTTGTGTGTTGATCACAAGCATGATCTACCTTGTATCTTTTCTTCAATCTTCATATGATGATGTCTTGAAGATAACCATGAAATATCTGTTGGAACGCGTAGAGATAAACAAAACTTTTATACGCGATACTTCCAAGATCTAGCTAAGGTAGAAGGCCACGAGGATTACCACTAGACGCGCAGGTGCGGATTATCGATGAAGCACATTGATGCAGTGTAGTCCCACGATCTGATCCAGCCGATCCAATCCCGCGATCGTCGAAGTGCTGAACGTACAGCACCTCTGTCGGTATCCATACGTACGAGGAGGAGCTCCGACGGTGGACAGCTAGGTCCGGTGCGGCGGCTGGACTGAGTGGGGCTAGGGTTCCCAACGCATGGGAGTGGAAACTTGTGCACGTTGGGCAACCTGCGCCCCTCTTTATATAGCGAGTGGGGGTGGGCTGCACAACGCTTGTGTCCTATTCCCTCTGTGATTCCAAATCACTAATTTAGTCCATTTCTGGTTCGGGTCCAGCCCGACCAATATACTTGCTCCCGCTCTTAAGTGTGCGACCCTGCAGGCTCATGGCGACTTGGATACGATTGGAGTCCGACTCCCAATCGATCAATCGATAGCTGCTCCTAGCAGAACGTGCCGACTCCCAAGTGCCATAGAGTCATGACGATATACCTTCCAATGTGACTTTCATCTGAGTCCCTTTTGCCTCACGATATACCTTGTCGAACTATAGGCGAATTATCTTCATCCCTTAAATAGCTGAACTCTCTTCTCGGTCCGTGATATATGATTTATCTGACTAACTCTTAGTCAATAGACCCAATTAACACTTAACTGAGTTGCGCATGGCCATGCTTCCGGAATCATATCACTCGAGAGGGACTACAGAATATCTCTCCATTCGGAGGGGCAAAATTCCATCTTGATTATCCACATCACGCTCTTTTCCCTGCCCCCCGGCCTCTCACTTCGTTTCGTTCTTCCTTTGTACCCTCGCTTGAATGAAGACACCCGATCCCAATCGGCCCGACTTTCCCAAATGTCGACCAACTTGCTTCTCATTCGACCCAAACTCTACCTTTATAACTGTCTTGTCAAGGAACAATGTTTGGCAGAACCTAAGTCGATGATCCACAACTCAGATTGTGCGACAACCTCAGGTCTAAGGATTACATTGATTGATACATGGAAATGACGACTTACTCGTTACATCTCAATATGGGTCAGTCCAACTTGCTAAACTCTTTAGTCGAGTCTGTGAACGTTGGAATGGCATCGCCATGCCCATGACAAGTGGAACCGAGTCATCAGCCAACACTCACATTAGTCTAGGGTGTGTGTCCAGCACAACCTTAATGACCAAGGACAATTTAGCATGAAAAACATGAATGCATAGTTCCACAATCGAATCACATATTCAATGACATATATCAGATGTTCAAAACAAAGACGACTTAATAACTTTACGAATACATTGGAAATTACATCATACATGATTTCCTCTAGGGCATATTCCCAACAATATCACCTAGTCCTTTTCTTCAAGACATACTAGAAATATGCACAACTCTATACATGGCCAATCTTCATATAAATCCTTGAATATAACAATGGCCATTATGAAAGCTAATACAGTTCAACACATGAACCCCAAACTTTCCTATGGACGATATCTACAAGGATAACAAAATGCAAACATTAGTCCATAAGGATTGTCATTAACTACCAAAACCACATATGGTGGAACCATGCAGTTTCAATCTCCCCCATTTTGGTAATTGATGACAATCCCTTTTACGAGGGTTTA
Source organism: Alopecurus myosuroides (assembly GCA_028641055.1). Taxonomy (NCBI): domain Eukaryota; kingdom Viridiplantae; phylum Streptophyta; class Magnoliopsida; order Poales; family Poaceae; genus Alopecurus; species Alopecurus myosuroides. The sequence continues at coordinate 422,352,469 of CM054059.1, forward strand.
TATAATGAATAAAGAAACCATGCAAAGCAATGAGAAAGGATGCAATAGCATGGAAGGCAAATGCTTAAGAACGAAACTAAAGCATAAAACCAAATTCCATTAAACCCTCTAAACTTCTCCCCCCTTGGCATCCATTGCCGAAATGGGAAAAAAATTATAAGGCCAATATAATAAGAGCTCCCCCATAGTGTACGCATTCCTCATGATATGAGTGAAATCAAGTGCATATATCCAACTGCGAATAGATGAAGGGAGATCAAAATATATTGAGGATCCAAAGATTTCCAAGAATATCAAATTGAAAGATACTTTGAAAAAGAAGCAACCAACCAAAGGATCCGAAAAACCTATTGACCAAAAACAATATTATGATAAGATCAACCAAGTGTTCTATAAAATCAAGAGGGGACTCCCCACGTTATATGCACAATGTTAGATTTGAATTACTATATAGTGTGCACAACATGTAATCATCACTCCCTTCTAGATATATTTGAACAAAACAAGAGCAAGAGAATAGATTGGAAATGAAGCAAAGCAACTTGAAAACAAACTAAAGTTGATCAATTAAGATCAAGAAGCGACAAATAAAGACTTACTCAACCAAAATAGATGGGCGTGACAAGGAAAAACATTTTTTAGGATACTAATAGGATGATAAAATCATCAACATAGTCTTTCAATATATGAGGCACATAGTGCATATCATGTCTTTCCCATACACACAAACCAACAAGGATAAAACACATAGGTCCACAAGCTTATTAAGATGCAAAAGGAATACCAAATGAAAAGAAAAGCTTGTAACTTTTAGGAAACACCAAAGAATATAAAGCAATAAAATGTGGTTACTAAAGAGATAGAATACCAATTAAAGAGGTAGCTATTCACATATGTATAAGTTTCTAAGTGGACACCAATCACAAAGATATAAGTCCACAAAGAAATATGCACACACGAAATAGGCACAAAGACGAAGAACATGATATCCAAGAGAAAGCCATAAATATACCAATAAGATTTTTGCTTGGAAGCAAAGCACAAAGATCAATTTTATCTTAAAGGGATATAGATGAACAACAAACAAACTCGTCAAAGAATCACAAATATCACAAGGGAAAAATGATAGTTGGAATGCTTCGAGAAAGGTAACATGTATCACAAAAAAAGGCAAATGGTTTTTGAGAATTCATCAATATTGCATATGAGAGACTTCGAGTCGAAGTTACTAGATTAATATACTTGGGATTGGTGAATCATGAAAATGATTATAAATATCCCCTTGATATGTAATCATCCCGGCTTACTCATATTTGCAATAAGATGTTTTTGATAAGACATTTGCGAGAACCAAATGAAATGCAACAAATGGAATTCATGCCAAGATGCAACCTACACAAGGTTGAAAGCTAAATATGTATGCATGAGATAGGTACTTGTTACCGAGATGACATTGGTGATGAAGAATATATGAGTTTGTTAATCATCATAGCTTGACTCTTATAATACATGGTGAGAACACCTTCCTTATGAATGAGGCAAGCAACCAATGCATCTCCAATGTACCTAAAACAAAATTCAAGTACAAAATGGTACCCAAACTTATTGGGTCCAAAGTAGTTAGAGAAACTACAATACATAGGACAAACTCCACATAAATCTGTGCATATTAATATGAATTTGAATTTCTTGCACATCTTAGCCATTTAGGATTTGATGGAGCTTATCCTATATATTGGATCAAAGAAAGTAAAAATGTCAAAATATATACATGGAGTGAATATACATGCACAAAACTTTCAAGAACCAAACAAGATACAGATTGTACAAAACACCAATTAACCTAGAAGGCGCTCACAAGAGTAAAAAACAAGAGAAATGTCCAAATTATATCAAAACCCAAATCAAAACATGATTAAGGAAACCACATAGACAAGATACCAAGCAAGTAGTATCAAAGAATAAACAAACCCTCTACACTTTTCATGATGGCACACAAAGTACCAAGATGGGAAAAGTTTGTCTTCCAAAGAGACACGTCATCGGGATAAAGAACCAATTGAACACACAAAAAAATGTTCAAAAACATATAGGATGGCTCTTCCAAGAATAGTGCATTAATTATTATCTTGTATTTGAATACAAAATGCACACAATGGAATCATTACTCTCCATATATATTGTTCAAACATTAGTCAAGTTCAAGAAAAGCTATAAGATGCAACACCAAGTTAAAGAATGGTGATCTACTCAAAGTAGGATAGCTTTCCCAAGAAGTGCAACATAAATAAGTATGACTTTGAATGTAAGTGCACAAGAACGGAATCATTGCTTTTCCTAACACAAGAAAGCATAAAACAAAGTTTGAGTAGAACAAGAGGAAGACACAAAGGAGTTTTAACTAAACAAATTCTTGGCAAGAAACAAGGCAATTTTCGAACAAAGACCAAAGTAAATATGATTAATAAACTTACCAAAATTATTATAACTTGTCAAAGACAAGATATGCATGGAGATATTTCTCGGTGGTATATGACTTATTCACAATCATATTCACAAAACATAAGCATGTGGCAAAAGATAGGAGTTAAAAAACATGCTTAAAAAGAGATTCTTTACAACATCAAATGAGGACCGAAAATGCAAAGAACGAAGAAACTCTCACAAACAAGATACCAAAAGAAGAGAGACAAAAGACATTTAAACAAATATGGAACTTGTTTGAGCAACATGCCACATAGGAACAAGATAACTAATAATATGAAATCTAGATGGCAATACCTACATGTTCACATTTTATAGGTTTGTAATATGAACATAACTTATTACTCCCCCATAATGTGATAGTCCATTTTCAACAAGAGGCAAATAAAAATCCAACTAGAGAGAGTTAATGGACATTAGAATTTGAATTTTTCATGAGAATGAAATACCAAATAGAGACTAGATAATATTGATATATCAAAGATAAGTGGTATTCCTCATGTATACATATTTTAGGATAGTAAAGTGCCAAGAGCATATTACTCCCCCAAAATGGGATAGTCCATTAATCTCTCAAAGAGACAACTAAAATAAGAAAGAATAACAATGAAGGCTCGACACAAAAAAACACAAGTATATGGAGTGCAAACCAACAAACGCCAACTAGATTACTCAAGATAGGTAAGTATTAAGCACACCATATACAAGCACATGCTAGAAACAAAACCAACACATGCAAGGGGTCAAGTAACTTTTAATGAATATCAATTTAAATACAAGTTACCACAAGTAGGAACATTGGATATGAGATATATATAATCCAAATGACTTGGCTTGAGGAAATATAATTGATGAAGATCCCTTAATTATTCACGAGATAGTGATGGCTAGGTTGAGACTCCAAGTGCATAGTGTGTAGCTAGTGGCAAGCCTTCTTCCCCGCGAGGGTGACTCGAGGGTTTATATCGAATTCTTGGGGAGCCAGTATTTCAGCAGTTGTCTTCCAAGCTTCCTCTAGGATCCTGCAAACAAGTAGAGAATTTTGTGCCCTCAACCTCACCAAGTGGTTGTCAAGCACAAGGTGTGAGACTTCTAAATTGCAATGCAAAACTGAAAGTAAATGTGCAATAATTAAATCTACTACTAAATGCAAATGAGAAAATAAATATGCAATGGATTGTTTTTGTATTTTTGTGATGCAAGTGGTGATGGAGATAATGTAAATTCGAATTGGAGATGCAAGTAAAGTAAAGTGCAAGTAAAGTAAATTGCAGCAAAGTAACTAGAGTGTTTTCTTATAATTAAAATAGGACCGGGGTTCATGGTTTCACACTTGCATTCTCTCAAATAAAGTGGTAGACGGTGGACATAAAGAATTACATGTGAGATTACAATAACATGTTTAACATTGAGTACTTTCATATGGGCATCACGTCCTAGCATAGAGATCTCTACGGTCATATTGATCCCTCTTATACTCCACCAAGATGCGAAATAAATCATAACACCTCGATAATTAAGGAAAAACCAGAGTATAACTTTAAGCAATGTGACATGAAGTTGAAGTAAGAACTTTCTAGATCTAGTCATGGAGATTGATTAGTGTCACTTCAAATCCCCGGTAACAAGTTACTCCTTCTTATCCCTAGTGAGGTAACTAAGAAAGGTTTAACAAAACCTAAGTGGATCGCTGAACTTCTGTCACTTTCACAGCACTAGCCACCCCCCGTTACTCCAACTAATGCACCCATCACCCCACACACGCTCTCAAGAACTAGATTGATCAAAGCTAGCAGATAAGAACGGGGTACATAAGATACATCTACTCAAATAACTCAAGAGAAACAATTGCAATCTCAGATTCAATAACTCATAGAAAAGATCCACCACATAGGAATAACAACGGTGCCCGTAATCATGTGAGGCAGCTCATACAGATCTAATTAGTGAAGCACATAGAGAGAGAGATGCAAGTGCTACTTCCACAAACCCATAGCCCTGGGGTGGACTACTCCCTCTTCATGGAGATGTCGATGGAGATGACGTTGGAGGGGTAGGAGATCACACCGGCGGCGCCCCGCCGGAGTTTTTCCCCTCCAATCTGGAACTCCAGGTCTCTGTTTTGGTGTTTTGGTGTTTCGGCGGCACTCCCCTCTGTAAGGGTACGGGGGACCCTTTTTATAGTCGGTTTTAGGTTAAGACGGAGTCGGTAAGTCGAAGATGGAAGGAATTGGGGCCACAGGGGCCAAAAGGGGGCCTCTCACGCGGCCAAGGAATCTGGCCGCGTGGAGGGTCCTCTTTTGGGCCTCCTTGCCCAATTCTCATGGATCCTTCGCCCGCAAGTCTTCTCCTTCCAATAAAATGACCCCCGCAGATTTTCAGGTGATTTCGCGGAAGTTTGCCCCCTGAAACGTCAAAAATATAGAAAACGGGGTTTCTGACAGGCAGGGTTAATTCCATAAAAGTTGGGGGACTTTGTAATTTAACCCCAAAATACTATAAAACATTGAATTATACCCTTATATGATGCAATATGTAATAGAAAACCATGTGAAAATATGCAAAATTCATCTATGCATTTTACATGCATCAACATCCCCAAGCTTAACCCATGCTCGTCCTCGAGTATGAAGGTGATAAAACTAAGATGGGTTTTTCATATTGAAACAATCATGGGATATCAAGGAGGATTATTCATGCTACATATAATCAAATGATTAATACTAGAAATGAGTAGCAATATACAATTCATGTTGTAAGAAATATCAAATATGCAAGCAAAGATGCTTCATGAAAGTTCACAAAGTGTATAATGAAATAAAAGCACTATGGACCAAATGCATACAAAAAATGAAAAATAAAATCCTATATTGGTCAAAGAATAGCATAATGGAGAATAGAAAATATAGTGGACACTTTGGAGAAAATTGAGTAGAGGTAAAACATGATCAAGTCTTATTTAGCCTCTAAATTATTCAACTAAAATTACTAATTGAAATGTGGTATCCATTGATCTAGGACTCTCATTGCCCCTTTATCACTAGCATCTTAAAATTGTGAGTATTGAAGTAATGAGAATGACAAGGTGGTTGAAAGCCTCATGCCCTGTGAGTGTGAAAACCTACTCCATGATTACTCAACTCAAGATTCCTAATAAGCTTTGTACAATCATAATAAGTATTAATGACATCATAGAGAACCGCAAAGAGGTACCTCTTGCCCCATGACATGGAAACAAGCCCATGTTACAATGACAAGATGAACAAACGGAGTAGACTCATCATCCTTTTTATTTTCATTCACTATTATGCATAGCTTCTTATTTTATTATAGGATGTGTTGTAGAGTCACTCAAGATGTAAGTAAATTTCCACCATGATAAAGCATGGCTTGGGTTAGCGGCCCAATGCGTTTCTATGGTCATATAGATACTTACTCATCAAAACTTACTATTCCTCTATTTCATTTCGGCATGGCAGGAGTCCAAAAACAAAAGTACATGATATCAACCAAATATAAATTTTTTGTGCAATGTTGAAAGCTTTCCGGTGATACACGTTTATAGCTAGCTCCCAACCACACACTTGTCAAACGCAAAACTTGTGGCTCCCATTATTGGGTCATGTTTATTAGATGCATAAAAAGTAAAGTGTGCCTTCAAAAGTTCGTGAGAGTCCTATCCCAAGTTCAACCCATGACAATTAATAAAGTGAATATCTTAATTTAGAACATTAATAACACAATAACATGGTGAACATACTCGGAATAGAAATGAAGCTAATGGGAAGATATGGTGGACTCACCGGAAATACTTGGCTAAGGAGTGTTGGAAACAAGTTTTTACTTGTTGGAATTTTTAAATTTTTGGGCTAGCAAGAGGGAGATAGTTGACCAGCTACTATGCATACATATGTCCATAGAACTACTCATTTCATGACAAACTAAATAAACCATCAATTAACATCAATGACATGAATAAGAGATAGCTCAAGACAACATTATTGCAAATTTCTACACATAAAAAGCCTATAAATCATGCAAACATATGTAGCTCTTCAAATCAACCATGGCATCCCTATTCCAAGTCATAATACTAGCATCCAATATATTCCAACCCCAAACTCCAGTATCTCAATCTCATATAAAATGATGGTGGTGGTCTTACCAAAACAAAAATAAAAACAAAAACTAGACGCTTCAAGTCTCTACGATAAATGCTTTGCTTAGAAAAACAGAAAGTAGACGTGTGCTAACCAAAAGAGTGTAGCTCCAGTGGGGTGTTCATCACATCCCCAAGCTTATGGCTTTCACCATTCTTAAATGTCTTGAGGCGCAGCTCCTCTATTCCCGGTGAAAAAACTTCACAAAACATGTTTCTCCCATTCTTTTTCTGTGGGGTGAGATTAGCAAGGACAAACAAATCACATGCTTGCTGTGCAAAATTCCAAATCAAATGCTCCAGTAGATAGACAATAAGGTTCATTATGTTGTATGTTCACTCTCTTGCTTGAAAGAATCATGGAAATTCGATTCCCAAGCCCAAAGAGTGCATAAAACAAAAGAAGGCACAATCTGTCCAGAAAAGCAGCAGCAGCAAAACGAACGGGTTTCCCTAAGCTAGACTCGTCAAAAAATTAAGCCAATTTTTTTTCTTACAGAGGACGAAAAGTTGCAGAACATACTAAAAAAATAGCTAAATCCAACATACCAATAAAAAACGTAAAATCATACGGTGATCAGACTCGTGCTGAAATAGAAATTTCATGCACTAGGATAGCAACTTATAAGTCCAAATGGGTTTGACTTGACTCTTTATTGAAAACTCCAGAATAAAAAAAAAAACACTAATCTCTTGAGACAGCAAGAGGACACTAGGAAAATCCAAACAAAAACAACCGGGTTGCCTCCCGTAAAGCGCTTTCTTTATAGCCATATAGCTAGGCTTTACTTACTTGATAATCAAGAGGGATAAAGCTCATGAGGGAGCTTGTTCTTCAGCGTGCCCCTGTTCCTTGGGAAGTGCTCCATGCTTTTCTTGTGAGGGAACTGAAACTTGACATTCCCTTCCTTGGAGTCTATGATTGCACCTGTAGTACGAAGAAAAGGTCTACCCAAAATAATAGGACTAGGGGATTTATCCCCCATATCCATAATAATGAAATCAACGGGTACGAAAGTCATGTGCAATTCAATCATAATATCTTTTACTTGTCCTACAGCATGTTTAGTAGAGTTATCAGCAAGGAAAAATTCACTTGAGAACTTTTCTAAATTTTCTAGTTCTAGCAATTCATATAATTCTTTAGAAAGTACCGATACACTAGAACCTAGATCTAACATAGCATGGTGAATTTCTTTTGCAATTGAAACTAGCACCTTGGGGATCCATGCATCCCCAAGCTTAGGAGGTATCATGGCCTCATTCTTGTACCTAGCAATTTTTTCTTGCAAGACATGATTAGCAATATAAGATCCAAAGCCAGGTTGATTAACATTTATAGTGGGATCACTAGCAAATTTTTGTAGAGTAGCAATAAGTTCTTGCAAGCTACTTTTTTCTAAATCAAGCAATGGATCCTTAATTTCAGTAATCATCATAATTTCCTCTACTTTTCCTTTTCTATTATCCATATTAAAAATCTCATAGCGATCATCAAAAATATCCTCGGGTACTTCAGCCTTTTTAAGCTCTCTTTAATTTTAACCTCTAAGAGCAAACTTTCAAGCAAAACATGGGTATTTGCAGCATTAGTACTAGTAAAATATTCCCCACATTCATTATCTAAAAAGGCTCTAGAAGTTTCAGAAAGTCCCTTATAAAACATATGCATAAGTATCCAATCTCTAAAGCCATGCCCTATTCCATATGCTCTACTTCTAAATCTCTCTCATGCTTGTATCATTGATTCATCTTTTTCTTGTTTAAAGGTAATGAGCAATTGTTTAACATTGTAATTCTTTTCAGCATGACAAAACCTTTCAATAAATGCAGCCCTTAAGTTGAACCAAGTGGTAAAATTGCTAGGAGGCCATCTTAATATCCAATCTAATGCTTTGCCTCCTAGTGAGTAGGGAAAGAGTTTAACTTTAGTAGTGTTGATGTTTGCATGATTCAAGTTCAAAGTTTTACATCTTTCATCAAAATTCTTAAGATGGAACAAAGGGTCTTATTTAGGCTTTCCATATAAACGAGATTCATAAATCATTTTAATAACACTAGGATCTACCTCTAATTTTTCAACGGGAATATTTAGCTCTTGAGGGAAATTCCTAACACTGAATGGTCAATAAGTTCTCTGCTCCATTTTCCAAGTTTTTATGTAGTTTTTAATTTTTATGCAAAACAAAAGGAAAGTAACTAAGCAAATTCGAAATACTAAAATAATCTAGATAACTAAATGCAAAACTAAAATGCAAACTACAATAAAATATGCAAGACGAAACAAAAACAAGAACAAAAACAAAAACAAGACAAGAAACAAAACAATCTACTTGAAAGAAAGTGGAGATAGAAAGGACGGTACTAACGTAGGTGCAACCTCCACAAGCTTAGGTGTTTGCACACCTTGTTGGTGATGAAGACTTCTTGTGAGCTCACTTGGACAACTCCTTCACCTATGGCTCCCCGGCAACGGCGCCAGAAAAACGCTTGATGGCTAGGTTGAGACTCCAAGTGAAGAGTGTGTAGCTATTGGCAAGCCTTCTTCCCCACGAGGGTGACTCGAGGGTTTATATCAAACTCTTGGGGAGCCAGTATTTCAGCAGTTGTCTTCCAAGCTTCCTCCAGGATCCTGCAAACAAGTAGAGAATTTTGTGCCCTCAACCTCACCAAGTGGTTGTCAAGCACAAGGTGTGAGACTTCTAAATTGCAATGCAAAACTAAGTAAATGTGCAATAATTAAATCTACTACTAAATGCAAATGAGAAAATAAATATGCAATGGATTGTTTTTGTATTTTTGTGATGCAAGTGGTGATGGAGATAATGTAAATTCGAATTGGAGATGCAAGTAAAGTAAAGTGCAAGTAAAGTAAATTGCAGCAAAGTAACTAGAGTGTTTTCGTATAATTAAAATAGGACCGGGGTTCATGGTTTCACACTTGCATTCTCTCAAATAAAGTGGTAGACGGTGGACATAAAGAATTACATGTGAGATTACAATAACATGTTTAACATTGAGTACTTTCATATGGGCATCACGTCCTAGCATAGATATCTCTACGGTCATATTGATCCCTCTTATACTCCACCAAGATGCGAAATAAATCATAACACCTCGATAATTAAGGAAAAACCAGAGTATAGCTTTAAGCAATGTGACATGAAGTTGAAGTAAGAACTTGCTAGATCTAGTCATGGAGATTGATTAGTGTCACTTCAAATCCCCGGTAACAAGTTACTCCTTTTTATCCCTAGTGAGGTAACTAAGAAAGGTTTAACAAAACCTAAGTGGATCGCTGAACTTCTGTCACTTTCACAGCACTAGCCACCCCCCGTTACTCCAACTAATGCACCCATCACCCCACACACGCTCTCAAGAACTAGATTGATCAAAGCTAGCAAATAAGAACGGGGTACATAAGATACATCTACTCAAATAACTCAAGATAAATAATTGCAATCTCAGATTCAATAACTCATAGAAAAGATCCACCACATAGGAATTACAACGGTGCCCGTAATCATGTGAGGCAGCTCATACAGATCTAATTAGTGAAGCACATAGAGAGAGAGATACAAGTGCTACTTCCACAAACCCAAAGCCCTGGGGTGGACTACTCCCTCTTCATGGAGATGTCGATGGAGATGACGTTGGAGGGGTAGGAGATCACACCGGCGGCGCCCCGCCGGAGTTTTCCCCCTCCAATCTGGAACTCCAGGTCTCTGTTTTGGTGTTTCGGTGTTTCGGCGGCGCTCCCCTCCGTAAGGGTACGGGGGACCCTTTTTATAGTCGGTTTTAGGTCAAGACGGAGTCGGTAAGTCGAGGATGGAAGGAATTGGGGCCACAGGGGCCAAAAGGGGGCCTCTCACGCGGCCAAGGAATCTGGCCGCGTGGAGGGTCCTCTTTTGGGCCTCCTTGCCCAATTCTCGTGGATCCTTCGCTCGCAAGTCTTCTCCTTCCAAGAAAATGACCCCCGCAGATTTTCAGGTGATTTCGCGGAAGTTTGCCCCCTGAAAACGTCAAAAATATAGAAAACGGGGTTTCTGACAGGCATGGTTAATTCCATAAAAGTTGGGGGACTTTGTAATTTAACCCCAAAATACTACAAAACATTGAATTATACCCTTATATGATGCAATATGTAATAGAAAACCATGTGAAAATATGCAAAATTCATTTATGCATTTTACATGCATCAGATAGCCAAGTCTCCAATGTCCTCCAAAAACACCTATTGATCAAGTTTGAGCTTGTTGGTCCCCAACCAAGTTGGGTCCTAAGAGGTTAGTCACAGTAGTCTTGGCAACCCAAATGGTTCTTTTCTTGACACCACTTGGATTACCAACATACTTGGCAAACACATTGTCCATATTCATGCTTGAAGTTATATATCTTGCTATCACCTTGTTACTTGTCTTGCATAGCATAAGTTGCTGGTGCACCTAGTTGACCCTAGATTATTTAGGTTGTGTGCCTATTAATTTAAACACCTAGTTTATTTCCGCATTTAGCAAGCCTTAACCGGAAAAGTTTTAATCGCCTATTCACCCCCTCTAGGCGACATCATTGTCCGTTCACCTAGGGGGTGGTCGCGCCTGCTGCCCACATGGGTGACAGGTGGTGTCAGATATATACCGATTAGGGGTATATCTGGCATTGTCCTAAGAGCCAGATTACCAGGGTGGCCTGTTGGTAATGGATCACAGTCCATTAGGCGGCCCAGTAAGCTGACGCACAGAAGCCGGATTCTAGAAGAACCCGGACCACGACCCAAAGTGGTGCGGCTTGGGGTAGAAGGCAGATTCTTGCCTTCCAAGTTAGATACTTTCCGTAGTCTTCTAGGTTTCCTTTCTGTAAGCCCTAACCCGACTATTTATATAAAGCCGGACGGGAGAGAAAAGAAAGACAATTAGCTAGAAGCCAACTCGCCGAGTTAGCAAAACCCTACTCACATTGTACTTTGTATACTTCAGGCTTCAGCCCTGATTTAGTGAGATTGCAGGAGTAGGAACGTCGCCTAGTTGCGACGTACCGAACATGGGTAAATTTGTTGTTCCTGGTTGTCGTACTATCACGTCCCCCCCACGTCTCTACCCGTAGACTCATGGAACCCCCGTCTATGAACTCGACAGTTGGCGCCCACCGTGGGGCCAGCGGCGTCAGGAGTTATGTTTCGATCGGGGGTACTCGGCGGAATCGGCAGTACCATAACTGTCGGAAGCTTGGAATTCGACAACGACGTTAGGCGCTTCATCGACAACGGGTCGTACATGCCAGCACGAAATCATCTGGTAAGTGCCTGCATTTTATCGATTGGATCTACAAACATATTTATCGGATTAACTGCAGAAGCAATGGGATTATGTGGTGGAAGCAAATTTATCCCACCCGCCCTATACCCAATTGAAGAAAACTATGATACCGGATTTTGCTCAGATCGCCAAAACCCTGAATTTGCTGCCTCTTTGGAGATGCCTGCAATCAGATCTCACTTCATTGGCATGGTGCAATCCGAGGTCGCTGAAAACACGGAAGTAAGCAATCCCGTGGAAGAAGCAGAAACCAACAATCCCACAGATCAAGTGGAAGATCCGACACCCGCCAATGAAACGGACAACTCGGAAGCCGACTCTGTACTAGATGCCATGGAGGCAAGATTGGAGTCGGAACCTGGATATGAAGACATAGATTCAGAAGGGGAAGATGAAGACGCTTTCGAAAGAAAGGTTAAATCGATGCAGGGGGCTTCCATGAAGTACTTATGGCAAAACCGACTGATAACTCGGATGCCGAAGACGACGAAGACCCCAAAACACCTCCACCAGACGAGGAAAGAGAGGATGGCGAAACCAGTCCCATATATCCTGATGTCAAAGAATTGACAGAAGAAGAACCCGGCAAAAAGCCTCCCTCTTCCAAGAAGAAAAAGAAGACCGCCAAGAAGATTCAGAAGAAAAAGTTGGCAGATAATGCTAACCAAAACCTGGAAGCAGGAGGAGCACGCGGAGTCACACCTGTGGAGAAGAAAAAGAAAGAAATCCATGTTCCTGAATTGTCGGAATAGGACGAGATCGATCTGATCAAAACCCTGGTCGGACCATACGAGTCACCGGAAGTGCTGGAAGCCAGAAGGCAAGCCATTATGCGGCCGCAGCAACAACTATTCCAATCGCAAGAAAATCTCCTCAAAGCCCAAGCTATTGTTAAAACAAAACAGGAGGAAATCGAAGAATTCGAAAGACGGAATATGTCCGGGATAAAACCCACGAGATTACCCGGAATCGCAAGGCTGGATGTACTGCCAACAAAAGAAGGGTTGCAAAACCCTTTCTGGCAACGACAGGTGGACGACGTAAACGCTAAGGGTGAACGCATCTACAAGACCATAGCCGAAAACACGGAAGCCGCGTTCGCTATCCTTAATGATGATCTGTATTCCAAAGACGAAAAGCTGCAGTGAGTGTATGCTTTCCTGGGTAAAGCACTGCAACAGCAACAACGAGGTCAGGCAAGATCAGGGAAGTTGCATGACGACTCGGCCCTATGCAAAACTGCCACTTTCACCACTGGAGCACCTGGACCTGGAGAACCTGGAGATTCAGGCGATTCTAAGGACAAGAAGGGAGATCCTAAGAAGGACAAGAAAATCCCGGACAATAGGGATGAAGCGTCCAAAACGAGATCCCATATGCCGAAAGGCGGAAATATACCCCGTGATCATAAAGATCGGGAGGAACAAAACCGGAAAGACGGAAAAATGATGCCGCCTCCGAGACGCCCAGCTGAAAAAGCCGGAAGACATGAAAATCCTCACAGGCGTGAGAGATTATGTACCCCTCCTAGGAATAAAGAAAGGCCAAGGAGTAGAACTCTGCCTCATTCCAAAAGACACGATAACAGACAAAATAGGGATAATCCCGGAAGAGCGCATTCACGCAACAATGGGCCAGAAAGGAGCAGATCCCCTTCTGTCCATTCAGCCGGCAGATATTCCGCACACGTCGATAAGGCGGAAAGAGATGATCTATACTTTGGACCTAAGTGTTTTACAGACAGGATCCGAAGAATAACTCTACATTCTGGCTTCGCCAAGGTTGGTCCAACTTACCAAAATTATACCGGAAGTACAGACCCGGATACATGGCTCTCAGATTACTATACTGCCGTTCAGATCAACAAAGGGACAGACCTGGAAACAGTAAAATTTCGCCCTCTAATGTTGCTGGATGGAGCCAGGGATTGGATTAACGGGCTTCCGTCAAGAATAGTGGATAGCTGGGATGATATGGCTAGAGTATTTGCTCAACCCTTCTGGGGTACGTATAAACGCCCTAAGAGCATCAACCAGCTAAACCGCTGCGTCCAATCCGAAGACGAGTCGTATGTCGACTTTATATCAAGATGGACATCAATGAAAAACAGCTGCTCTAGAGTAAGTGATGTACAAGCAATGCATGCTTTCATCAATGGACTAAAACCCGGCCTCGTACCATTCATGGTTGGTTCAAAGGAGCACAAAGATCTCGGATCTATGCTTACTACCGCCAATGAGCACGCAGCGGCCGAAGATGACATCAAAGAGAGAGGTGGAAATATTGATGCTTTGGTACAGGCCAAAAAGACGCCTCATTCTGAAAAGAAGACTACTCCAGAAGCGCAGACAAAACCCAAAGAAGTAAACTTAACCTTTGGAAATGATACTCCAGAAGCGCAGACAAAACCTAAAGAAGTAAACTTAACCTTTGGAAAGGATACTGGCGGCAAATGGAAAGGAAGAAGCACAAAACCTATGTCCTATTCTAAAGAAGAGTCGGAAAAGATTAAGTCAGAAAACTGTGTCCACCATTCGCAATTTGGGAAGCCTACCCATACAAATGTGCAGTGTCGCCTCAACAACCATATGAAGGGCAATGCAGGATCCGGAAATAAAGGAAAGAACTCCAAGAGGAAATTCTCCAAGCAAAAGCCAGAGGCTGAAAAAGAAGACGGTGAGTCGGACACTGATGAAAAAATCCAGAAACAGCAGCGAAAAGGCGAGCCAAAATTCCCGAGAGTTTATGGAGAATGCAATCTAACTTTCGTGGCAACTCCCTCAGCAAAACAGGCAAAGCGAACACTTCGAGAAATAAACGCGGTTGTCCCACCAACGCCCAAATTCTTGAAGTATTCCAATATGCCAATTACCTGGGACCAGTCAGATCATCCCGGAAATATCCCAGAACCCGGCACACAAGCTCTAATTGTAAGCCCTATTGTTCAAAACACTAGGCTAAAGAGATTGTTGAAGGATGGAGGATCCGGTATCAATATTTTGCACCTGGATACACTGAAGCATCTACGAATCTCCGAGACCCAGCTCAATCACAGCAACATACGTTTCCACGGCATAGTTCCTGGCAGACAAGCACATTCCCTAGGAGAAATTTCCCTAGATGTATCCTTTGGAGAAAGAGAACACTTCTGACAGGAAAAAATCTCGTTCGAGGTGGTGTCGTTCGAAAGTGTATACCATGCAATACTCGAACGTCCAACTTTCGCCAAATTTATGGGAAGATCATGTTATATTTATAACAAGCTAAAGATGCTAGAACCAAAGGGAGGAGTAATCACCATATCGCGAGACTTCAAATTGGCGAACAGGCTGGAAAAAGGAAACGCCCTTTGCGCTGAAAAAGTAATAGCAAAGGAAGAATTGAAAGAGCTGGCAAAGAATCATCACCGATGGAGATGCCGGCAGGAAAAGAAAGCCGGAAGCCAGCAGATAGTTTCAAAGCTTCTGAGAATACAAGACAGGTTATCCTAGACCCCGAAGATCCGACAAAGTTTGTTGTAGTGGGGACAGGGATGACCGACAAATAGGAAAGCACGCTCATCGAGTTCCTCCGTGAGAACTGGGATATTTTTGCCCGGTGTCCTGCGGACATGCCGGGAGTACCCAGGGAACTTGCTAAGCATCAATTGAAGGTAATTCCAGGTTCAAAACCTGTCAAACAAGGTCTCCGTTGTTTTGATGGAAGAAGACGGAAGGCTATAGGCAAGGAAATTATCCGGCTTTTAGCAGCCATTTTATCCGGGAAGTTATACATACGGATTGGTCTGCGAACCCAGTATTAGTCCCGAAGAAAGACATTATCGTTCTTAGGATGTGTATAGATTACATCGTCTTGAACAAATTGTGTCCAAAAGATAGGTTCGTGTTACCGCGAATCGATCAAATAATAGATGCCACTGCTGGCTCTGAGCTTTTATGCTTTTTGGATGCTTATTCCGGGTACCATCAAATACGTATGAAGGAGGAAGATCAAATCAAAACTTCCTTCATAACCCCGTATGGAACATACTATTACATAACCATGCCTTTTGGCCTGAAGAACGCGGGTGCTACGTACCAGCGTTGCATGCAACGTTGCTTGCATAGTAAAATCGGCAAAAATGTCCATGTTTACGTGGATGACATTGCCGTAGTTTCCAAGGAAAAGGACACACTCCTTGAAGATCTACGAGAAACCTTCGAAAATTTACGCGCTTACAAAATGAAGTTGAATCCATTAAAGTGCGTATTCGGGGTTCCCTCAGGAAAGCTTCTGGGTTTTATCGTTTCTCACAGAGGAATAGAAGTAAACCCAGAAAAGATCAAGGCAATCTTGAACATCACAAAGCCTACGTGTTTAAAGGATGTACAAAAATTGACAGGTTCTATAGCCACAGTCAGCAGGTTTATAAGCCGGCTAGGAGATAAAGCTCTGCCATTATACAAATTGTTGAAGAAATCCGATAAATTTGAATGGACAGAAGAGGCGGACAAAGCATTAACCCAGCTGAAAGAAACCTTCATGAAAGCACCGATTTTGGCATCCTCAAAAGACGAAGAACCTATGTTACTGTATCTTACAGCAACACACAGGGTTATTAGCGCTGTGATAATTGTGGAAAGGCGGAAAGAAGAACAAAGTATACCGGATCAACATCCAGTGTACTATGTTAGCGAAGTTTTCTCCGAGTCAAAACAAAGGTACCCACATTATCAAAAGCTGACATATGGCGTATTTTTCGCATCTAGAAAACTCCGCCATTATTTCTAAGGACATTCCATAACAGTGGTAAGCAAAGCACCACTAGGGGATATCATTAACAATGCGGACGCAACAGGCCGAGTAGCCAAATGGGGCATTGAGCTAGTTGCGTTCGACATTAAGTACCAACCCCGGACGGCAATTAAATCCCAAGTGTTGGCAGATTTTTTCGCTGATTGGACAGAAGCAATGGAGAACACACCAATGCCGGAGTCGGAGTACTAGGTTATGCATTTTGATGGATCCAAGATGAAGGAAGACGCTGGAGCTGGTGTAGTGCTAAAATCCCCAAAAGGTGACATTATGGAGTATGTATTACAAATACACTTCAACGACTGTAACAACGTGGCAGAATACGAAGCATTGCTTCATGGCTTCCATATTGCAAAAGAAATAGGTGTCAAACGCATATTATGCTATCGTGACTCGAATTTGGTACAACATCAGCTAAACCAAACATGGTACGCCAAAAGCCCCATCATGGCCGAATATCAGAGAACGGTGGACGAGTTTGCCATTTGCTTCCTTGGATTTGAAGTACTTCATATCAAAAGGGAAAAAAATTGGAACACGGATGCATTAGACCGCAAGGGGCCGGAAAGAGTGAAAACCCTACCACCTGGTGTGTTTGTCCAACACTTGCATGAACCATCGATCAAAGGTGGAGATGTTGATTATCCTCTCGTTTCCGAGTCAATTGAAGTTCTGCTCGTTAACCCGGATTGGACAATTCCATACTTAAACTTCTTAGTTGATCAAAAGTTCCCGGATGGAGCAGACGAGGTCTTGCAAAGGCATATACAGCGTCGATGCAAAGAATACACGGTAATCAATGGTTGCCTATATAAGCGCATCACTATCAGAATTTTTCAGCGATGTATTTCGCCAGAGGAAGGACGAGAAATCTTGCAAGAAATCCACGCAGGAGATTACGGACATCATGCTCAATCAAAAAGCATAGTAAAAAAAAGCATTATGTGCAGGGTTTTTCTGGCTCACAGCCATGACAGATGTCGAACACATAGTAAACACATGTGCCGGATGCCAATATTACGCCAATCAGATGAATATGGCAGCTCAAGCACTTAAAACTATCCCTATAACATGGCCGTTCGTGGTCTGGGGGCTAGATATGATGGGACCATTCAAAACTGCAAGAGGCGGACTTAGACATCTACTCGTTGCAGTGGATAAGTATACCAAGTGGGTGGAGGTGAAACCCATCAAGAAACTTGACGGTGTGACTGCCAGAAACTTCATCATTGACGTAGTCATGAGATATGGCGTTCCACACAGTATAATCACCGACAACGGGACAAACTTCTCAATTGGAGAGTTGGCAAAATATTGCCGACAAACAGGAATACGCCTAGATCTTGCATCTGTGGCTCATCCACAATCCCATGGGAAGGTTGAAAGAACGAATAGCTCAATCTTGCAGGGAATACGCCCAAGACTCGAATCTCCTCTTCATAGAGCAGCCGGAGCATGGGTAGAAGAACTGCCTTCAGTGCTTTGGAGTATTCGAACGACGCCAAATAGATCAACATGGCAAACCCCGTTTTTCTTGGTCTATGGCGCAGAAGCAATTGTTCCAACGGACATGCTCCATGATAGCCCAAGAGTGCGGGCTTACGATGACTCGGATGCCGAAAGCGCACGACAGGATGCCGTCGATCTTTTAGAAGAAGAACGATACCTTGTGCTTCAAAGATCCGCCATATATCAGCAAGGATTATGACGCTACCATAGTCGGAAAATCAGGCATCAATCTTTCAAAGAAGGTGACCTACTGCTAAAATTGGTGCAAGAAAGGAAGCACAAGTTAGCCCCAGTCTGGGAGGGACCATTTGTCATTAGCAAGGTTATGAAAAATGGATCTTATTATCTTGTAGATATTCGAGACACGGAAGATGATCCCAAGCGTCTGAATCGCAAAAGAAAGAGGAAGATATATGTCGAACTAGGACAGACAAAAAGACCCTGGAGCATCCAGCAGTTATGTCCCTTCTACACTTACTTCAATTTCTATGTAAATAAAGTTGTCGAAATTCATGAAATAAAGTTGTCGAAATTCATGCATTCATGTTTTATTTGTTTTTCATACAAAGCATAAGTCCGTCTTTATCTATTTCCCAATGATCTTTCAAAATACTCAATCTTAACCCGAATTGTGCCTGCGTGCTCAGAGTTATAAAACTGAATGCTTTTCGGCCTACGGAGGCTTAAGGAAACCCAGATTGTGTCTGCGTGCCTGAGTTTCATACAGTTTCAAAATTCCTTACTTTTCTCTAAGTATTATTTGATTGTTTATGTGTTGGGTCAATGAAATTAGTAAGAAAAAAAAATGCCTTAGTACAATCCATGTTTCCGAGTTTTGACTGATCAGTTATACCCAGTCACTTGGCGTGAATATTAAGTACTATTGAGCCATTTCAAACACTAAGGACAGTTAAAACATGTAAACAAGAGAACTTAGAAGGCAAAGGAATAAAAACCCGGAAAACTTGCAAAGACTTATAAAATTAAACAGAAAAGCGGGGTACTTGTTTATACAATGGATAGATAGCATTACAATGAATATTACATTGTAAGAATAGTAATGCTTCTATTTTTCCTATCTTCTACCCAGGACTCAAGCAGCTTCTTCGGGATCCGAGTCTTCCTCCTCACTGCTGGACTCCTCATGAGTTGTCGGAATTTCCTCCTCGGGGTAGAAGGTGGACATGTTCACCATGTTGGCTATCTTGGTGGCATGGCCTTTGACAGCATCAAAGATGTTGGCCCGCTGCACGTCTGTATATCCTTGAGGGATACCTGACGCCACGCGCCAAGACTTGGCGGTGGTATAATGCATACGCATGAACCCAAGGGCCATGCGCGCACCGCTGCGAGCCGTGGAGCGAAACCACGATTCCTTGCGGTTCGCCACCTCCACGATCGCTTCCGGAAGTTTTTCGACTTCCGAGAACTCTTCCGCTTTGTCGGGAATGTACTTATTGATAAGTAACATCCCCGTAGCTTTAAGTGTGGTGAAGACCTTCTCGAAATCCCGGATTCTTCCGATCCGGGTAAGTTGGGGGCTACCTTCTGTTTCAATCAACAAAACAAAGTTAGGAAAACAGAAGAAGGGAAAAAAAGAAAAATCCGATAAAAGTTAAAAAACTTACCGAGAACCGATCCATCTCCGTGCCTTCCTCCAGGTGCTGGTTCAGGGCATTCTCTAGGTCCCTGATGGTGACTTTGTCCTTCTCAGCCTGGTTGGAGGCCTTGGACTCAGCAATGCCGACATCCAGGTGGCTGGCCTCCAGGTCTTTCTGGAGCTTCACATTGATCTTGTGAAGTTCCATGTTTTCCTTGCGGAGGTTCTTAGCATTGCCTGCATCTTCAGCAATTTGTTTGGCTTTCGCCAATGAAGCTGAAAAGAAAGTAAAACGAAGAGTTAAAACTCGGAAAAATACTTAGAAAAAATTCTAAACAACAGCAGAGAGAAACAATTACGTGCTGATTCATCCAGCTATTGCTGAACGGAGGCCAGCTCTGCATCCTTTTCATCAAGAATTCTAAGGAGAGTTTTCACCTCCTTATTCTTGATCGTAAGTTTGCTGAAAACTTCCATGTTTACGTTTTCAGCAGTTTGCTGAAACACGGAAAACAGACAAAATGCTCAAGTCAACAAACAAGCAAGGTCTTCATAAAAGCATTAAGTTAAAAATGTATACATTTGGCATAATGCTTGGGGGCTAGAGATATTACCTGGCTCATTTTCGTCAAGTTTGCCAGATTTTCATTAAACTCTTTTGCATAGTATGCAAAAAGAATCCCGACGTGGCAAAGGCCGTCCTGGATGACCTGTCGAGGTGAAAATACGAAGTTATTCCTAACAATAAGCCCGCCTTACGGCCAAGGACGGATTAAGGGAGCTAGAGTGAATTGTTTTGTTTTGCCCAGGTGCCACTCTGCCTCTTCTGTTGCACAAAATTTAATATAATTTTTCTGGAACTTTTCGCGAAACTTTATTTTTGGGCAATTCCAAAATTTCAATGAATGATTATAATGCAAAAAAAAATGTTTTCAAGTTGATGAAAAAAAATGCAAAACTAATTCTACATGAGTTATAAGACATGCTATAATGCAAATGACAAGAGGAAACAAGAGAAAACAAGGTGAAAATAGAGAAAAACAAGATTTTGGAACAATGAAAACATGTGGAAACAAGGTGGAAGAGGTGGAAAACAAAATAGAAACAATATTAAACAAGGAGGAAACAGAGGAAAATAACTGGGAATCAAGTGAAAACAAAGTGAAAACATTGTTTCATTCATTCAAAATCAATTTGTTAACAAGGTTGATCAAGTCTTGTCACCAAACCAAATTTATATGAAACAAAAATGTGCACTTCACTAAAATAATTATGTTACCTCAATTTTGATAGACATAGTACCAATCATAATAGTTTCATATTCTTTTTGTGGCACTCGAATGAGATAACCGAATTCTCCAATCTTGATGGTCTCAATATTTTCAATTGAGTTTAGACCATATTTCTTACAAATATTATTTGGAAAATAAACAATATGTTCTTTATCATTGACATTGAAAGTGACCTTCCCTTTATTACAATCAATAACAGGCCCGACAGTGTTAAGAAAAGGTCTTCCAAGAATAATAGACATATTTTCATCCTTAGGCATTTCCAACACAACAAAGTCAGTTAAAATTAAATGATTAACAACCTAGATAGGGACATCCTCACAAATGCTAATAGAAATATGAGTATATTTATCATCCATTTGCAAAGAGATATCCATAGGAATCAATTTATCTAAATAGAGTCTCTTATAAAGAGAGGGAGGCATAACATTGACTCCCACATAAAGCAGTTCTCACGTAATTATTTTTGATAGAGCAAGGAATGGTAGGAATACCTGGGTCTCCAAGCTTCTTAGGAATTTTACCATTGAAGGAATAATTAGCATTCATAGTGGGAATTTCCTCATTAGGAATTTTCCTCTTTTTAGTAACAATATCTTTCATATATTTGGAATAAGGAGGCAACTTAATAGCATCGGTCAAAGGGATTTACAAGAAGAGAGGTTTCATCCACTCACAAAGTTTATTATAATGTTCTTCTTATTTACCTTTGAGAGATTTACTAGAAAAGGCATAAGTTTTTGTATCCAAGGTTCTCTTTCTTTGCCATGCTTCGCGGTAAAACCTTCTTTTTCATAATTTTTCTTCTCATGAGGGTTTTTAGGTTCTACTTCGCTTTCTTCCTTATTGGAAGCATCATTTTTATCATTATCATTATCATGTTCATGTTCATTACCACTCTCAGTTTCAACATCAGAGATAGATATGCTATTATGATCTTTATAAGGTTCTTTATTAGCATCATTACTAATATCATTAGACTCTCTAATTATTTCATTTTTCTTCTTCTTTTTGTTCTTGGAGAGTTAAGTTTTTTAATCTAGCATTTGAGAGTCTTGTTCAAGTCTTTTTGGATGTCCCTCGGGATAAAGAGGATCGCGAGTGAAAGCACCACCTCTAGTTTTAACACTACAAGCTTGTTCTTTAATTTGACCAGACATTTCGGCAAATAAATCGTTTTGTACTTTAGTAAGTTTCCCTAATTGAGTCTGAATCATTTCAAACTGTTTAACAAGAACTTTAACACCATTAACATTTCTTCCTAAAGTAGCATGCAAAATTTTAATACAAAGAGAATTTTCATTCAATTATTTTCGCACTTGTGCATTAAAATGGGTTTGTTTAACAAAGAAATCATTGAATTCATCTAAGCATTGTTCTAGAGGTTTATCATAAGGAATATCACTAGCATTAAATTTATAAAGAGAATGTACCTCTACCATAGGAGGGTGAGTGGTAGGCTCACATAGAGTTTCAAGTGGAGGTAGATTCTTCACATATTCAGGTTTAATACCATTATCTTTAATAGTTTTCTTAGCTTCTTGCATGTCTTGAGGACTAATGAAAAGAACTCCTCTCTTCCTGGGTGTAGGCAATGGTGTAGGTTCAGGAATATTCCAATTATCATGGTTCTTGGCTATATTACCCAATATTTCTTTAGCTTCATCTATAGTTCTTTCCCTGAAAATACAACCAACACAACTATCCAGGTATGTCCTAGATTTAGTGGTTAGTCCATTATAAAATATATCAATAAGCTCATTCTTAGGAATACTATGAGAAGGCCCACCTTTGAGAGTAGCACAAAACCTCCCCCGATGATACGAATCAACGTGATCCGAGAGGGGTTTTGTCCCAATCTTTCACAGCGATCGAAGAACAACAACGTTGGACATATGAAGAATCAATCCCACACAAGCAATTGTTGACAGATCAACAAGAACAGCAAGCAAAACCAGTATAAACTCGCAAACAACGACCCATCACGGGAGGAGGCTCTCGATAACTTAAATCTCAAATTCTTGTCTCCCCTAAAACCCTAGGCGCCACTCCTTTATATAGGAGACCACAAAGGGCTCGGTTGGACAGACCCAAACCGAACACACAACTGACTCGAATCTAACACACGCGATACAAACCGTCCTATTAGAAGGCTCGGCCAAATAATAAGGCACGCATGCCTCTAATAAAACGTGTACATACTTAGACGAATGTCATCTAATCATTGGTCATCCTGTATGCAACACCCTGCACCACCCAACACTAACAATGTTTGGCCTCACACCGTGGACCAAACTGCAACATCAACGGTGGTGTTCTGAAGTTGGGTTTCACCTCATCTAGCGGAGGAATTGCAAATCTGAAAGCTCCAACTGTCAACATAGATGGCGGTGGTGGTGCAATGATAGGAGTAGGTATCCCCCCGCATCATCCCCCCAACTTGAAGAGAAACCGTCCTCGGTTTCATCTTGACACTTGGAACCTTCTTCTTCTTCATAGCAACGACGCCCACCTTGATATCCTTGTCACGCATTGGTTGCAGAACATGACGCTTCCCTTCATGCCACAAGGAATATACATTGGAACGCCCCTCATGTGTGGAACGCCGATCAAACTGCCACGACCGGCCTAGCAGCACGTGACATGCATCCATAGGCAACACATCACAGACCACCGTATCCTCATACGTACCTACAGAAAATTTCAGGCGCGCCTTATGCGTGACCTTCAGCTTGATACAACCACTCAATGCAATGTGGCTGCGGGTGCTTCCATGTAGGCAAGGAAAGAGAATCCACCAAGCTCTTGCTAATAATATTGGTGTAACTGCCAGTATCAATAACCAGCTTGCAAGCGGAATCCTTAACTGTGCATTGGGTCTGAAAAATATTCCAGCGCTGCCCTTGTCCTTCTATGCGATCTTCCGGTACACATTGCACCATCAGATTTTTACACTTTGCAGCAAGTTCATACCCATCCACATTCACTTTTTCAGTTTCCTTAACCTCATCACTAGACGACCCTGCTGATTTTTCCTCGTCACTTGTAGAAACATAGCCATCTTGAGTGAGCATCACCCTTTTTGCATTAGGGCAATCACGCCTCATGTGTCCTCGGTCTCCATAAGTAAAACACTCAATATGTGCGGTGGACTGCGTACTAGATGCAGTTTTGGACACTCCAGATTTTTGGCGCCTCAAGAGAAATATTATTGGAGCGTGTAGAAAGTGTCGGCTTAGCACTAAAACCAGCAGCCTCGTTATTGGAACGATGCCATGTATGTGTAGTGGCTGTAGCTTGACGTCGTTTGAGTTGTTGCTCCGCACGCTCATCTTGGTGCACAAGATCCAAAAGATTATAATAGATGACCATCTCCACACGATCTTGCACCTCAATATTTAGACCATTAAAGAACCTAGACATAGTGGCCTCCGGGTCTTCCGTTGTTCCTGTACGTATCATCAACAACTCCATCTCCTTATAATACTCATCCACAGATTTTATACCTTGAGTAAGTTGCTGCAATTTATTGTACATCTCACGCTTATAATGCTCACGAACAAAACGACGACGCATGAGTTCTTTCATACCTCTCCATGACGTCATCCGGTTGGGCATACGCAAAATTTGGCTCCACCAAATCAGTACATAACCGGAGAACTCAATAGCTGCAAGTTGAAGTTTCTTCTCCTCGGTGTAATGGTGAGCTGCAAAAATATGATTCACGCTCATCTCCCACTCCAAATAATCCTCGGGACTACCCGCACCGGAGAAAGGCGGTATGGAAATTTTAACACGTCCAATACCATCATCCATGGGAACACGTGCAACCTGACCAACATAGACAGCAGCCGCAGAACGAGCATCGAACGTGCGTTGTTGGGCTGCATAACCAGCATCATCCTCTAAATCAGCATCTACGCCTCCATGTGCTCGTGCAATGGGACGGCGAAAACGACCGTCGGCATGTCTGTCTCGTTGTGGTAGCGCATCTTGTAAGGTAGCAGCGAGAGGGGCTCTACTCGCGCATGCGGAATAAGGTTATCCTCCAATGCATAAAGACGAGTATTGAGTGCCGCAAATTTACTATTTAATCTCTCCTCCAAAGCATTCGTACAATCCTTGATATACACGCAAGTTTTATCAAAGCCATCGCGGATATTGGAAGCAAGATCATCAGCATAAACAGGAAGAGCAATCTCCTTTTGCTTAGGTTCGGCGATGGCAGCAGCAACGGAATTTTCACCGATTACGGAGTTCACCATGGCGGACGAAAAATCGTGGCATGGTAGACGTCCTCGACAGCAACGTCTACAACAGAAAAAAAAACTGTAGGAGGGCGCACATACGACGGTAGACGGGAATCCGCAATACCAGACAACAATAAACAGTATGTCAGCGATGGAAATCGCTGGCGGTAATCCACACTAGGAATAAACAAAAACTGCTTCACAATGGCACTATGCGATACAAGGATTTAGGAAGGTCGAATCCAGATCGCGGCAGCTTCTCCGGTAGCTAGGAAAACCTTTCCAATGTCTTCTATGTAGCAAGATGACTCCAGTACGATGGTACGTGAGGATAATTAAATATCACTAGCCAAAACGTGTCCAACTAGTACTCCAATCCATCCAAGTAGTACTCCAATTGTTATTAGTCCACTACGTGAATAGCAAGACCACGGTTACTCCAATCCATTCAAGTAGTACTCCGAGTAGTTCCCTCCCGCGTGGCCGCGGTCCTGCTGTTCCGGGTTCTTACTTCTCCTCATCTCGCTTTGCAGACCTCGTGATGTCGGCTTCGGGGAGACGGCAATGGCGACTTCGTGTCCGTGGTGGCGTATGTTGGTGGGCGGCTGGTCCGGTGGTGTCGAGGCTTGTCCTTGCGGGGCTCTTATGCATCCAATCGCCCGAGGCTAGGGATAGGGTTTTCGGGAGAAATCCTTGTCGGTTCGTCCGACACCGACGCGGTGCCGCCTCCGGGTGGCATCTTTCCTTCTTGAAGGGCGCCGCGGCTACCCTTTATCCTCTACCCCCTGTGTGCCGGGGGAAACCCTAGGACCAGTTCACTGGTCCGAGCAGCAGCGTGGCTTTCTGTCGCACCCGGACTTCTAGAGGATACTCACCGTACGAACTGAACATTATTTTGGTTGGATTACGGGGCTTAACGGCTCCCGCGTCCCCTTACGGGTAGGCCAGCACTTATGTGCGACAACCAACCGTTACTGTTCACCGTCGATGTAAACTATCCCGTAGAAATCAGGATACTACCATTGACGTACTTCATACCATGCACACATGGTACGTCAACGGTTTTTGAACAAAAGGATAACACAACATGCCTCTAAGACACAACAGATTGAAATAAGGTTGCAAATGGCCTTCATTAAGGCAGAAATAGCAAATACAATCATCCAGAGGACACATGTCCCAACATAACATTCATTACATCAGCGGAAGCAATCAAAGGTGTCTGGGTACAGACAAATCCAACAGGCTTAAGAAGCCGGAGAAAATAAGAAGACGAAGCCCATCCACGTAGGTCCTGGATCCAGCCCTGGTCCAGCTATCTACTCGTCTGCAGTCTCGTCAAACTCCACGAAGTAGCCATCCTGGTGGTCATCGTAGCCGTAGTCGTAGTCTGCGTAAACCACAGCCCCAAAGGGGTCAGTACAACAACGTACTGGCAAGCAAGACTCACAGTTCACCAAAGTGTAGCCCGTCAACACCAAGCACAGATGCCTTGGGATCAACGGAAGAAAAGGGTATGAAAGATACTGCAACTGGCTGCACTAACCATCTACAGAACATACTACAACCTACGGTGTATCAGAAAGAGATAAGATAGCGTATCGTAACGAACTATAACTAACCACCAAACAAACCCATCCTGGACCTCGCCCCTTATCCGAAGAAGCAATCCGAGGATAACTCACACAGTTGGTTTAATGATGGATCAAGTTGTTGTGTCAATAAGTCTATTACTAGTCAAGTTAGCATTAGTTAGGTGTAAGTTGTTCTGAGTACTTGTTAGCCAGTACTTTCACCAAGTCAACCATAACCGCGGAAAACACGGCTTCTCGAGAAGATTTATCCCTGCAGGGGTGCACCAATTTGGCCGTACACGTAAGAATAACCCGCCAGAGGGAAGGCCTTTCCCACCAAGCGGGGCACTCAACACAACTCAACTCTTCTTCGCATCAAGCCCAAAGCACCACGTGCTGTGCGTGCGCGGCTAATCGAGCCCCCCGAAGAAAAGGAGGACCCTCATAGCACTGGAAGACCACGCCGCCCTAAATGCCGACTACAAAAATTCCACCCTGGCCTCGGGTTCGTACCTGCATATGCGTGCATCAAATGGAAAGCCCGAACTAAGTGTGGTGATTTGGACGAGATGCGAATCGAATCAAATTGAGGGGGGCGCCCATACACGCTTCCCACATGCGGATAGTGCGCTCATCATGGACCAGTAGACAAGACTCTTTTCCTATTAGGGTCGACACTAGCAGGCCTCAAAACCACGCCGGGCCTCCTGCCGGTGCCTTATCAGCAAATTATTATTACCTCAAATTAACAGGTGTTGTTTAACATCGAGCCCCAGAATATAACAGAATATAATAACAGAAAGTAACGGATAACAGACTCGAGCAAAACAACCCTAAGCATGCTAGTAAGACACGGGCCCAAGCAACGGGGTTTTAGGACGGGAGGTGTGGCAATATCAGGGTTTAGGGTATCATGTGATAGGTTCGTAACAGAAACAACTACCACTATGGCTAGCAGAAAAGAACAACGGAAAGTATCGGTAACCAATGTTGAAAGGAACACAATGGTTCATGTGAGTGATAACTTGCCTGCAAACCCAGTAGCCGGGTACTGAGCTAGATCCTCAGAAGGGGTGTCGTAAAGGTCGTCGGTATCAACGTCGTCGTCTATCCGAGAAGAAGCAAACAAACAAGGCAGAAATATAAACAATCATTGTCATGGCATAGTGCACAATCAAATGTGATGCATGACAAGTTAATAGATGCATCAGAATAAACTAATTGATATGATAACACAATTTAATGGACACATATGCAACTTTGAGTTGCATATGAAAAGTCCATGGATTTTGGTTAGATTATTTGTTTTCCATCTAATCAACAGGTGCTAGTGGTTTAGTATGATGCATGCAAAAGGAAAATAGCAAAATAACAACATTAGAATCAAATTAAGATAGGGTGTAGCAATTTAGAATTTTATTATTAACTTAGGGAATTTTTGGGTGCCTTAAAGGTGACACACAAGTATTTGTTGTTTTCAACCATTTAAAATGTTCAAAACAAATAACAAAGTTTATATTTGAAAAGAACATCAAATTTTAGTTGGATTACATGTTTCAAATATTGAAATTGGACTTTGGATTATTTAATTATGAATTAAACAATATTAAACAAGTTTTAATTGAATTTAAAACAAGTTTGAATTTAATTGAATTTTTATTTGTTCAAAACATAATTTCAAACTCATATTTGAAAAGTTCACACTTTGATGGGTTGAAAACATATTTTGCATGTTCAAAAATATTTTATATTGAGAAAGATATGATTTTATCAAATTTAAATGAATTAAACAAGATTTAAATTGTTTAGGCAATTTTAATTATTCAAACCAGAAAACAAAAATTATATTTGAATAGGTTAGGTGAAATGGTATGGAAAACATATTTTATTTGCATTTATTGGATTAATAAATAATTAGTTATTGAATTTCTAAATTAGCATTTGAATTATTTAAGTTTGAATTTTAAATGCATTTGTAATTGTCAAAACAGTACACAAATAGGTTATTTGGAAAGATTAGGAAATTTGGAGCAGAAAACATATAAACTTTTTATTTATTGGATTTACAGAATGGAAGTTATTAAAGTTTGAAATTTTAGTCTCAAATCTGCTATTTAAATTGTTTTTGGAAAAAACAGAAACTCGCAGAAACGTTTTTCACCGTGCTGCTAGCCAGCCACGGTCACTGCCCCGTGGGCCAGAGGCCAGCGTGGCGATGCGCACGCACGCGGGGCAGGGGCAGTCGATGACTGGTGGGCCTGCGCGCTGTGGAAGAAAACGGAACCAAAAATTGGGGCGCTGCGGACTCGAACCCGCGCCCTCGCCTGCGAGCACAAGGTGCAGTGCCACTGCGCTGTGCTCGTTCAGTTGACAGGGATACAGACGCATACAGGTTATCGTTCATACGCCACGTTAACTGAATTTTAACCTGACGACCAAACGCTTGCTCGACTGACTGACAGGGGTTCGCCGGCGTGGAACTGCGACTGGTGGCCGCCGTGGTTGGGTGCTGGATGGTGCAGATCGTGCACGGATGCGAGAGGAGGAGAGAGTGAAGGGAACGGTGGCTCACCACCGTTTGTAGAAGGAGGCAGCAGCGCGGTGACGTTAGCTGACGACGGCAACCGCGGCGATGGTCGAGGATGGTGGCGACGAGTCCGTGCTCCTCCGGGGGTGTTCAGGTGTCCGAGGGGTAGCTGGTAGGGTGGCGGGTCCGTTCCAGGGGGTAGGTGGCTAAGTGGAGGCGGGAGGTGGCGGCGCCATTGAGAGATTCAGAGCTCCTGTCGCCGGTGAGGTGGAGCAGAGGAGGAAATCGTCGGGGAGGTGGCGATTGACGGCGGCGGAGAGGGGAACAGGGTAACCTAGGGGGCCTAGGGTTAGGTACGGGGTCTAGGGCTCGTTTTATTGGGCGCTGGCAGCTTGGATCGCCGTCGGAGGGCCGCCGTGCTGCCGTGGAGGCCTCCGATGCGCTGCCGTACAGCTTGACGACGAGGAAATAGATCGCGTAAAAAAACGAATCGTTATTTGCGTTAAGTTCCGGGCTGGGCCGCGCGCAGAGGAGGAAAAAGGAGCAGTGGGCTGGACGCAGCCCACTCTCCTTTGCTGTTTCCTTTTTCTTTTTCGAAATTCCTTTTCTGTTTTTTTTTGTAGCATTTGCTTTTGGAAGAAAAAGATAGGCTTTAGCTTAGAGAAAAAATTTGGAAAAATTCAGATAAATTCCTTAGGCCAAATGCAACCATTTGGCAACTTGTATTTTCAAAAATTTAAACATTTGATTGCTTTTTGAAATTTGAACCAAATTTGAGTGAATTTGTTAATATTAATAAACATTAATAAAATCAATCATTTAAATAGGGTAACCCCTAAGATAAAATGGGCAAATTGAGTTGGTTTGATTTGGTAACAACATGATTTCAAAATGGTTCTGTTTTGGGTGCTTTGATTTGAATTTCAAATGTGTTTGGAAAATAAACAATTGATTAAAAACCATTATTTTCACAAGTGATCACTATGGAAAAACATGGAACCAAATGGTTGTTATTATTTGTGAATTTTATTCAAAAAGTTGTAACAGAGCAAGTATGAAACCATTGTTTGAAAAATGTTTGAATTTGAGTTGTGAAAACAGTGGAAAACAATTGTAACAATTAAGAAACAAATGCAAACAACATGGAAACAAAATGATGATATGATGCAATACTTAAATAAACATGCAACAAACATTCTAAGGGGATGATTTTCATACTTGGGATGTTACAAAACGCCCCCCCTTGAAGGAATCGCGCCCCGAGATTCCTACTGAGAAATGAAAAGGTCCGGATACTTCTTGCGAAGATCTTCTTCGGTCTCCCACGTTGCCTCTTTATCGGAATGATGCGACCATTGCACTTTCAAGAACTTGGTGCTCTTGTTGCGAGTCTTACGCTCGGTCTCATCGAGAATACGAACAGGGTGCTCCTCATAAGAGAGATCATCTTGCAGTTCGATAGAATCATGATCAACTGCACGATCTGGATCTTTGAAACACTTCTTGAGCTGTGACACGTGGAACACATCGTGCACTTTGGATAGTTTTTCTGGAAGTTCAAGACGATAAGCATTTTCTGCACGCCTTGAGAGAATGTTGAAAGGACCAATGTATCTTGGTGCAAGCTTTCCTTTCACACCAAAACGATGAGTGCCTCTGAGGGGAGTTACACGGAGATATGCCTTGTCACCAGGTGCATAGATCATATCCCTGTGCTTGCTATCATAATAGCTCTTCTGACGAGACTGAGCAATCCTGAGATTGTCACGAATGATACGAACTTTATCCTCGGCTTCCTTAACAATGTCAGGGCCTAAGAGTGAACGTTCACCAGCTCCAGACCAATTGATTGGACTCCTGCATCTGCGACCATACAGTGCCTCAAATGGTGCCATGCCTAGGCTTGCCTGGTAGCTGTTGTTGTAGGAGAATTCAGCATATGGAAGGCAATCCTCCCATTTCATGCCAAAGGAGATACCACATGCTCTGAGCATATCCTCGAGAATCTGATTGACTCTTTCGACTTGCCCCTGAGACTGAGGGTGATAAGCTGTGCTGAACAGAAGTTTAGTGCCCAATGCTTCTTGAAAACTCTTCCAGAAATGAGAAGTGAAGATACTTCCACGGTCTGAGCTTATTTCCAATGGAACACCATGAAGAGGAACGATCTTTGCTGTGTAGAGCTCTGCTAACTGGCTAGCTGAGATAGTTTCCTTGACAGCAAAGAAGTGAGCTACCTTAGTGAGACGATCAATAACAACGAAGATTGCATCGTTGCCCTTTTTGGACTTTGGAAACCCAGTAACGAAGTCCATTTAATTCATGTCCCACTTCCACTCAGGAATTTTCAGAGGTTGGAGTAGACCTGCTGTTTTCTGATGGACTGCCTTAACACGTTGACAAACGTCGCATTCAGAAACGTATTGAGCAATTTCACGTTTCATGCCAGACCACCAATACAGTGTCTTAAGATCCTGGTACATCTTTGTACTTCCAGGGTGAATGGAGAGAGGAGTTTCATGAGCCTCCTTGAGAATGATATCTTTGAGACTTTGAACCTGAGGAACTGCAATGCGTCCTTCGAAGAACACAGTTCCCTTGTCATCAATTGAGAAGGACTTGAATTTCTCCTTGCCTTCCTTGATGTGCTCAACCATCTTCTTGATTTCAGTATCACGAAGTTGTTCAGAACGAATCTTGTCCTCGAGAGTTGGACTGGCTGTCAAGCTAGCAAGGTAGCCTTGAGGAACAAGACCAAGGTTTAGCTTCTGGAATTCTTCATGAAGTGGAGGTTGGTTTTCCATGATCATGAGATTATTGCAATATGACTTGCGACTGAGAGCATCGGCCATAACATTAGCCTTGCCTGGAGTGTAAGAAATGGTGAGATCAAAGTCTTTAATCTTCTCAATCCATCTCCTTTGCCTGAGGTTCAGATCTGGTTGAGTGAAAATGTATTTCAGACTCTTATGATCGGAAAAGATTTCAGTTTTGTTACCCAACAAGTATTGTCTCCATTTCTTGAGGGCAAACACAACTGCTGCAAGTTCAAGATCATGTGTGGGATAGTTTTGCTCATGTGTGTTCAACTGACGTGAAGCATAAGCCACAACTTGGCGTTCTTGCATAAGAACTGCTCCTAGTCCTTGGAGAGACGCATCACAGAATATCTGGAAAGGTTTGGTAGTATCTGGGCCAACCAGAACTGGGGTGGAAGTGAGTTTAGTCTTCAGGAGATTGAAACTCTCATCACACTGTGGAGTCCAAATGAACTTTTTGTCCTTCTTTGTGAGATCAGTGAGAGGTTTGGCAATCTTGGAAAAGTTTTGGACGAAACGACGGCAATAGCTAGCCAAGCCAAGAAAACTTCTGACTTGCTTCACCGTCTTAGGGGGTTTCCAATCAACAATTGCCTTAACCTTTTCCGGGTCAATGGCTATGCCTTTGGCAGAGATGATATGACCAAGATATGCAACTTCTGGAATCCAGAACTCACATTTGGAGAACTTGGCATACAGACGATGCTCGCGAAGTTTCATGAGAGTGAGACGAAGGTGTTCTCCATGCTCTTCCTCGGATTTTGAGTAGACTAGAATATCATCGAGATATACCACAACGAACTTGTCGAGGTATTCATGGGAGACAGAATTCATGAGTCTTGAGAAGGTTGCCGGTGCATTGGTGAGACCAAAGGACATGACGGTGTATTCATATAGACCGTAACGAGTGGTGAAAGCTGTTTTTGGAATATCTTCCTTTCTGATCTTTATCTGATGGTAACCCATCCTCAAGTCCAACTTTGAGAATATTGAGGCTCCAGCAAGTTGATCAAAAAGGTCATCGATACGAGGAATTGGATACTTGTTCTTGATGGTTTTCTCGTTGAGAGGACGATAGTCAACCACGAGTCTTTTTGTTTGATCCTTCTTGGCAACAAACAGAGTTGGGTAACCCCAAGCGGAGGAACTAGGCTGAATATAACCTTTCTCCATGTACATATCGATTTGCTCCTTCAACAATTTCAGTTCAGGAGGAGCTATCTTGTATGGATGCTTAGAGATTGGTGCAGTACCTGGTTCAAGCTTGATCACGAACTCAACTGCTCTGTCTGGAGGCATCCCTGGCAGCTCTTCTGGAAAGACGTCAGGGAATTCACAAACCACCGGAACATTTTCAAGCAGAGGTAGAGGTTTAGCATCCAGGGTGTACAGCTGAACAGAACTTGATTCACTTGGAGAATAGACTATCTGGCCGGAAGGGTGGAACAGAGTTATTGACTTCTTAGCACAGTCAATCGTAGCTTTATTGGCCTTCAACCAATCCATGCCAAGGATGACATCAATGTCAGAATTGCCAAGCAGAATGAGAGAAGCAAGGAATATGTGACCTCCAATCAAGATCTGATTCTCGTGACTGATTTTGGAAGTTTGCATAGTTGCTCCAGGGGAGTTTACTACTAGCGGGGAACCCAGACCAACAAAAGGTAGTTTAACTGCTGTCGCAAAGATCTTTGACACGAACGAATGCGATGCTCCGGTATCAAACAACACTTTAGCTGGGTTAGAGTTTACGGGGAATGTACCGAGAACGACGTCAGCAGCTTCCTCAGATTTGTCGGCCTTGATATGATTCACCCTCGCGGTCCTCCCGACAGGCCTGTTGTTGGAGTTGAAGGCTTTAGCCGGGGGAGCACGAACCATTGCCTGGTTGGTGTTGGGGCGAGGAGGTGGTGGAGGTAGCTGCCTCTGAGTGCACTTATCAGCGTAGTGCCCAGTCTCCTTGCACTTGAAGCAAGTGACGACACGAGGAGGACCTGGCCTTGGCTGCCCCATTGGAAACCTCTGACCCTGCATCTGAGATGGGTTGGGTGGGCGGGGACCAAAGCCT
Organism: Alopecurus myosuroides; assembly: GCA_028641055.1. Classification (NCBI taxonomy): domain Eukaryota; kingdom Viridiplantae; phylum Streptophyta; class Magnoliopsida; order Poales; family Poaceae; genus Alopecurus; species Alopecurus myosuroides. Next base: position 422,386,860 of record CM054059.1, read on the forward strand.
GGAGAAGCTTGGGCATTTGGAGCCCTAGTGACAGCACTGTTTGGCACCCAGATGCGGCGCTTCTGCGGAGGGGTGGTCATGTTGGAGGAGGAACCACCCTCACGCGAGTGCTTGCGCGACTCTTCGAACGCCTTGCGCCCATTCTCCTCATTGAGCGCGGTGTTCACGAGCTCCACGAAGTCCTTTCACTTGATGTTGGTGAGAGCGTACTTCAGTTCCGGGTTAAAACCTCGGCGGAACCTTGCCATCTTCTTGGCTTCAGTGGACACCTCGTCACCGGCGTATCGAGCGAGACGATTGAACTCGTTCTGGTAGCCGAGGACGTCCAGCTTGCCCTGTTTGAGAGAGCAGAATTCCTCACGCATCCTTTCCATAAGACCATCCGGGATGTGGTGCTTCAGGAAGGCATCCTTGAAACAACCCCAGGTGATAGGATAGCCAGCTCTCATGGTCTGGTAGTTCTCCCACCAGGTAACTGCCTGACCCTTCAGTAGGTAGGTGGCATACTTGACCTTATCTTCCTCAGCAACATGAGCAATCTCCAGAGCCCTGTTCATCTCCCTGATCCAGTCATCAGCATCCAGAGGCTCACGTGTTGCCACGAAAGCTCTCGGCCCCAGACTCAGAAACTCCTTGATGCTGACTCGCGGAGCATTCTGTTTGTTGTGCTGGTTAGCCTGGATCTGGGCCATCTGAGCCACGACCTGAGTCATCTGAGTCAACAGCTCCGTGAGCGGAGGTGGTTCAGGCATGGTGTTCCTGGTTGGAGGCATCCTGAACAGAAATGCATTTTAGCACAATAACAGCAAAGGATAGACTTGGTAACCGGAAGAGAGATTATTCCGACGCATGAAATAGATAACCAACAGGTACATCATCACATGTTCAAATACATCAGAATATCCAACACACCAATACATGGTTCGAAAGCCAAGGATAACTAAACATAGCTATGAATGGATACATCGATACTCCCATGCTCATCACGCAGGACGGCGGTGAGTAGTACGACGAGAGATACGGTGCGGAGGAATCCCCCGGAAGTAGGTATGACGACGATCCACGTAGAGCGGGACTGCTCTGAGAGCAACTCTCGGTGTGGTGAAGTAGAAAGCGTCGTCTCCCTGTGCTCCATAGCGGGGAATCCCTGTGTAACCAGCTCCAAGGTCGAGAAGTGGACCTCTGATCGGCTCGTAACCTCCAGCATCTGGCAGCGGTAACCCAGCTGTCGGAACGCAACGTGCAAAGCGCTCATCTCCAACAAAGTCTGTGGTGTACGTCGCCAGACGAGTGAGAGCAATGTGGAGCTTCTCCCTGACTGAAGCTAACTCCTGAGAAAGTGTGGAAGCAACTGCGTCACTGTGCCTCACGAACTGGGCAGTGGTGTGCAGCCTGGAGCTATCAGACTCGTAGGTATCCAGGTTGCTGTGGAGAGTGAAGTGAACTCCCGCCGACGTGATGTAACCACGGGGGATGTGACGATAGATAGAATCGTCAAACCCCCAGTAGTCAGCACGGAGGACGGTGAGACTCACGTAAGCTGCCTGCTGCACGGCCATATCCACTGTGGAACCTACTGCCTCGTAGCGGTGGACAACGCTCCTGCCATCATCCGACAGAATGTAGACGATAGCCCGGTAGTAAGTCTGGTCAAACTCTCGCTGCTGCTCGTAGACCTGGTACTCTGGTGCCCAATGGAACCCCAGATAAGTCACCATGTCCCTCAGCATCTCCGGATAACCGGCGGTGCTCTCACAGCGAGTCATCCGAACCACCTGCGGGAAGAACCTGAGATCCATCTGCAGATGATTTGGGAGGTTTTGATTAGACTCCGGTAGAAGAAATGAAGTGGAAAACAACAGCAAGGTTTCAACGGACGAAAGGTTCTTTAGAAGAACAGGATATCGAAGCAACATCGGGAAAACGAGACCAAAAGTCCGGAGGTACTAAGGAGAACCCAAAACACGTGAAATCCTAACTTGAAAGTTTAGGTGAGAACAGAAAACAACGTTGCACTTCCTTACCAGAAAAGGGTGGGCGGGTGGGGAAAGAAGAAAAATGGCAGAATTCCTACTCTCACGCTTCATTTTTCCTATATAGCTACAAAATAGTTTCTAGACTCAACTGCGACCAGTAAAAGGGATCCTACAGGCAGACAGGCTCTGATACCATTTGTCGCACCCGGACTTCTAGAGGATACTCACCGTACGAACTGAACATTATTTTGGTTGGATTACGGGGCTTAACGGCTCCCGCGTCCCCTTACGGGTAGGCCAGCACTTATGTGCGACAACCAACCGTTACTGTTCACCGTCGATGTAAACTATCCCGTAGAAATCAGGATACTACCATTGACGTACTTCATACCATGCACACATGGTACGTCAACGGTTTTTGAACAAAAGGATAACACAACATGCCTCTAAGACACAACAGATTGAAATAAGGTTGCAAATGGCCTTCATTAAGGCAGAAATAGCAAATACAATCATCCAGAGGACACATGTCCCAACATAACATTCATTACATCAGCGGAAGCAATCAAAGGTGTCTGGGTACAGACAAATCCAACAGGCTTAAGAAGCCGGAGAAAATAAGAAGACGAAGCCCATCCACGTAGGTCCTGGATCCAGCCCTGGTCCAGCTATCTACTCGTCTGCAGTCTCGTCAAACTCCACGAAGTAGCCATCCTGGTGGTCATCGTAGCCGTAGTCGTAGTCTGCGTAAACCACAGCCCCAAAGGGGTCAGTACAACAACGTACTGGCAAGCAAGACTCACAGTTCACCAAAGTGTAGCCCGTCAACACCAAGCACAGATGCCTTGGGATCAACGGAAGAAAAGGGTATGAAAGATACTGCAACTGGCTGCACTAACCATCTACAGAACATACTACAACCTACGGTGTATCAGAAAGAGATAAGATAGCGTATCGTAACGAACTATAACTAACCACCAAACAAACCCATCCTGGACCTCGCCCCTTATCCGAAGAAGCAATCCGAGGATAACTCACACAGTTGGTTTAATGATGGATCAAGTTGTTGTGTCAATAAGCCTATTACTAGTCAAGTTAGCATTAGTTAGGTGTAAGTTGTTCTGAGTACTTGTTAGCCAGTACTTTCACCAAGTCAACCATAACCGCGGAAAACACGGCTTCTCGAGAAGATTTATCCCTGCAGGGGTGCACCAATTTGGCCGTACACGTAAGAATAACCCGCCAGAGGGAAGGCCTTTCCCACCAAGCGGGGCACTCAACACAACTCAACTCTTCTTCGCATCAAGCCCAAAGCACCACGTGCTGTGCGTGCGCGGCTAATCGAGCCCCCCGAAGAAAAGGAGGACCCTCATAGCACTGGAAGACCACGCCGCCCTAAATGCCGACTACAAAAATTCCACCCTGGCCTTGGGTTCGTACCTGCATATGCGTGCATCAAATGGAAAGCCCGAACTAAGTGCGGTGATTTGGACGAGATGCGAATCGAATCAAATTGAGGGGGGCGCCCATACACGCTTCCCACATGCGGATAGTGCGCTCATCATGGATCAGTAGACAAGACCCTTTTCCTATTAGGGTCGACACTAGCAGGCCTCAAAACCACGCCGGGCCTCCTGCCGGTGCCTTATCAGCAAATTATTATTACCTCAAATTAACAGGTGTTGTTTAACATCGAGCCCCAGAATATAACAGAATATAATAACAGAAAATAACGGATAACAGACTCGAGCAAAACAACCCTAAGCATGCTAGTAAGACACGGGCCCAAGCAACGGGGTTTTAGGACGGGAGGTGTGGCAATATCAGGGTTTAGGGTATCATGTGATAGGTTCGTAACAGAAACAACTACCACTATGGCTAGCAGAAAAGAACAACGGAAAGTATCGGTAACCAATGTTGAAAGGAACACAATGGTTCATGTGAGTGATAACTTGCCTGCAAACCCAGTAGCCGGGTACTGAGCTAGATCCTCAGAAGGGGTGTCGTAAAGGTCGTCGGTATCAACGTCGTCGTCTATCCGAGAAGAAGCAAACAAACAAGGCAGAAATATAAACAATCATTGTCATGGCATAGTGCACAATCAAATGTGATGCATGACAAGTTAATAGATGCATCAGAATAAACTAATTGATATGATAACACAATTTAATGGACACATATGCAACTTTGAGTTGCATATGAAAAGTCCATGGATTTTGGTTAGATTATTTGTTTTCCAACTAATCAACAGGTGCTAGTGGTTTAGTATGATGCATGCAAAAGGAAAACAGCAAAATAACAACATTAGAATCAAATTAAGATAGGGTGTAGCAATTTAGAATTTTATTATTAACTTAGGGAATTTTTGGGTGCCTTAAAGGTGACACACAAGTATTTGTTGTTTTCAACCATTTAAAATGTTCAAAACAAATAACAAAGTTTATATTTGAAAAGAACACCAAATTTTAGTTGGATTACATGTTTCAAATATTGAAATTGGACTTTGGATTATTTAATTATGAATTAAACAATATTAAACAAGTTTTAATTGAATTTAAAACAAGTTTGAATTTGATTGAATTTTTATTTGTTCAAAACATAATTTCAAACTCATATTTGAAAAGTTCACACTTTGATGGGTTGAAAACATATTTTGCATGTTCAAAAATATTTTATATTGAGAAAGATATGATTTTATCAAATTTAAATGAATTAAACAAGATTTAAATTGTTTAGGCAATTTTAATTATTCAAACCAGAAAACAAAAATTATATTTGAATAGGTTAGGTGAAATGGTATGGAAAACATATTTTATTTGCATTTATTGGATTAATAAATAATTAGTTATTGAATTTCTAAATTAGCATTTGAATTATTTAAGTTTGAATTTTAAATGCATTTGTAATTGTCAAAACAGTACACAAATAGGTTATTTGGAAAGATTAGGAAATTTGGAGCAGAAAACATATAAACTTTTTATTTATTGGATTTACAGAATGGAAGTTATTAAAGTTTGAAATTTTAGTCTCAAATCTGCTATTTAAATTGTTTTTGGAAAAAACAGAAACTCGCAGAAACGTTTTTCACCGTGCTGCTAGCCAGCCACGGTCACTGCCCCGTGGGCCAGAGGCCAGCGTGGCGATGCGCACGCACGCGGGGCAGGGGCAGTCGATGACTGGTGGGCCTGCGCGCTGTGGAAGAAAACGGAACCAAAAATTGGGGCGCTGCGGACTCGAACCCGCGCCCTCGCCTGCGCGCACAAGGTGCAGTGCCACTGCGCTGTGCTCGTTCAGTTGACAGGGATACAGACGCATACATGTTATCGTTCATACGCCACGTTAACTGAATTTTAACCTGACGACCAAACGCTTGCTCGACTGACAGACAAGGGTTCGCCGGCGTGGAACTGCGACTGGTGGCCGCCGTGGTTGGGTGCTGGATGGTGCAGATCGTGCACGGATGCGAGAGGAGGAGAGAGTGAAGGGAACGGTGGCTCACCACCGTTTGTAGAAGGAGGCAGCGGCGCGGTGACGTTAGCTGACGACGGCAACCGCGGCGATGGTCGAGGATGGTGGCGACGAGTCCGTGCTCCTCCGGGGGTGTTCAGGTGTCCGAGGGGTAGCTGGTAGGGTGGCGGGTCCGTTCCAGGGGGTAGGTGGCTAAGTGGAGGCGGGAGGTGGCGGCGCCATTGAGAGATTCAGAGCTCCTGTCGCCGGTGAGGTGGAGCAGAGGAGGAAATCGTCGGGGAGGTGGCGATTGACGGCGGCGGAGAGGGGAACAGGGTAACCTAGGGGGCCTAGGGTTAGGTACGGGGTCTAGGGCTCGTTTTATAGGGCGCTGGCAGCTTGGATCGCCGTCGGAGGGCCGTCGTGCTGCCGTGGAGGCCTCCGATGCGCTGCCGTACAGCTTGACGACGAGGAAATAGATCGCGTAAAAAAAACGAATCATTATTTGCGTTAAGTTCCGGGCTGGGCCGCGCGCAGAGGAGGAAAAAGGAGCAGTGGGCTGGACGCAGCCCACTCTCCTTTGCTGTTTCCTTTTTCTTTTTCGAAATTCCTTTTCTGTTTTTTTTGTAGCATTTGCTTTTGGAAGAAAAAGATAGGCTTTAGCTTAGAGAAAAAATTTGGAAAATTTCAGATAAATACCTTAGGCCAAATGCAACCATTTGGCAACTTGTATTTTCAAAAATTTAAACATTTGATTGCTTTTTGAAATTTGAACCAAATTTGAGTGAATTTGTTAATATTAATAAACATTAATAAAATCAATCATTTAAATAGGGTAACCCCTAAGATAAAATGGGCAAATTGAGTTGGTTTGATTTGGTAACAACATGATTTCAAAATGGTTCTGTTTTGGGTGCTTTGATTTGAATTTCAAATGTGTTTGGAAAATAAACAATTGATTAAAAACCATTATTTTCACAAGTGATCACTATGGAAAAACATGGAACCAAATGGTTGTTATTATTTGTGAATTTTATTCAAAAAGTTGTAACAGAGCAAGTATGAAACCATTGTTTGAAAAAGGTTTGAATTTGAGTTGTGAAAACAGTGGAAAACAATTGTAACAATTAAGAAACAAATGCAAACAACATGGAAACAAAATGATGATATGATGCAATACTTAAATAAACACGCAACACACATTCTAAGGGGATGATTTTCATACTTGGGATGTTACACTTTCCTTCCCGAAGGGGCTGCTTGGTACTTGACGATTTGGTGCTAGGAGCGTGGTGGTACTCTGTCGGAGGGCGCAGCAGATGCGAGTCACTTTCGTTTAGTCAATCCGCCTATGTCGCAATTTATTTTCTCTTTCTTTGGGTGTGTGTTCTGCCTGCTGCCCCAGCCGTTGTCCTGCTTCATAACCGTTGTATCGGGTGGTTGCTATATTAATATAGCGGGGCTACGGCCTATTTCGAGAGAGAGAATAGCAAGACCACTTGATGGAAATAGCAGATCAGCCTGATGGCGGCGCGATCTCCGCAACTCCAATCTTCAAGTCCCTCGTGCAGTAGATCGGCAACAAAGTCTATAGCCTCCGCCTCGAGCAGAGTAGAACAACCACACGAACAAAACCAGTGTATTGGCAAATAGCCTCTGGCGGCAACAGATTAAACCCCAGACAACCAGTCTTAGCAAAGAAGAACGCCGTGAGAAATCCGACGAATCTGATACCAAGATGATACGAATCAACGTGATCCGAGAGGGGTTTTGTCCCAATCTTCCATGGCGATCGAAGAAAAGCAACGTTGGACATATGAAGAATCAATCCCATGCACGCAATTGTTGACAGATCAACAAGATCAGCAAGCAAAACCAGGATAATCTCGCAAACGGAGACCCATCACGGGAGGAGCCTCTCGATAACTTAAACCTCAAATTCTTGTCTCCCCTAAAACCCTAGGCGCCACTCCTTTATATAGGAGGCCACAAAGGGCTCGGTTGGACAGACCCAAATCAAACACACATCTGACTCGAATCTAACACACGCGATACAAACCAGCCTATTAGAAGGCTCGATCAAATAATAAGGCACGCACGCCTCTAATCAAACGTGTACATACTTAGACGAATATCATCTAATCATTGGTCATCTTCTATGCAACACGCTGCACCACCCAACACTAACAATGTTTGGCCTCACGCCGTGGACCAAACTGCAACATCAACGGTGGTGTTCTGAAGTTGGGTTTCACCTCATCTAGCGGAGGAATTGCAAATCTGAAAGCTCCAACTGTCAACATAGATGGTGGTGGTGGCGCAATGATAGGAGTAGGTATCCTCCCCGCATCACCCGAGCTTTAGGAAGTTTCTCATCCTCCAATTGATTGAAGTTAAAAATCTTTTGTAAAACAACATAATGCATATGAGAAGAAAAATGTTTCTTGCAAAAGACACGAGTCAAGCATTAAGGAGTCTTAATGCGACCATAAGGAAAATTGTCACACCACAATTTTGCATCCCCTTTTAATGACAAAGGGAACAACTTAATAACATAATAGCCTCTTATCAAATTATCATAAGAAAACAACATGCCAATCTCAAACAATTTAGTCAAGTGAGCTAAGACATCATTATTTTCTATACCATCAACGGGTTCAATTTCAAACATAGGAATAAGTGAAAGATCAATAGAGAAATAAAAAAAATATCTTTAATGTCCACATGAGATTTAGCAAATTCAGGATCAGGAGTAAACTTGTTTTCACGGAATGTTTCTCAGGCAGTTTCTTAAAAGTCTCAGGATCAAAAGCAGTTTCATAACTCATATATTCTTTAAAGAAGTCATCATCAAGTGTATAAGTTTCCTCTAAATAATCACTCCTAGCAATTTGTTCAGGAGTAGATAACAGTTTATCAAAAAATTCAACATGTTCAATTTCTTTAGCTCTAGCAATTTGTGTGTCTAAAACGAACCTAGAGAACCAGAGGTATCAAGAACAGTAGAAGCATCATCAAATTCATCAGACATAGTATAAAATTCAGCAGTAATAGCACGCGAAGCATGCGATGGGTAACAAGATTATTTAAAACAAAAGGTGAATCAAGAGCAACATCGGTGTTCAGAGTTGTAACTATCCTTATGGTGGAAGGTAATATTGTAACCTTAGGTTCAGTAGTCTTTCCCATGATGGATAATAAATTGCAGCGAACAATATAATTCTCAAATGATCATACAAATAAAACAATGGTCCCCGGCAACGGCTCCAAAAATAGTCTCGATGACCCACAAGTGTAGGGGATCACAATAGTCTTCGAGGGTAAATATATCCCAATTTATTGATTCGACACAAGGGGAGCCAAAGAATATTTATAATCCTTAACAACTGAGTTGTCAATTCAGATGCACCTGAAAAGTATCTTGCTTCCCACAATTTATTAGTAGTAACAATGATGTGATGGCAGTAGTAGTTTAATAGTAACAATAGAAGTAAAAAAGTAGTACTCCCTCCGTCCCAAATTATAAGGCGCCCTTTAATTTCGCTGGTCAACGGTGTCCAACTTTGACCGTAATCTTTTCTTATAACATGTCCATAAAATTAGTAGTAGATATGAAATGATTTTACAAGACGAATCCAACTATACCATTTATATGTTCTAATTCTATATAATTTATTATATATTGATGGTCAAAGTTGACCATCAAAGACCAGCACAAAAATAGCGCGCCTTATATTTTGGGATGGAGGGAGTAGCAATAGTAACATCGAATGTAAACGGTTTGAGAAGTAGTGCTAAAAACACCGTAGGCATAGGGATGGATGTACAGGTGTTGCATGAATGAGATTAACCATGTAATAGAGGTAACAAAGGGAAGCCCAAATGTATAAGAGAGTATCCAAGTCACAAACTATCATAGGCATGTTTCCCGAGAATTTTCGTACGTTCTTGCAATAAGAACTTGCACGACATCTTTTGTCCTACCATCCCATTGCCGCGGGTCCAAAAAGAAACTAATGGTAATTAAGGCACTTGTTCTACCAAGCACCAGAGCAAAGCATTAACATACGGTGTAAACATGTAATCCTCGAACTAGAGTCCACCCCCCGACATCCCTACCATGTCACCGTGGGGTCTCGGGTTCTGGACAACAATAAGTGTATACAAATAGTAGATACGATCCAAAACATCAATTATACTCATGAAAACATAACATGTTCAGATATGAAATCATGGCACTCAGGCCCTAACTGACAAGCATTACGCACTCCAAGTTGCAACAATGACAATAAACAACAATAGTGGATACTAGGCATCAAGCCCCAACAATCTAGTGACCTATTACATGACTAATCTCATCCAATCCCTACCATCCCCTCTGCCTACAACATGGAATTACTCACACGTCGAAGGGGAAACATGGAGAGTTGATGTAGAGGTGATGACGATGACAATGGCGAAGATCTCCATCCAATCCACATCCTGGCAGGGTTCCAAAACAGGGTCTTCTGTCTCCCGAACTAGGGTTTCGGGTGTCGGCGGAGCTGTTGATCGTTTTTGGGAAAATCCTTCGGGGTTCTGCGCTTCGGGGACGAAGAAGTATTTATGCCAAAGGGGACCCTAGGGTGGTCCCAGTAACCCAGGCCCCCCGAGACGCGGCTAGAGGGGGGCGCGGCTGGCACCCCCTCCAGTTGTCCTTTGGGATCCAGGAGTTTTATGGGGAAAAAACAATTTTTGGAATTTTTCTAGATTTTTTGAGGAAATTGAATTTCGGCACAAAACTAGACACCAAGGATAATTCTGCTGAAAACATCGTTAGTCTGTCTTAGTTTGATCCCAATCATGCAAATGTGAGGGGAAATGTTAAGAAAAGTGGTTGGAAAAGTAGATACGTTTACAACGTATCAGGCTGTAGAAAGCCTAGATTGGACTTTCGAGGTGACGACGCCTCTCTGTATGTTTCGTGGAAAATATCTTCGTCCCCAACATTTTTAGGGTTGAAGGCAATTTATGGGCGAGGAGGCACCAAGAGGCGGTGGCTAGGGGCTCTAGGAGCCCACCAGGCACGACCTAGGGTGGGGCCACGCCTGGCACCCCCTCTGGTTCTTGTTTGGACTCCATCTCTGTTCCAGGTAAAAAATAATCTCCGTGGATTTTCAGCCCTTTCCGAGAATATTTTCATAAGAACTTTTCTAAAATAGAAAAATACCAGAAAACAACAACTGACCCGGGGCATCTTGTCAATAGGTTAGTATGTGAAAACATCCGAAAACGAAGGGAAACAATAGAAAACATGTTGAATACTAAATGTATTGGGTAGAAAACAAGCATGAAACATAAAAAATACAGATACGTTTGCAACGTATCATCTACTAACAACGAGAATTCTCCCATGTCCCCAAGAACTAAATAAACTAGTCACAAGACATCATATGGATCATGATCAGAGGGGATGTATGAATGGATAACAATCTGTTCATAATAAGAATTCACTGACAAAACTCAATAGCATCAACTACAATGAAATAATCAACACCAAGAAAGACATCCCAATTAATAACACAAGTTACAAACCTAGATGTTACAACGATATGAGATGTGATGATGGTCCTCGTGATAGAGATGATGGTGATGACGAACCTGATGATGCCAAGCGTGATGACAGTGACGATTTTCCCCTCGTGGAGGGAATTTTACCAACCAAATTCTGCGTGCCGAAGAGCTCTCTTCTCTATGTCTCGTATACACCACGAGACGGCGGTGAAAAAATCATGCGAAGCGTCTCCCAAAGGAATTAGGTCTCAGGGAAGAAGTACGCCAAAGGGGAGCCTAGGGAGAGGGCCCATGTCAGCAGGCGACTGGTGGGCGCGCCTGGGGGACCCGTGCCCCCTACCCGCCTGATGGTCATGGGTCCCTCCTCTGGGTGATTTTTGGCAGCCTCCGACGAATTCTCCCGAAAGTGCATTTTCTGAATTTTCCCCGATTTATTGGATTCTAGAAGTGGCAAAATAACATAAGCATTGCATCCTAATATAAAATATATCAATGAACAAGGACAAATTGTGATATAAAATTGTGATGCAAAATGGATGTATTACTAGGCAATTGACAAATCATGAGGGTATAACAATGCTATTATGACAAGTAAAGTTAATTACAATATTCATGTAGGCATTACATTAAACATATATAGACCGTTATCTAGCATGCATCTATAACTAATAACCCACCTTAAGACCGCTATCTAGCATGCATCTCGATGGTATTAAGTTGCAAAAGCAACAAATAATTTCATTAGGCACAATACATAGTGTAATCAATATTTATAATCAATAAGTAGAAGTAAACACATCGTTTTACCCTTAGTAGCAATATTTATAATCAATAAGTATAATTTTCCCAGTTCGTAGATTTTTTTTCGAGTCTCGGGGGACTTTCCAAAAGCAACTCAAATTTGAACTGCTAGTGTTTGATAGTTTGGTCATATATTTTTTGTAAAGATATTTTTTATTATGAGGGGTTTCCGTTTTCTCGATAATAATAATCATTTTGATCATGTTCTTTATCCTACATTATGTTGGATGATATATTTTTCAATAAAGTTGAACCATTTTTTAATGATTTTATCATGAACTCTTTGTGATGGTATGAGACATGCAACTTTGATTACGTGTCCATTGTCTATTTTCTATGTATCCCGTTTACCTTCCTCCAATTTTCTTTTGATAAATTTTGGATTTTAGAAACTTAAAAAGCTGTTGAATTGTATTCGGGCTGAACCTCAAATCTAAAACAATTTGGTCTGATTTCATGTGTTACATGAGCTTGTATAGTAAAATATATGGGAAATACATAAAAAAGGTTTGGAGGCCCAAGTTTAGGTCGTTAGGCTTTGCACACATCGTGCAACCTAGTACAAATTAGTCTCAAAAGTTTAGACGTTTGCTAGAGTTGCTCTCATGCTTAAGCACCATTGGGCTCCGGTGTTAGGAACCTAGCCACCGCCTCCACCTCCGCCTCGTCCATACCCAGTTCCCCCTCCTCCGGTCGCGATGATAGGTCGGAAACCCGATCTATGAGTGGAGTATTTTTTTTATAGAAAAATTAGTGTTTTCAACTGGTTATGGTTTTGGTAGCCGTCTTCATGATGGCCTCCTCGTCAATGGAGATTGCATCGTTTATAATAAGTGATATTTGGCCTCTCGTTTGGCGACGAGATCTCCATACCGACGTTAGTGGTGTGTCGGAAGATTACATCTGTTTAGGTATGGTCCTTCAGATCTTATTTCACGAGATCGGTTTTAAATCTTTTTTCTCATGGTTGCCACGAGGAGATTTGTCCTTGCTGCTACGTTCTCGACTGTGGTGATTTGTACTCTCGGTTTCCAACGATGCCGGTCAGACTGTTCGATTGTTTTTCCTTGGTGTCGGTACTCTTACCGATGTTGTTTGATTACTTTAATGACCGGTTGCGTTCTCGCAGTCTTGGCATTGCGGGTCAAAATTATGGGAGAATGCTCGTTGGTATTTACAGTTTTGTGGTTTGAAATCTGCATACAGAAAATTACAAAATTATGTCATAAAAGAAGAAATAGTTTAAAAATTTCTAAAATTTGCTTGTTTCTTTTAGACTTCATTTTGTAATAACTAGTGTCACCTCATAGTATTGATTGTCGTGATCTTTTTTTTTCAAAAGAAGGAGAAGAGATGAGTACAACTCAAAACTGCTAGCAATTCCTTAGACTTTTTTTTTTGGTAGAGGTACGCTCCTTAGACTTGAAGTACTGGAGTAGCACAATATTCCTTCCTCAAGAAAAAAAAGGGTATATGCTGGACCGTCAGGTTGCCAAACGAGTTCAACGAAAATACTGGTCTAAATTAAACGTGTGCCATCTCGCCGAGCCGTCTCAGGCCCCACTAACAGTCTGCCCCGTCTTCTTCAATGGGGCAAAACCGCAAAAGTATGCAACAGGAAACGAAGACGCCAACCCCCACCACCGATCAGACGGTCCACAGCGCCACATCTCAATCAGACGGCCTGCACACTCTAACAGAAAACACAACAAGACCCTCTCGACTTCCATCTCGGGCCCACAGATCTATTCCCACTATGTCAGAGACGTACCCACCTATAACGAGTGTAGATAGACGACACCGCGTGCACAATTAACTAACGATATCTCTCCCTTCAAAGAAAAAGATCTTGCAAACCCGGAAAAAGGAAAATAGAAAAACAGAGCCGAGAAAAAGATGCTCTTGGCATCAACCAGCGCATCACGCGTCTCCGCTCCCCCGCTCCTCTCAAAGGAAGCACACGCCCCTGGGATGCCGCCACGTCAGCGATCTCCGCCATCCAATCCGAGCGCTGCCATTGGATGCTTATAGAAGACCCTAACGTCGTCCCTGCGCCAAGTCCACAGCGCGAGACGTGAACCGCCCCCTTCTTCCTCCCGTGGCGAGGTAAACACCCCATCCCCGTATAAATCACTGTATTCAAATAGCCTTCGCAACCAATCACCCTCGATTTTTTTATTTATTTGATTTTGCGAAGAGGAGAGGAGAGAGAGAGAGAGAGAGATGGATGAGGCGTGGGAGAGGGCGGTGGAGGCGGCGCTGCACACCGGCGGCGAGGGGAGTTCCTCGCCAGCGAGGAGCCTCACCCTGGACGGCGCCGTCAAGTGCATGCACGGGCGCCTGCCGGCGGCCGAGATTCTGGAGCGGCACCAGAGCCTCGAGCACCTCTCGATCGCCGGCGTCGGGGTCGCATCGCTCGCCGGGTTTCCCCGCCTGCGGAACCTCACGCGGCTGACGCTCTCCGACAACCGCATCGCCGGCGGCCTCGAGCACCTCGTCGAGGCCGGTCTCGGCTCGCTGCGCGACCTCGACCTCAGCAACAATCGCATCCAAGATGTGGACGACCTCGCGCCGCTCGCCCGCCTCCGCCTCGTCTCGCTCGACCTCTACGAGTGCCCCGTCACGCGGGTCAAGGACTACAGATCCAGGGTGTTTGGGTTGATCCGGACGCTCAAGTACCTTGATAAGATGGACGCCGACGAGAACGAGCGTCCGGAGTCGGATGACGAAGATGACGACGGGGATGGGGAGGGGGAGGGCGACGGCGATGGCGACGGTGAGGAAGAGGACGATGATGAAGACGACGAGGACGAGGACCCTGGAAGCGGCGAGGTGGCCAACGGGGGCGTCTCCCACTCGCGAGGCAGCGTGGCAGCCCACCCGGTGGAGGTGAATGGGGTGATCGATGTTGACGAGGACGAGAGCGACGCAGATGAGGTCGTGCCCAACGGAGGAGCCGAGAACCACCATCGGATGAACGGGTTCCGGGTGGCGGCGGTTGGGGGAGCTCCTGATGAGGATGATGAAGATGTGGAGGAAGACGAGGAAGAGGATGATGAGTCTGATGAGGAGGATGATCTGGGGGAAGAGATCGATGAGGAGGGTGATGAAGATGACACTGTTGTTGAGGTACATGATATACCAAGTACTGAAGATGAGGACGATGACATCGATGAAGACGACGACGATGATGAAGAGGAGGTTGAAGATGATGGTGAGGAAGCTGAGCCGGAGAGTAGTGGACGGGTTGCTATGGCAGTGGGTGGTTTAGGTGAAGAGATCGATGGGCATGAGCAAGGCGAAGGCGACGATGAGGATGAGAATGGTGAGATTGGAGAGGAAGATGAGGAAAGATTGGAGGACAATAGAGCTTATGAGGAGGGGAACGATGATGAAGACGCTGATGATGAGGTATGGAACATCAATTTCCCCTTTAGCCGTTTAAGTACTTCTTTCATTGCAATTTTTGCATGTTTATAAGTTCATTTAATCAATTCGTGGCATGGTGATTGTTCTGTCATTTTGTTAGCAAAGATTACTATTGACACCCCTACACTGTTGCAGGTAGCATGAAGTGTGACTAGTTTTTTTTGCTAAAGGATATTTACTGGTTCATGCATTAGTTATGTGTTTGTTTGTTCAGTCTCCTGTTTATGTGTGCAACACATGATTTTTGGTCATGCTAGTGTAGAGGTTATAGGTTAGATCCCAACTGTTAATCTCCTATTTTCTTTGGCAGGTGAATACTTTGGGTATAAAGTACCCCAAAATATATTTATGGTAATCTTGCTAATACGGACATTTAAAGGGTTTTTGTGGTCCATAGTCATGATAATCAGTGAACGTCTTTGTTAAAATATCTGGGGACTTTTGTAGTAGTTATTTGTTGTTTTTTCTTTCAAATCTGTAATAGTTATTTGTTATTGATTTTCTTTAGGGTTGTGAAAATTCTGTTTGCACTCACCCTTACCCTTAAAATGATTATTAGTGTGTCAAAATGATTAAGACATATATTTAAGTTAGAAACCTATATACTTTTGGTTTCTTGTCATTGAAAAACATGTAGGTTTAGTTTCTCAAGTTGTTGACCTTACAAGTTCTCATATTGGGATGGTAAATAGCTCGTGTTTGACAAAATCAGTATGATGCGGGAATTACTGAAGATTTATATATGTATGTTTACATATGTTATATGTTATACATGGAGTTCTCTGTATGTTTAGTGCCTAATTTGACATTACACTAGAGTTCCCTCTATTCTGATGACCTAATTTTGTATCTAGATGTTCAAATTATCTGCTGTTCGTAACATTTTACGATTTCTAGATTAATCTAGTAGAACTACATTGTTTGCATTTATACAATCTCTATTTGTGGGCTCAGACTGATGTAACAGACTATGCATATGTTGATAATATTGTTCTCTTTAGGATTTCTCTACATATTTGTCTTCTTTAACGATTTTTTCATGGCATAATATCTTGTTAGGTAGTTGTTCTGTTAGTTTACTTCCGGTTCATTTGTACACGCTGCTGAAGTGATTTTGTAGACTTGAAGATGGATAATCCTTGCCATGTCTATAACTTGTTCAAAGTATTATAGAACTGAGTTTCTTATGCTGTTAATTTTTGTCAATTTGTATGTGTGTTGTATGATATTTTTCCATCCTTCCTTTGCTGGTTGCAGTTTCTCATGGTTCATCTTATTTGACTGTTTAGGCATTTTCATTTTGCTTAGGGCTTGTGATACATATGAGTATTTGTTCCTGTTTTGCATTGTTATGTTATAGTGCCCATTTACCCTAGTAATTTCTTTTTGAAAGTAGAAAACGCGATTAAAATTGACAATTTATTCCATTTCTGTTTCATCAGGATGAAGACATAGAATATGTTGTTCAACCAATTGTGCCGCCACAAGCCATGGCTGTCGGAAGTCCAGAGGACTTCGATGTGGCTGACCCTGATGATGTGGATGAAGACAGGGACGAGGTCGACGATGACGATGACGAGACTGGCACAGACCTGCCCTCGTCCTCGCAGGGCACCAAGAGGAAGAGGGGTGACGACCCATCGGGCAGCGGCAGCGATGACGAGGACGATGATGTCGAAGACCCTAGGCCGTTCAAGCACCACTGACCATGCCGCCCGCCAATGTACATGGATCCCCTTCCTCAGCCCTTCTTCTCATCAGGTAGTAAGAAGTAATCAGGAGCAGCGAAACAGAAATGGTGGGTTTTTCCTTAGCCGTTTTTCTTGTAAAGACTTGTAGCTGGGAGGGGCTTCACCCTTCCTTTTTAAACAGCAGATTTTAGGAGGGAAAAATGGAGTTGGAGCCAGTGAACCCAGCTTCCCTCTTGCCTGCACCCTCGCTGAGTTTTCCCTCCATAATTCAAATTGGTAGTAGCTACACAACACCCAGGTTGGGGGGTTTTCCCTCCTTATTTTCAAATTCCTGTTGCTGCATTGTCAGTATAGGCTACGGCATTGTCAGTTTCCCTCCAAGAGAAAGCCCGGGAAGTGCCCCCCCTTTGAAATGCCCCCAGTAGCCGTTAGCTCCGTTTGAAATTTTGATGCTTTGGCCCTGGTTGAACTGTGGTTTGTGCTTCTTACTGACGATTGGCCGGCGCCTATGGCAGCCGGCCGTGCTGCTCGGGCTCTACCTGCTTTAAGATAGGTGAAATGGCTGTGGTTGCAGCGATGGGCGCAGCCCAATATAGGCAACCGGGCTCTGGAGTTATTTAGCAATTTTTGGCCGCGGAGCATTGCCTTGCCCTTGTGCTGCTGTCCTGTGACTATGGCTCACGGTGGTGTTCCCCGCGCCGGTCTACCGCGAGGAGGCGGTGGTTCCGTCGCACTGGCAGGTGGGTCCGCGCACCCCCCTTGTCTATCTGTTGGGCTTTGAGCTTTCGCCGTCAGGAGACGCGATTTTCGTGGGTAGTGAAAGTGGTTGGTGGTGGGTGAGGATGAGGCGCAGCTGCTGCCTGCCTTTCGCTTTTTTGGCAAGTTGCGAGATCCCGCAGAGCAAGTGGTGGGGCGAGGGTAACGTGACCGGTGGTGGCGCGACGCGAGCCGTGTTGGCCCGGCGCACCGTGGCGTGGCGTGGGCCGCGCTGTCGGTGAGCGGCTCGAGGAGCCGGAGAGAGAGAGGAGATTCCAGCGGATTTGTTTGGGTGGATGCCTTCATTGGATGCTTCCCGTTTCTAGGGCGACCCTCCTCCTTTATTTCGGCGATGGGATTTTACGGTCCTGCCCCTGCTTGAGTGCGCCCTGCACCGTACGAATTGAATACCCGGCTCCCCGAGTTTGACGCGTCTCTGCGCTGATTTTTTTAATTAAAATGGGCGGAGAAGGCTGGCACGTCTCTTGGTTCGCGGGTCCAGTGCTGGTCCCGCATGTCAGTCGCTCACGGTGCGCGTCGCGTTGGTACTGGTAGTAGTAGCATGTTTTCGTTACGCCGCAGCCTAATTTTCTTCTCGCCGAGGTACGGCGACCGGACCCGAAAGCGAGCGACGGATCAGGTTGGAGTTATTGAAAATTTCGTGAAGTAAATGGCTGGTGTTACAGGGAGCAATTAACTCGGGGAAGTTCTACTTGTGCCGGTTTTGCCTTGCTCCGCGCTCTGCGGCGCGGAGTGTCACGTGGAACGGGTCCATACCATGTTCTGCGACTGCGTCGTGCGGCGAGGCGAGGCGAGGCTCGTCTGACCATGTGGTCCGGGTCTACAGATCCCTGCGCGCAACGGGGTCGCGATAAGGAAGGAAGGGACAGCCGGATAGGCAGGCGAGCACGCGATGCCCGTGAGTCCTGGACTCGTGGTGGGGAAGGGAAAGCGGTAGCGTAGCATGGCCCCACCTGCCTTTCCGAGCGGGCCCTGTGCGTTTACGTGGACCGCGCATACAGAGCGCAGGGTGGAAGCCGGATGGTGGAGGTGGTTTGGGTTTGAGCGTGTAGAGAAGTCAAAAGGGGTTTGTTCGCTGAGTGGTGGTGGCCCGGGTCCGGTGGGGCCACTGTCATTGACGTGGTGCGAAAATAGAGACCATGGCGAAAACGACACGGCGCTCTGCCGTGCGGCTACGTGACGGCCCCGGTGCCTTCCTCGGAGGATTTGCATCTTTTTCTCCCGTCGTCTCGCCTGCAACTGCAACCATCTTTGATGCATTGCAATTTACCGTTTGTTTTTCAAAATTGATGCAAACTATGTTGCGTTTATCATAGCCCAGAAGTTGTACCAACATGTTAATAAAGCTGGACTTTTAGGTGTAGTGTACTATGCAACTTTAGGTGAATGGGATTGCAGGAATTTGAGACGGCTATTGAAAACCATTTGTCAGAAAGGACCTACGATTTTGACACTTTCGGATTCGGCGCTTAACGACTTCACGTACACGTGCGTCCAGAGTGGCTATGTTTCTTCATTAGTCGCCACGGACCAATCATATATACTTGGTAGTTAAAAAAATCATAACAAGTCGACAGTAATCCTTCCAAAGCATAACCATGTTAACAAAGCAATCCAATGATCCTCTCCAAACGACCCAATTTACATCATGCACGCGGTGCACCGGAAAAGACGCCATCATTTTCTCGCGTAGGTTTATCCGAAACGTCGATTTTTAATCGGACGGCCCGCGTTCGTTGCAGCTTGTAGGCCACAACAGCGGCAGAGGAAACGGCTGGCCCGGAGCCGGCGACGCGGCGCGCGGCGCCAGTCTCTCTCTTCTCCAACGGGCCGGGGGATTCGATCAGTGCAGACTAGGCTGCAGATAGAGCGGCGTCAGCGCAGCGCCACCCAACGGAACCAGTGGACACGAACGACCCATCCACCACAAGGCGTCGTGTCTGCGCGCCAAAACTCCCAATGGCGATCGGGAATGTGCGCTCGCCGAGGCTGACGAGCCCGCCGCTCGCGGGCCGGCATGTGGCGGCGAGGTGCAAGTGCCCCGCCGCCCCGCTCTTCGCGAAGCGGCTTCCGCTCGTCGTCGCCTTCCCTCGCTCCGGCGCCTCCTGCTCCGCCGTGCAGGAGTCATCCGCCGCCGCCTCCACCACCGGTACATATATACCCACATTCGACCACTCAGCTTAGAATTGCCGTCCCATCATCGGTGTTGCGGTCGAGTGGCGTTAGTGTGAAGCTTCGAAACGTCGGATGCCTGAATTTTGTTCATTCTGAATCGCTGATGCAGTGAGTGAGAAGAAGGAAGCCGCGGCGGAGACGAAGCCGGCAGCCAAGCCCGCTGCCAAGCCGAAGAAGGCCCCGCCGAAGCCGCTGCCGGAGATGATGCAGGAAGAGATCATCCCTCCTCTGAGGACAGCGCTGGAGGCCGAGGAGGACGTGTCCCAAGTCGAGCTGTCCTTCCAGAACAACACGGTGAGACCAGTGGTTCATACTCCGTACATACTAGTAGCATTTCAGAACCACAGGCACTGAAACATGTATTTCATTGGCCCATTGCATGTTAGCATCACCGACAGGTAGTGAGTAGTATAGGTTATGGTGTTGTGATCTCAGCTGTTTTAGCACCTGCTTCCTCTCACTGTCCAGCCATCACAAAATGCTGGCAATCTCCTGTCTAAAAAGAACAATGCTAACACAGTTGCTCGTTGCATGTTTGCACACTGTTACCACAGACAGGTAGTGAGTAGTATAGGTTCTCGTGGTGTGATTGCAGCAGTTTTAACATCTGCTTCTTCACTGTCCAGCTAACACAAAATGCTAGCAATCTCCTGTCTAAAAAGAACAATGCTAACACAGTCGCTCGGTTCTCAGGATCGTGTACCGCAGTAATTTGATTGATACAACTGCAATGTATCTTGGCATCGTTCTAATCGTTCCAGTGTCGATGGATTTCAGTTGGAAGGCTCCTTTGTAAAGGAAGACATCCCCTATTACTTCTGGGCCTTCTTTCCACAGGGAGACCTCACAGGTACATAATATTCACATGCTTTCGCCCCCGCTTTATATACAAAGTGCTGTTTCTTCATTTCTATGCAACGCAATGCTGTTTTACTTCCTGACAATAGTGTTGATAAGTCTGATCCTTCGTGACCTAAACTTCTGAGTTTCTCATCGAAAATTTGTCGCAACCGATCATTTCATAACCCTGAAACTATGTCAGATACCCTAGGTGTAGAATACCATTCTCTAGTTTGCATTCGGTCAGAGAGATAATTTGCAATATGGAAAGCTGTTGGAAAAGGGACAACACGAACCTGAGTATCACTTCGATGAACTGAGAACCGCAAGACCCTGCGTTTCTATGCTATATATGCAATGTTGTTTTACTTGCTGAGAATATTGTTGGCAAGACAATCCTCCGTGAACTAGCTAGTTCGTTGTTAATTTCTTCTAATCTGTATTTGCACCTCGCTGAACTGACAACCGCAGGACCTAAGGGCTTTGCGATGACGTCATACTCGATGGAGGTGAGCACCATCGAGCCGTTCCTGATCGACGAGAAGAGGATCACTGCCAAGTACGTGGTGTTCTGGGTTTACAAGAGGTTGGCTGGCCAGGGGATCCTCCCGGTCTGGAAGGAAGAGGACCTGAGCCCAGCAGAGTAGTGAGTAGTGACACATGCAAGATACAACATACAGAATGATCATACGGGCACAAGCTCTGTGTATAGAATGTCCATGTCTAATTGTGAATTGAGTAAAGCTGCTGCAAGAGTTCGTCCGCTCATATCTCACGTAATCTTGATGATCCTAATTCAGCATCATAATATTTTGGTGAGCGATCATAATATATGTTCAAGTGAAGTACGAGTATGTACAGGGCCGGTCCTGAGATTTCGGGGGGACCGGGGCGAGGCGAAAATAAATTTGGGGCCCCATTAGTAGAAGTAGTTATATATATAGATATGTCGATGAACTAGAAAGTAAATAAGAGAAATAAGACATATTTTTTTTAGTGGAAACCCCTCGTGGGAAAATATCCACGGAGGACTTCAGTATACCCTAAAATTTTCTCCTTACATTTCTGGATGCAAAGTCATCAGCGATGGAATCAATGTCAATCTCATCAAATAATAACTTCTTCTCGATGCATAGACCTGCCAAACAATTTAGTCTCTTCTGTGACATTATAGATCTCAAATGGTTCTTCAATAATTTCAACTTTAAAAAGTTTCTTTCAACTAATGCAACTGCCATGGGCATAGTAAATATGATCCGACAAGCAAAATACAATTAGGATAATAATCTACTTCTCTAACAAACTAAAAAATTTCCATAGCGGACATTGTTCTATCTGGCAAGGTCAACTGCATAACACTTAACTCAGAAAATAGATCATTTAACTCGATATTACATTTATTATCTAGAGAATCATCCATTGACTTCAAATTTGTTGAACTCGTTAAAATCCGAATATTCTTCTGAACGACTGTAGTTCTTTAAGTCTACTTTTCAATTGCCATATCTACGGCAATGAATCACAAAAACAACTAAGTTGTGACAGACCAGCGACTGTACGAGAGCGGACGAACGATGACAGAAGCAGATAAGTCGATGGTCGATGTGATACAATCTTAAATCCTTATATTTATGCATGTACGTAGGATCCCGAGTCGATCACCTATTGGCCTTGCCAACCATGCTCCCATGGCTCTCCGAGTAGTAGTGTTTACGAGCCAGCCTTCAGCCTCAATTGCTCGTGAAGGATTTTTCAATTACTTGGGACGGCCCTATCAAGTTATTAATTGATGTATTCATAGGAAAAGGTACGAGCTGACAAGCCTATTAAGCTAATTAATTTTTTTACTTGCATGCACATAATCTAAGCCTACTAAAACATATCCGAAATGGCCCCGCCAAATATTTTGGGCCCGGGGCGGCCACCCCTCTCGCCCCCCTCAGGACCGGCCCTGACTATGTATCATGAGAATTAAAAAAACGTACCTTATTGCTGTAGATTTTTTTGGGGTGCCCCCGCTCCCTCCCTTGCGTCGCCCCTTCAGAGGCGACTCGAGGACAAAACCCTAGCACCGCCCCTTCCCCTCCCACAGTCTCGCCGCCATTAGAGGTACCTGGTAGGCAGGCCCGTGTACTCCTCATCATTTGGTTAGGCAAGGCAAGGAAGTAGGTAGTACTCCGTGAAGGAGTTATGCCCTATAGGAAAATAATAAAGATGTTTTATTATCATAACTCATATATGTTCATAATATGTTTTATACCATGTTATAACTGTATTAAACAAAAAAATTAACACATGTGTGGTATGAAATAAACAAGTCCCTAGTAGTTTCTATTAAAGTAGTCCATTGGACAACCGGTGATCAAGGTTTTCTGAATCATGGACATTTATGTCAATTGATAATGGAGTCATGTCATTGGATGAATGATATGATAAACACTTATGTATCACAATAAGATCTAATCACATAGTTTGAGATCATATTTAATCATTGTCTCCGAGGTTGCCTTGGCTGCATCAACCATCACACCGTAACAGGGTGACCATAAAGGTGTCTATCAGATTTCCGAAGGGATACATAGAGGTGTATGCATCGATATCGGGATTTGCGAATGCAAGTGATGGATAGGTACTCTAGGCCCACTCGGTGATGTTGCCTCAAATAAAGCTTGCAAGCATATGACTAGGTCATGGGGATGCAATACCACGGGAACGAGTAAATGTGTTTGTTGGTAACAAGATTGAACTGGGTATGGAAATATCAGAGATCGAGTCTCAGAGAAATTTGGTATCGTTAGGCAAAAGGCATGGGGACTCGACATTTAAGGTTCAAGCGACAAAGATAATCGTGGATTGCACATGGTCCATCATGGGTGTCCATATCCCGATGTTGGTCATTGATCGGAGACGTGTCTCGATCATATCTGAAGTGATCCAGAACCGTAGGGTAACACACTTAAGGGTTTGACGACGCTAGGAGATCGTTTTGGATCTGTCGGAATCACCGAAGAAAAGAGAAGAGGAAACCAGAAAAGCTTCGGGAAAGACCGAAGGTGTTTGGGGTGATCCAGAAGGGGTTCCGGAGACACGTAAGGTCTGGAAGGAAGTCCGGAGCCATCGGGGATTAAATAATATGTTAATTATATGTACTAATATACTAAATTAATAATGATTAAATTTGGATTTAATTGGGCAGCCCACCTAATGGGCCTCTCCAGAAGAGAGAGTCCCATATAGGCTGGCCAAACAAAGGAGGAGGGAGGCGCATGGGCCTTGGTGGCCCCAAGGGCCCATGCGGCCAATGCATGGCTACTTCCTCCGTTTAGTCACATATTGCTTAGGAAATTAACATGTAAGCACGTGTTCTCCTATATAAAGAGAGGCATAGGAGGGATTTAAACACATAATTAAGTCCCGAAAATTGGGAGACCTCTCCCAGCTCCTGCGCCATCCCCCCTCTATCTCTCTCTCTCTCTCTCTCTCTTGCGTGGCCCAAGTTTAGGTTGTGCTCGTGAGAGGTATATTCGCCGCGGCACGCCATCGTGTTGCGGGAATTACGGTCCAGAAGATCTACTTCCACAACCTCGAATGGAATGGAATGGAGGCCCGGGAGTCGCCGTCAAGCACCGAATGTGTGCGGTTACTACGAGGTGCAACACTTATGACACTAGTCGCCGGTACGACTACACGACCTTGAGGTCGGCTATGCTGTCTTCATCAGCAACGCTTGTGTGGGAGCGTAATCCCCGGATTTCGGTCTTCAAGGGTATGAATACCGATTTCCTCCGTTATTTTATATCTGCATAGTAATAGATTTTGACTATATTGGTTATCGTTGTTAGGATATTTTTCGCTACGAAACCCTTCAGTGATATCGGAGATGATCTATGCATAGATATAAAGTACGGTTAGAACTCATATTGATTGAGGCCATCGAACCTACAAATGGTTACCCTCTAACATGTACTTACTAATACCGCGGGATTGTTGGATGAAGCAGACCAGAACGACTTTACACGTTGATACGTTGTAACACCCGGGGTTTTTCCCCAATTAGAATTGTTGGTGGTTTTTCTTTTTGGCATCGCATGGCATAACGCATCATCATGCATCTAAAACTTCCAAACTAATTGAAGTTAATCGAATCTTGTTTTCTAAAACTTTCTAGTTTGTATCGGATTGCATAAATCAATTTTTAATAATGCCAAATCAATTTCTAACAAATGATAAAACAAACCAAAAAAAAATGTTTTGGAGCGTGAGAGAGAGCAGCCAGCCGAACTGGGCCGAAACGGCGCAGCAAGGCCCAACCAGCCTCCCCACCGAAACCCTAGGGTTTTCCCTAGGTTTTTGCGTTCCCACCCCTGCAATTTTGCAGCCGCCACCCTGCCCCCCTTTTATTTTCGCGATCAGGTCCTCCCACCTCTCTCTCTACTCACAACACACAAACACACGTAGGAGAGCGGCCCCGATCCCCATCTCTTTCCCCATCGCCCCAATCCCGTCGCCCTTTTCTCCCTGGCCTCGATGGCTTCCCTATCTTCCGACCACCTCCAGCCTCGATCCCCTTCCCCTCCCATCGATCGCTCTTCCTCCTGCCCGGGCCGCCATGCCTTCCTTGACCACGACCTTCTCCGCCTCTCCCCTTGCTCCTCCACCCCTCTACAAGCCTCGCGCGTCCACCTCCTGTCCGCCTCCGTTCTCGCGCCGGTAGGCGCCTCTACGAGCAGGGCCGCCGGTCACCGGATCCTCGCCGTGTTTTTCCTCCTCCCCTCTCGCAGAACTCGTCCGCCGTGGATGCCGGACGCCTCCACCTCGCCTCCTCCCGAGCAGACGTGCCGCAGACTCGTTCTCCGCCTCCAAGAGCAAGGTCCGCCTCCCTCCAGCGTTGTCCTTGGCTGCACCATGGACGCCCTCCCCTGCTCGCTGTCAAGTGCGGCCATGGAGCCGTCCCAGGATCCGTCCCCGACCCCTCCACAAGCCGACGGCTCCGTATCCACCTTGGCCACCTCCTGCACGTCGACGACCGTCGTCCCCGAGCGCCTCCTGGCGCCTCCCCTACCTCGTGCCCGACGCTGTGGCCATCTTCGATCTCGCGCCGAGCTCCTCCACGACCAAGCTAGCGAGTCTGAGCTCTGTCCCCGATGACCTCGACTCCACGTTGTCTCGACCTTCCTCCCTAGATCCACCAAGTACCGTCGCCATTTGGCCATGACCAGAACCCACGGTATTCCTCCATTCGTGCGCCTACAGCACGCCCGTCACCCCTTCCTCCGACCTGCCCCGAGCACGTGATGCTTCTGCTCGTAGGCGTTCCACCGCCCTGGCTTTGCACCGTCCGAAAAGTGTTTGACGAAATGACCGCAAGGGCCTCGGTGTCCCGCCGCCTATCTGTGTTGCTCCCGTGGTTGTGCGCCATGCCCGTTGTCGCTTCGGCTTTGTGGTGGCCGCTTTTGGGCGCGTCCATGTGACCCCGACAAAATTCCCGGCGACAAGTTTGACCTTGACCAGTACCTCGTTGACAAGATCCTCTCCGACAAGTACCGCTGCACGAACCGTGAACGACTACTAAATCCACCATGTCCGCTCGGCGTTGGTCGCCTTCGTGCGTGTGCGGGAGACGATGTCGTGAACCCCGAAGATCGGTATTGTCATGTCCTTCACCCACACCGAAGATGACGAAGATGTGGCGTATCGGCCATGACTACCTCAACCTCCGGAAGGAACAACTACTTCTCCTCTGGAACGAGAATGCCTACTTCCCCTACATCGGCTACAACGTCTACTTCCTCTACATCCAAAGATGCTACCTTCGAATCCGAAGACCCCCTCTTCCAACGTGCGAACCAAACCCTAACCTCTATATGCGTATTTTCTAAATACAATCTTTTTTATAAATGTCATCTCATTCATGTGTTGCATTGCATCTTGTGGGTGCGGGTAATAGTAATATCATCTAATAATTAAATATGGAATGAGTTGGGATAATTAAATATTGTCCCGGTTCCATTTAAATTGTGTAGCTCATCTATATTCTTGTCTCCCCATGTTAAACAACATTTAATCTTGATGGGTAGATAAATAACGTGAACCTCCTAAATTAAATGTTGGGCTTCCGGCTCAATTTAAATTGATTTAATTGCATTTTGCGTTGCATCTCGCATGTCATGCATATAAAATAGGATCATGCTGGATCTTTTGCCGTAGAAGTAATTGTTGCATCCGGTGTTTGTTCTAGTTCCTTACTTCTTCTCGGATAGTACGTTGAGATGATGTGAGCACCGACAAGTTCTTCGGATGTACCTCTACTTGCTGGATTCCAGGCAAGTATACTCACTTGCTACCCATGTTGCCTTTCCTCACTTGTTACCGATTCTTTCCGTTGTCTTTATGCTAGCCTTATGATTTGATGCTTGTGTCTCGATCCTATCATATGTTTACCTTGCAACCATGATATAGCCTTCCTTCCATTTCCTATTAACTGTTGTTTGTTTACCTTGTTGGCCCTCGTGTCGTAGTTGCATGCTTAGTGTTGTTTGCGCTCAAGTCTTGTTGTCCGTCTTATCACCTGTTTAGTTTGATAGTTGGGTTTCAACTTAATCAACAACATAATAATGTTTGGGGTAATAATAATTTGATGATAAGGCACCGGCAGGAGGCCCGGCGTGGTTTTGAGGCCTGCTAGTGTCGAACTTAATTAGGAAAAGGGTCTTGTCCTCCGATCCATGATGAGCGCACTACCCGCATGTGGGAAGCGTGTATGGGCGCCCCCCGCAATTCTGATTCGATTCGCATCTCGTCCAAATCGCCACACTTAGTTCGGGCTTTCCATTTGATGCATGCATATGCAGGTGCGAACCCTTGGCGCCAGGGTGGAACTTTTGTAGTCGGCATTTAGGGCGGCGTGGTCTTAGAGTGCTATGAGGGTCCCCGTTTTCTTCGTGGGGGCTCGATTAGCCGCGCACGCACAACACGTGGTTCTTTGGGCTTGATGCCAAGAAGAGTTGGGTTGTGTTGAGTGCCTCGCTTGGTGGAAGTGCATTTCCATCTGGCGGGTTATTCTTACGTGTACGGCCAAATTGGTGCATCCCTGCAGGGTTAATCTTCTCGAGAAGCCGTGTTGTCCGCGGTTATGGATGACTTGGTGAAAGTGCTGGCTAACAAGTACTCAGAGAACTTACACTTAACGATGATAACTTGACTAGTAATATAGATTACCTCCACCATAAAAATGAATGTCACCTTAATCAACAGTGTGAGTTTCCTTGGGTTGCTTCCTTAGTAGGGGGTAACACTGGATGGGTATTGCTTGGTGAGTAGTTGTAGTTGGTTTTGTTGCGCTATCTTATCCCTTTCTTTTAGCCGGATGTTTGCTCGTCTCTGTAGTTAGTTAGTGCAGCCCGCTGCCGCTTCTTTGCAATAATCCCTTCCTTCCGTTCTACCCAAAGTATTTGTATCTTGTGATGATTGGTTACGCTGGTATCTTGTGAGTATGGTTTATCCACTTGCCAGTTTTTAATAGTACTAACCCACGACTCCGTTCGTGACTGCATATTCCACATTGCAGTCAACAGGTTTGAAGTCTGACGACGTTAGCTTGGGAATCCCTCCGGCTTGGCCTGGGCAGGGATTGGACGCCATCGGTTATCTTCAAGACTCTTAGTCCAATTTGTGTCTTGTCCGTAGTCGGACACTATGTTGTTTCTTTCGCTGTCATTTGGATCTTTGTATTGTATCAGTTGTATCCTTGACTCGTTTGAGTCATCTTGTATATACCTCCTCTGTTGTTGTTGTGGATTATTCGTGAACTGTTGTAATGTTATCACAAGTGGCAACCTGAAATCGGTTATTATGCGGATTTGGGTGGAAATGCCGAAATCTGCATAGTGCCCGATCCCGGGGCGTCACAAATGGTATCAGAGCATGGTTTCCGATTCCCAAAGTTGTTTCGATACGAATGGTTATCGAAGCAACGGGTCCGCAAAGCCTGTAGGATAACCTCGCTAACGGTCGTGTCTCTAGAGTGTCAAAACTATTTGTGTTAAACCTATTTTGAAAATATCTCAATAGGATTCTTATTTGCTCTGCATCTATACTCTATTTCTCCTCCTACCTTATTTGTTTTGGATACTCCTCTCTGATCTATCTTTCAAAGTGTTAGGATCCTACGTGGGTTGGACGTTCTCTTAGCCTTTTAACCTAATAGGTTCGAACTTCGGAAGGTTCTCAGTGGAAGGGCATCGTCATCAATCTGAGCAAGAACTCCTTGTTAGTGGTGTCGAGAAGTTTTGATAGTGGTGTCGAGGAGATCAACAAGGTGACCGAAGACTCGATAGTCCGACTTTTTCTCTCTTACCGGCTTGGAGTGGATTGCGAGGGCGCAATCCCTTGTTAGTGGTGTCGTCTGTAACACCCGTGGTTTTTCCCCAATTAGAATTGCTGGTGGTTTTTCTTTTTGGCATCACATGGCATAACGCATCATCATGCATCTAAAACTTGCAAACTAATTGAAGTTAATCAAATCTTGTTTTCTAAAACTTTCTAGTTTGTATCGGATTGCATAAATCAATTTTTAATAATGCCAAATTAATTTCTAACAAATGATAAAACAAACCCAAAAAAAATGTTTTGGAGCGTGAGAGAGAGCAGCCAGCCGAACTGGGCCGAAACGGCGCAGCAAGGCCCAACCAGCCTCCCCACCGAAACCCTAGGGTTTTCCCTAGGTTTTTGCGTTCCCACCCCTGCAATTTTGCAGCCGCCACCCGCCCCCTTTTTATTTTCGCGATCAGGTCCTCCCACCTCTCTCTCTCTACTCACAGCACACAAACACACGTAGGAGAGCAGCCCCGATCCCCACCTCTTTCCCCATCGCCCCAATCCCGTCGCCCTTTTCTCCCTGGCCTCGATGGCTTCCCTATCTTCCGACCACCTCCAGCCTCGATCCCCTTCCCCTCCCATCGATCGCTCTTCCTCCTGCCCGTGCCGCCATGCCTTCCTTGACCACGACCTTCTCTGCCTCTCCCCTTGCTCCTCCACCGCTCTACAAGCCTCGCGCGTCCACCTCCTGTCCGCCTCCGTTCTCGCACCGGTAGGCGCCTCTACGAGCAGGGCCGCCGGCCACCGGATCCTCGCCGTGTTTTTCCTCCTCCCCTCTCGCAGAACTCGTCCGCCGTGGATGCCGGACGCCTCCACCTCGCCTCCTCCCGAGCAGACGTGCCGCAGACTCGTTCTCCGCCTCCAAGAGCAAGGTCCGCCTCCCTCCAGCGTTGTCCTTGGCTGCACCATGGACGCCCTCCCTGCTCGCTGTCAAGTGCGGCCATGGAGCCGTCCCAGGATCCGTCCCCGACCCCTCCACAAGCCGACGGCTCCGTCTCCACCTTGGCCACCTCCTGCACGTCGACGACCGTCGTCCCCGAGCGCCTCCTGGCGCCTCCCCTACCTCGTGCTCGACGTTGTGGCCATCTTCGATCTCGCGCCGAGCTCCTCCACGACCAAGCTAGCGAGTCTGAGCTCTGTCCCCGATGACCTCGACTCCACGTTGTCTCGACCTTCCTCCCTAGATCCACCAAGTACCGTCGCCATTTGGCCATGACCAGAACCCAAGGTGTTCCTCCATTCGTGCGCCTACAGCACGCCCGTCACCCCTTCCTCCGACCTGCCCCGAGCACGTGATGCTTCTGCTCGTAGGCGTTCCACCGCCCTGGCTTTGCACCGTCCGAAAAGTGTTTGATGAAATGACCGCAAGGGCCTCGGTGTCCCGCCGCCTATCTGTGTTGCTCCCGTGGTTGTGCGCCATGCCCGTTGTCGCTTCGGCTTTGTGGTGGCCGCTTTTGGGCGCGTCCATGTGACCCCGACAAAATTCCCGGCGACAAGTTTGACCTTGACCAGTACCTCGTCGACAAGATCCTCTCCGACAAGTACCGCTGCACGAACCGTGAACGACTACTAAATCCACCATGTCCGCTCGGCGTTGGTCGCCTTCGTGCGTGTGCGGGAGACGATGTCGTGAACCCCGAAGATCGGTATTGTCATGTCCTTCACCCACACCGAAGATGACGAAGATGTGGCGTATCGGCCATGACTACCTCAACCTCCGGAAGGAACAACTACTTCTCCTCTGGAACGAGAATGCCTACTTCCCCTACATCGGCTACAACGTCTACTTCCTCTACATCCAAAGATGCTACCTTCGAATCCGAAGACCCCCTCTTCCAACGTGCGAACCAAACCCTAACCTCTATATGCGTATTTTCTAAATACAATCTTTTTTATAAATGTCATCTCATTCATGTGTTGCATTGCATCTTGTGGGTGCGGGTAATAGTAATATCATCTAATAATTAAATATGGAATGAGTTGGGATAATTAAATATTGTCCCGGTTCCATTTAAATTGTGTAGCTCATCTATATTCTTGTCTCCCCATGTTAAACAACATTTAATCTTGATGGGTAGATAAATAACGTGAACCTCCTAAATTAAATGTTGGGCTTCCGGCTCAATTTAAATTGATTTAATTGCATTTTGCGTTGCATCTCGCATGTCATGCATATAAAATAGGATCATGCTGGATCTTTTGCCGTAGAAGTAATTGTTGCATCCGGTGTTTGTTCTAGTTCCTTGCTTCTTCTCGGATAGGACGTTGAGATGATGTGAGCACCGACAAGTTCTTCGGATATACCTCTACTTGCTGGATTCCAGGCAAGTATACTCACTTGCTACCCATGTTGCCTTTCCTCACTTGTTACCGATTCTTTCCGTTGTCTTTATGCTAGCCTTATGATTTGATGCTTGTGTCTCGATCCTATCATATGTTTACCTTGCAACCATGATATAGCCTTCCTTCCATTTCCTATTAACTGTTGTTTGTTTACCTTGTTGGCCCTCGTGTCGTAGTTGCATGCTTAGTGTTGTTTGCGCTCAAGTCTTGTTGTCCGTCTTATCACCTGTTTAGTTTGATAGTTGGGTTTCAACTTAATCAACAACATAATAATGTTTGGGGTAATAATAATTTGATGATAAGGCACCGGCAGGAGGCCCGGCGTGGTTTTGAGGCCTGCTAGTGTCGAACTTAATTAGGAAAAGGGTCTTGTCCTCCGATCCATGATGAGCGCACTACCCGCATGTGGGAAGCGTGTATGGGCGCCCCCCGCAATTCTGATTCGATTCGCATCTCGTCCAAATCGCCACACTTAGTTCGGGCTTTCCATTTGATGCATGCATATGAAGGTGCGAACCCTTGGCGCCAGGGTGGAACTTTTGTAGTCGGCATTTAGGGCGGCGTGGTCTTAGAGTGCTATGAGGGTCCCCGTTTTCTTCGTGGGGGCTCGATTAGCCGCGCACGCACAACACGTGGTTCTTTGGGCTTGATGCGAAGAAGAGTTGGGTTGAGTTGAGTGCCTCGCTTGGTGGAAGTGCATTTCCATCTGGCGGGTTATTCTTACGTGTACGGCCAAATTGGTGCATCCCTGCAGGGTTAATCTTCTCGAGAAGCCGTGTTGTCCGCGGTTATGGATGACTTGGTGAAAGTGCTGGCTAACAAGTACTCAGAGAACTTACACTTAACGATGATAACTTGACTAGTAATATAGATTACCTCCACCATAAAAATGAATGTCACCTTAATCAACAGTGTGAGGTTCCTTGGGTTGCTTCCTTAGTAGGGGGTAACACTGGATGGGTATTGTTTGGTGAGTAGTTGTAGTTGGTTTTGTTGCGCTATCTTATCCCTTTCTTTTAGCCGGATGTTGTAGCGTGTCTCTGTAGTTAGTTAGTGCAGCCCGCTGCCGCTTCTTTGCAATAATCCCTTCCTTCCGTTCTACCCAAAGTATTTGTATCTTGTGATGATTGGTTACGCTGGTATCTTGTGAGTATGGTTTATCCACTTGCCAGTTTTTAATAGTACTGAACCACGACTCCGTTCGTGGCTGCATATTCCACATTGCAGTCAACAGGTTTGAAGTCTGACGAAGTTAGCTTGGGAATCCCTCCGTCTTGGCCTGGGCAGGGATTGGACGCCATCGGTTATCTTCAGGACTCTTAGTCCAATTTGTATCTTGTCCGTAGTCGGACACTATGTTGTTTCTTCCGCTGTCATTTGGATCTTTGTATTGTATCAGTTGTATCCTTGACTCGTTTGAGTCGTCTTGTATATACCTCCTCTGTTGTTGTTGTGGATTATTCATGAACTGTTGTAATGTTATCACAAGTGGCAACCTGAAATCGGTTATTATGCAGATTTGGGTGGAAATGCCGAAATCTGCACAGTGCCCGATCCCGGGGCGTCACAAATGGTATCAGAGCATGGTTTCCGATTCCCAAAGTTGTTTCGATACGAATGGTTATCGAAGCAACGTGTCCGCAAAGCCTGTAGGATAACCTCGCTGACGGTCGTGTCTCTAGAGTGTCAAAACTATTTGTGTTAAACCTATTTTGAAAATATCTCATTAAAATAGGATTCTTATTTGCTCCGCATCTATACTCTATTTCTCCTCCTACCTTATTTGTTTTGGAGACCCCTCTCTGATCTATCTTTCAAAGTGTTAGGATCCTACGTGGGTTGGACGTTCTCTTAGCCTTTTAACCTAATAGGTTCGAACTTCGGAAGGTTCTCAGTGGAAGAGCATCGTCATCAATCTGAGCAAGAACTCCTTGTTAGTGGTGTCGAGAAGTTTTGTTAGTGGTGTCGAGGAGATCAACAAGGTGACCGAAGACTCGATAGTCCGACGTTTTCTCTCTTACCGGCTTGGAACGGACTGCGAGGGTGCAATCCCTTGTTAGTGGTGTCGTCTGTAACACCCGGGGTTTTTCCCCAATTAGAATTGCTGGTGGTTTTTCTTTTTGGCATCGCATGGCATAACGCATCATCATGCATCTAAAACTTGCAAACTAATTGAAGTTAATCAAATCTTGTTTTCTAAAACTTTCTAGTTTGTATCGGATTGCATAAATCAATTTTTAATAATGCCAAATCAATTTCTAACAAATGATAAAACAAACCCAAAAAAAATGTTTTGGAGCGTGAGAGAGAGCAGCCGGCCGAACTGGGCCGAAACGGCGCAGCAAGGCCCAACCAGCCTTCCCACCGAAACCCTAGGGTTTTTGCGTTCCCACCCCTGCAATTTTGCAGCCGCCACCCCACCCCCCTTTTATTTTCGCGATCAGGTCCTCCCACCTCTCTCTCTCTACTCACAGCACACAAACACACGTAGGAGAGCGGCCCCGATCCCCACCTCTTTCCCCATCGCCCCAATCCCGTCGCCCTTTTCTCCCTGGCCTCGATGGCTTCCCTATCTTCCGACCACCTCCAGCCTCGATCCCCTTCCCCTCCCATCGATCGCTCTTCCTCCTGCCCGGGCCGCCATGCCTTCCTTGACCACGGCCTTCTCCGCCTCTCCCCTTGCTCCTCCACCCCTCTACAAGCCTCGCGCGTCCACCTCCTGTCCGCCTCCGTTCTCGCGCCGGTAGGCGCCTCTACGAGCAGGGCCGCCGGCCACCGGATCCTCGCCGTGTTTTTCCTCCTCCCCTCTCACAGAACTCGTCCGCCGTGGATGCCGGACGCCTCGACCTCGCCTCCTCCCGAGCAGACGCGCCGCAGACTCGTTCTCCGCCTACAAGAGCAAGGTCCGCCTCCCTCCAGCGTTGTCCTTGGCTGCACCATGGACGCCCTCCCCTGCTCGCTGTCAAGTGCGGCCATGGAGCCGTCCCAGGATCCGTCCCCGACCCCTCCACAAGACAACGGCTCCGTCTCCGCCTTGGCCACCTCCTGCACGTCGACGACCGTCATCCCCGAGCGCCTCCTGGCGCCTCCCCTACCTCGTGCCCGACGCTGTGGCCATCTTCGATCTCGCGCCGAGCTCCTCCACGACCAAGCTAGCGAGTCTGAGCTCTGTCCCCGATGACCTCGGCTCCACGTTGTCTCGACCTTCCTCCCTAGCTCCACCAAGTACCGTCGCCATTTGGCCATGACCAGAACCCACGGTGTTCCTCCATTCGTGCGCCTACAACACGCCCGTCACCCCTTCCTCGGACCTGCCCCGAGCACGTGATGCTTCTGCTCGTAGGCGTTCCACCGCCCTGGCTTTGCACCGTCCGACAAGTGTTTGACGAAATAACCGCAAGGGCCTCGGTGTCCCGCCACCTATCTGTGTTGCTCCCGTGGCTGTGCGCCATGCCCGTTGTCGCTTCGGCTTTGTGGTGGCCGCTTTTGGGCGCGTCCATGTGACCCCGACAAAATTCCCGGCGACAAGTTTGACCCTGACCAGTACCTCGTCGACAAGATCCTCTCCGACAAGTACCACTGCACGAACCATGAACGACTACTAAATCCACCATGTCCGCTCGGCGTTGGTCGCCTTCGTGCGTGTGCGGGAGACGATGTCGTGAACCCCGAAGATCGGTATTGTCATGTCCTTCACCCACACCGAAGATGACGAAGATGTGGCGTATCGGCCATGACTACCTCAACCTCCGGAAGGAACAACTACTTCCCCTCTGGAACGAGAATGCCTACTTCCCCTACATCGGCTACAACGTCTACTTCCTCTACATCCAAAGATGCTACCTTCGAATCCGAAGACCCCCTCTTCCAACGTGCGAACCCAAACCCTAACCTCTATATGCGTATTTTCTAAATACAATCTTTTTTATAAATGTCATCTCATTCATGTGTTGCATTGCATCTTGTGGGCGCGGGTAATAGTAATATCATCTAATAATTAAATATGGAATGAGTTGGGATAATTAAATATTGTCCCGGTTCCATTTAAATTGTGTAGCTCATCTATATTCTTGTCTCCCCATGTTAAACAACATTTAATCTTGATGGGTAGATAAATAACGTGAACCTCCTAAATTAAATGTTGGGCTTCCGGCTCAATTTAAATTGATTTAATTGCATTTTGCGTTGCATCTCGCATGTCATGCTTATAAAATTGGATCATGCTGGATCTTTTGCCGTAGAAGTAATTGTTGCATCCGGTGTTTGTTTTAGTTCCTTGCTTCTTCTCGGATAGGACGTTGAGATGATGTGAGCACCGACAAGTTCTTCGGATGTACCTCTACTTGCTGGATTCCAGGCAAGTATACTCACTTGCTACCCATGTTGCCTTTCCTCACTTGTTACCGATTCTTTCCGTTGTCTTTATGCTAGCCTTATGATTTGATGCTTGTGTCTCGATCCTATCATATGTTTACCTTGCAACCATGATATAGCCTTCCTTCCATTTCCTATTAACTGTTGTTTGTTTACCTTGTTGGCCCTCGTGTCGTAGTTGCATGCTTAGTGTTGTTTGCGCTCAAGTCTTGTTGTCCGTCTTATCACCTGTTTAGTTTGATAGTTGGGTTTCAACTTAATCAACAACATGATAATGTTTGGGGTAATAATAATTTGATGATAAGACACCGACAGGAGGCCCGACGTGGTTTTGAGGCCTGCTAGTGTCGAACTTAATTAGGAAAAGGGTCTTGTCCTCCGATCCATGATGAGCGCACTACCCGCATGTGGGAATCGTGTATGGGCGCCCCCCGCAATTCTGATTCGATTCGCATCTCGTCCAAATCGCCACACTTAGTTCGGGCTTTCCATTTGATGCATGCATATGCAGGTGCGAACCCTTGGCGCCAGGATGGAACTTTTGTAGTCGGCATTTAGGGCGGCATGGTCTTAGAGTGTTATGAGGGTCCCCTTTTCTTCGTGGGGGCTCGATTAGCCGCGCACGCACAACACGTGGTTCTTTGGGCTTGATGCGAAGAAGAGTTGGGTTGTGTTGAGTGCCTCGCTTGGTGGAAGTGCATTTCCATCTGGCGGGTTATTCTTACGTGTACGGCCAAATTGGTGCATCCCTGCAGGGTTAATCTTCTCGAGAAGCTGTGTTGTCCGCGGTTATGGATGACTTGGTGAAAGTGCTGACTAACAAGTACTCAGACAACTTACACTTAACGATGATAACTTGACTAGTAATATAGATTACCTCCACCATAAAAATGAATGTCACCTTAATCAACAGTGTGAGTTTCCTTGGGTTGCTTCCTTAGTAGGGGGTAACAATGGATGGGTATTGTTTGGTGAGTAGTTAGAGTTGGTTTTGTTGCGCTATCTTATCCCTTTCTTTTAGCCGGATGTTGTAGCGCGTCTCTGTAGTTAGTTAGTGCAGCCCGCTGCCGCTTCTTTGCAATAATCCCTTCCTTCCGTTCTACCCAAAGTATTTGTATCTTGTGATGATTGGTTACGCTGGTATCTTGTGAGTATGGTTTATCCACTTGCCAATACTTAATAGTACTGACCCACGACTCCGTTCGTGGCTGCATATTCCACATTGCAGTCAACAGGTTTGAAGTCTGACGACGCTAGCTTGGGAATCCCTCCGGCTTGGCCTGGGCAGGGATTGGACGCCATCGGTTATCTTCAGGACTCTTAGTCCAATTTTTATCTTGTCCGTAGTCGGACACTATGTTGTTTCTTCCGCTGTCATTTGGATCTTTGTATTGTATCAGTTGTATCCTTGACTCGTTTGAGTCGTCTTGTATATACCTCCTCTGTTGTTGTTGTGGATTATTCGTGAACTGTTGTAATGTTATCACAAGTGGCAACCTGAAATCCGTTATTATGCGGATTTGGGTGGAAATGCCGAAATCTGCATAGTGCCCGTTCCCGGGGCGTCACATACGTCTCAAACGTATATATAATTTGTGATGCTCCATGCTTGTTTTCTATCCGATACCTTTATGTTTTCACATGTTTTCCATCGTTTTCCGGGTGGTTTCTGGACTAATCTATTGAAAAGATGTCATAGAGCCAGTTCCTTTTTTTGTTGTTTTTGGTTTCAGAAAAGTTGTTCTCGTAATATTCTCGGAATTGGACGAAACAAAATCCTAGAGTCTTAGAATTCCCGGCACGTCAACGGAGTCCAAAGGAGACCCGGAGGGGGGCCATGAGGTGGCGACACGACCTGGTGGCGCGCCCCCTCTGGCCGCGCCACCACATGGTGTGGGCCCCTCGGGCGTCCACCGACATCGCCCCTTCGCCTATTTATTCCCCCCGAGGCATAAATATCACAAATTAACTTGTTAATATTAGATGACCATGTTTTCCTGGTCATGGACAAATGTTTTGTGAATATTAATGAGGAAACTTTGTTGTTTCAACAAAGTGGCTGGGTAGACCGAAGTGATTAAGATATTACGGTATTTGTTTTTGTTAAATAGTATCGTCATAAGATGGTTGTTTTGTTTGCTTCCTTAGACCATGAGAATATTTAACGATGTTTTCCGTAAGGATATAGTCAAGTATCACACCGTAAACTGGGTGATCAAAAAGGCTATCACTGGGTGGTCTCGAAAGTATTCATTTCATTATGATAGTTCAAGATTGGTAATTAATCCTATAGATAATAGAGAGATACATACAGGATCCACTCGGTGAAATAGTATTGGTAAGTAAGTCTCCGTAGATAAAGACATGACACTAGTCATGGGGATACTATGTCATGACAACGAGTAAAAGGAATCATACCAAGTATCGGGAATAATGTGATAATGTGATTAAAGATTCTAATCATGGTCTTATCATTCATCTCATCCCAACTGAACGGTATCGCGAAGTAATACGAACTTACTCAACAACTAACAGGTTTAGCAGTTTTCTTCGTATAACTCGCAAGAATTAATATGGACGTCCACGGTTCTGATGTTGATTATTGATTAGGAAATTGGTTTCCTGGTCATGTCTACTTGTTATGAAACATGAAAGGGTCACACACTTAAGTCGTCGTAGTCCTTTTTTCACATTGGATGGTCCGAAGAAAGAGTGGCTATCATCTAGATGATTCCGACGTGATAGAATTAATATTCAGAGAGATTACAGGGGACATGAGATGTCCCAGGATGTCAGAAATATGTTTTTGACATATTCATCTATAGGGGTCATAGGGTTCTGAAAGAGTTTCGGGCAAAAACCAATAAGGGGGTGTGCCGGAGGAGGACAAATTTCCTCCTATGGCCGAATCCAATTTAGGGGGATGCGGGTGGGTCCCATGGCCTCACAATGCGCACCACCATCCCCTGGGATTTCCCCCTGGTTTATTTGAGAAATAAATGAGGAGGAACATAGGAGAAAGGAGAAAGTAAAGAGGGGGAATTGGACTCCATCTAGGAGTCCAATCCGAGTTACCTGGCCGAGTCTGCTGGCCTAGGAGTCGCACCCGCTGAGCTACCTGGTTGTATCCCGTGTCTACAGAATGATGAAAATTCCGAGGATGCATTGTGTACCCAAAACTGATGCTAAGATTCGACTTGGTAAGGCCTACGCGGCATGGGTCGAATTCCCTCAGCTTATTCCAGGTTTGAGCCAGGGACTCGAGCATGAGACAGTTTGCATTATGTTTGCTCTGGAGAAATTAAATGGTCCCGATCCGTCGAGTGCACCAGGCATGTTGTACCATATCCCTCGAGCAACCTCAAAGTATACTTGCAACTACGACTTGAAGAGCTTTTGAATCGAGGTCTCTCACTGAAAAACCGTCGACTAAGAAAATCACACAAAGATTCTTGTCTGTAACTCTCCACCCAACTCTTCGACTTGGCTAGAGCTCTGAGGCTACTGATTTGGGCACGACTACCTGGTCCCCGCCAGATAACCCACAAGTATAGGGGGTGTATCGTAGTACTTTCGATAAATAAGAGTGTCGAACCTAACGAGAAGCAGAAGGTGTTGACAAGCAGTTTTGATGAAGGAATAACTATAAATACTGAAAGATAAATTTGTAGGGTTTTTTGATATTGCAGATAGATAAAGTGAGAGTAAATAAAATGCAGTAATAATAATTGCAGCAAGTGGCCCAATCCTTTCTTTAGCAAAGGACAAGCCAGTGGGTTTACTTATGATTAACAAACGTTCTCGAGGACACACAGGAGGTTTCTATCAAGTGCTTTTGTTTCATGCCGCTGAATAATCTTTAGTGTTTTGATAAGTGTTGTGTGGGTGAACCTATGCCAATGTACCGTCCCATCCAAGACTAATACATACTTGTGATTATACCCCTTGAAAGCATCCGCAACTACAAGAAAGTAATTAAGAAATAAATCTAACCATAGCTTTAAACTCCGGGATCGTACACTCCCTTGTGTAATGGTTTCCTAACGGGGGTTTAGGTTTCTGTCACTCCGGCAACCCCACAATTAGTAGCCAAATACACGATGCATTCCCCTAGGCCCATAAATGGTGAAGTAACATGTAGTCGATGTTCACATGATACCACTAGAAGAATAACACCACAACTTAAATATCAAACCATTAAATATTACTCAACATTACTTCACCACTAAGAACTTGACTTCTCCCATGTCCTCAAGAACAACACGAACTACTCACAAGACATCATATGGATCATAATCAGAGGTGATATAATGGACGATAACAATCTGTTCATAAATTGCTAACACCGATAAATCTCACAAGCTTCA
Source organism: Alopecurus myosuroides (assembly GCA_028641055.1). NCBI lineage: Eukaryota > Viridiplantae > Streptophyta > Magnoliopsida > Poales > Poaceae > Alopecurus > Alopecurus myosuroides. Next base: position 422,427,009 of record CM054059.1, read on the forward strand.
ACTACTAACAAGTAATCCACACCAGGAGAAAGATCTAATGTAAACAACTATAGAGGCCCCTAATTGTTAGCGGGATGATGGTGGATGATGAGTTTGATGGTTCTGGCGGTGATGATGATGATGATGATGATCTTGATGATGCCCAGAGTGATGACGGTGACGATGGCGATGATTTCTCCTCCCAGAGAGGAATTTCCCCGTCAGATTTCTCCCTGCCAGAGAGCTTTTCTCTCTCGGGTGTTTTCCGCCCCGAGGCGGCGGCGGAATAATTCTTCGATGATGGTCTGGGGCTTAGGGTTCCCTGGGGGCCAAGTACGCGAAAGATATCCCCCAGAGGTGGGCTAGGATGGCCACACCACCTGGTGTCGCAGCCAGGGGGCGCCACCTCATGGTGTTGGCCCCTAGTGGCCCCCCTATGGCTCCCCTTCTGGCTAGACTCCTCCTCTGAACTTCTAAGATACCCCCGTGTCCCCCTTCTTCTTCTGATCTTCTGAAATATGGTATCTCGACGGTGCTTTTTCCATCAGATTTCTGGTCCCGGTGTTTATTCTCAAAAAATTATGGAACATGCAAAATAAGATAAAATAACATAAGGTATGCATCGTAACATGAAATATATCGATGAATAACAGAAAATTATGATATAAAATAGTGATGCAAAATGGACGTATCAACTCCCCCAAGCTTAGACCTCGCTTGTCCCCAAGCGAAACTGAACTCAGTAAACATGACCACAGGTTTATGGAGTGAAGAGTCGATAAATAAACTACGGACAAGAAGCATCACATTTATCTATGCACCAATCATTATAGACAACAACTTCCTCTCATATAACTTAACTTGATATGAGTAATGGGAGTCACAAACAAAGATGCAAAAGAGAGAATCAAAATTGGCGATGGCAAACTTCGTTCCTGGTCAGAGAATATTTAATGGTATCATACTTATCTTAGGTGAAGTATTTATAACAAGGCTTATATTGTAGAGCTTAACATGTTTAATTATAACAATCCTTTTACAGCGATTCATAGCTTTCAAAGTAATATTCATTCAGATAATAAAGCATGTGCTAAACATAGAAGGATAGAAAACATGATTGAATAAATCAACATATAGATGGTGAGACCACAACAACTCAAATGCTTGCTAGAGACAGAAAGGGATGTGTTTACTGACTCAACATAAAAGTAAAGGATAGGCCATTCGCAGAGGGAAGCATGGATCACTCATGTGCTAGAGCTTTTATTTTGTAAAACAGAGGTATAAAAGTTTGACACTCCTCCCAACCTTTCTTACACAAACCATGGCTAACCGAATCCTCGGGTGCCTGCCAACAATCACAAACCATGGAGGAGTGTCTAATTTTGAGAGAGGTGTATGTTTATGTCAAAGAATGGCAAACATAAAATAGAGTACATCACAAGCCAACTAGACTTCACAAGAGCGGATCCCATTGAAGGACACAACTGGTATAGAAGGTCATCCCTCTTTCTCTTTTGTTTACATGATTATGCTTTGACTGATAAATCAGGGGCAAAAATAGTGAAGAGAATTTTTATTATTATTTGGGGTTGGGAACCCCGCTGCCAGCTCTTCTAGCATTTGGATAAGCGGATGAAGCCACTTGTCCAGGTGTGTGAGTCCAATCAACAAGTGAGATAAAGATTCTCTATTTGCGTCCTCATGAGCTAAATTAGGAACACAAAACAGGGATAATTTTGAAAGTTTTAAAGGTAACACATGAGCAATTTACTTGGAGTGGCGGTGAAATATCACATGTAGGAAGGTATGGTGGACACAAATGACAAGGTTTTGGGGCTCAAGGTTTGGATGCACGAGAAGCATTCCCTCTCAGTACAGGGTTTTTGGCTAGCAAGGCTGGGTAGCAAGCATAAGAGTTGAGGGAAAACAAACAAATATACATATGATGAAACCAATCATGCAATCTTCATTGAAATACCAAGCGATCTTAACTTGTGAATACTAAGTTTATGAGCTAATAGGAAAATTCCTCTTTCTTATACTAGCATATCAAAATATTATTTCTACCAAAAACTAACAACAAGCTCAACCATATGACATAAATTGAAAACTAAAATAAAGTGTGCAGAAAGTAAATGATGAAACTTCTCATTAATATTTCAAACCGGCTACTCACACCAACAGATACACCGATAACCAACTAAGGAGAGATACTTCCATACTGCAAACCGTCTATATGATAACTTCTCTACTCATGATATGACTCTACTGAAAAACTAGAAAGATGAAAGATAGTTATGTGATACCGCGGCACCCCCAAGCTTGGAACAAGACGAGGGGATGCCAAAACCAATGACGAATTATTTCTTCGGTGGTGGTGGTGAATCCTTCTCAATGAGATTATCAATTGATTTTTTCAGATTTTCAATTGCGAACATAAGCATACACATCACCTCCGTATTGTGATCAATACGGTTTGCATGCCTATCAGACTGTGAATCCCATCCACCAAGATTTCCCCCCTACTCTACCTTAGGTTGATAGATTCCTTCATCTGCACGGTTAGAACGATCCATATCCCAGCAAGAAGGAAATCTGCCTCGGGTACCCTCCTAGATTGATACTCATGAATTAAAGTACGGAAAGGTTTCTTTATGCCTAAAAGGGGTGTCCTTGAAGCTAAGTAGTGACGTGGGGCCTTCCCTCCGGTGCTCATCCTTTCCGTTTGCTTGCGAGGTTTTGCAACCACTCCAATGCTTGCGATGGTGGCGCGTGGATGCACTCGTGGGTTTTCTTCTACATCTCCTTCAGCTCCACTCTCGATCTCCTCCTCCGGCTCCGGGTCTTGGAGATCTTCTTCCTTCGGTCCCTTCCCCTTGTTGTTGCTGGCGGAGACCATGATGCTTCTAAAACTGAAAACAGATCCTGGCAGAAACAGCTCGAAACAGAAACACGTCGAGAAAACGATATACGGACCTCGGGGGGTCTGGGGGATTATATAGAAAAAAGTTTCATAACGAAAGGAAAGTCCAGGTCGAAAACGAGTCGGAGAGAGGCTCCGGGACGCCCACACCATAGGCTGGCGCGGCCAGTAGGGAGGGCGCGCCACCCCATGGTGTGGAGCCTCCGGGCTCCGTCTCCGCCTCGGTTCCGGCTCATAATTTTTCATATTTTCCAAAAAACAGTAAAAATAAAAGTTGGAAGATGTTTCGCGGACGTTTTCTTACCAAAACTGATACCTATTCGAAAACTGACTCTGCAGTTTCTGAAATATGCTTCTTAATAAATTCCTCCGGGATCATGGCTCGAATACAATCAACATTTTCATTATAAGGATCTCCAGAAATATAATGCTTGAGTCTTTGGCCATTCACCACTTGCGAAGTGTTGTCTTCAAGGGAAACAATTTTAATTGCCCCCGAACGATATACCTCTTCGATAACAAAAGGTCCTTCCCATCTCGAGAGTAATTTTCCTACAAAAATCTGAGACGAGACCTATACAATAGCACTTTCTCACCAACATGAAATTCTCTTTTAATAATTCTCTTATCGTGCCACCTTTTAACTTTATCTTTAAAGAGCTTAGAATTTTCATATGCTTCACTCCTCCATTCATCTAAAGAACTTAAGTCAAGCAACCTTTTCTCACCAGCAAGTTTAAAATCTCTATTTAGGTCTTTCACTGCCTAATAAGCTTTGTGTTCTAATTCTAGGGGCAAGTGACAAGCTTTTCCATAAACCATTTTATAAGGAGACATGCCTATGGGATTTTTATAAGCAGTTCTATAAGCCCACAGAGCATCATTTAATTTCTTAGCTCAATTTTTTCTAGATTTGTTAACAGTCTTTTGCAAGATAGTTTTGATTTCTCTATTTGATAATTCTACTTGCCCACTAGTTTGAGGATGATAGGGTGAGGAAATTCTATGATTAACATTATATTTAGAAAGAGTCTATCTAAAACCACCATGAAAAAAATGAGAACCCCCATCAGTCATAAGATATCTAGGCACACCAAACCTAGGGAAAATAATGTCTTTAAGCATTTTTAATGAGGTTTCACCATCAGCACTTTTAGTTGGTATAGATTCTACCCATTTATTAACATAATCAACAGCAACAAGAATATGAGTGTAACCTTGTGAAGGAGGGAAAGGACCCATAAAGTCAAATCCCCAACAATCAAACGGTTCAATAACAAGAGAATAATTCATAGGCATTTCATTACGTCTAGAAATATTTCCAACCCTTTGACATTGATCACAAGATAAAACAAACTTTCTAGCATCTTTAAAAAGAGTAGGACAATAAAAACCTGATTGTAGAACCTTATGTGCAGTTCTATCTCCAGCGTGATGTCCTCCATAAGCACTACTATGACATTTTCTCAATATCTCTCGTTGTTCATTTTCAGGAACACATCTTCGCATAATACCATCAACACCTTCTTTATATAAGTGTGGGTCATCCCAAAAATAGTGCCTCAAATCATAAAAGAATTTTCTTCTTTGCTGAGCTGTAAAGGTAGGAGGCAAATACTTGGAAACAATAAAGTTAGCATAATCAGCATACCATGGACTCTCTTGAGAGCTCACTTTTATTGCAGCCAACTGTTCATTAGGAAAACTATCATTAACTGGAATAGGATCATTAGAGATATTTTCTAATCTAGACAAATTATCAGCAAGAGGATTTTCAACACCCTTCCTATCCACAATATGTAAATCAAACTCTTGTAAGAGAATCACCCATCTAATAAGCCTAGGATTAGCATCTTTCTTTTCCATAAGGTACTTAATAGCATCATGATCAGTATGAATAGTAACTTTAGAATCAACAATATACTGCCTAAATTTATCACAAGCAAAAACTACAGCTAAGAACTTTCTCAGTGGTACCATAATTCTTTTGAGCAACATCAAGAGTTTTACTAGCATAATGAATAACATTTAACTTCTTATCTACCCGCTGTCCAAGAACAACACGTACAACATAATCACTAGCATCACACATAATTTCAAATGGTAAATTCCAATCAGGGGGTTGAACAATAGGGGCAGATATTAAAGCCTTCTTTAAAATTTCAAAAGCTTCTTTACAATGTTCATAAAAAACAAAAGGTACATCCTTTTTAAGAAGATTAGTAAGAGGCTTTGATATTTTAGAGAAATCTTTAATAAACCTTCTATAGAAACCATCATGACCAAGAATACTACGAATACCTTTGACATCCCTGGGACATGGCATTTTCTCAGTGGCTTCAACTTTAGCTCTATCAACTTCAATACCTCTTTCAGAAATTTTATGTCCAAGAACAATTCCTTCATTAACCATAAGATGGCATTTCTCCCAATTAAGAACAAGATTAGTCTCCTCACATCTCTGCAAAACTTTATCAAGATTCTGCAAACAATTATCAAAAGAAGTTCCATAGACGGAGAAATCATCCATGAAGACTTCCACAATTTCTTCACAAAAACCATGAAAGATAGCAGACATGCATCTTTGAAAAGTAGCAGGAGCATTACATAAACCATAAGGCATCCGTCTATAAGCATAGGTTCCATAAGGAAAAGTGAAAGTTGTTTTCTCTTGATCAGGCTTTCTAACAGCAATTTGAGAGAATCTAGAATAACCATCAAGAAAGCAGAAATGAGTTTTCTTAGACAACCTCTCTAACATTTGATCAATAAAAGGCAAAGGATAATGATCTTTCTTAGTAACCTTATTAACTTTCCTAAAATCAATACACATCGTATAACCAACCACTACTCTTTGACGAATAAGTTCATTATTTTCATTTGGCACAACAGTCATCCCTCCTTTCTTAGGGACACAATGCACATGGCTAACCCATCTACTATCATCAATATGATAAATAATACCAGCGTCAAGGAGTTTCAATACCTCATTCCTTACCACATCCTTCATCTTAGGATTTAAACGGCGTTGATGTTCAACAGCTGGCTTTGCATCAGGTTCAATATTAATAGCTGCTGACATTAGCAGGAGAAATCCCCTTCAAATCGTCAAGAGTATAACCAATAGCACCTCTGTGTTTCCTCAATAATCTCTCCTCTTCTTTACCAGAAAGTTTAGAACTAATAATAACAAGATATAATTTCTTATCATCAATATGAGCATATTTAAGATTGTCAGGCAAAGGCTTTAAATCAAAAACAGGATCCTCCTTGGGTGGTAATGTGGTACCCAAGTCTTCCACCGGTAAATTATGTTTCAGCATCGCTGGCTGACGTTGGAAATTCTCGTCAATTTCGTTTATTTCTTCCATAAATACATCACTTTCGTGGTCTTCCATGTATTGCTGCAAAGGATTGTTAGGAGAAAGAGAAATAGCAGCCAATTTTTCAACTCTATAATTCTCATTAGGTAATTCAGCTTCATAAGGTACTTTAGCAAATTTGGAGAAATTAAATTCATAAGACTCTCCATAAAACTTTGTAAGGATTTTCTCCTTTTTACAATGTATAACAGCACCACAAGTGTTTAAGAAAGGTCTACCAAATATAATAGGACGAGTATCACTAGCAGAAGTGCCTAGTACTAGAAAATCGACAGGATATTTAGTTTTACCACATAAGACCCACACATATATAACAATACCAATTGGAGAAATAGTTTCCCTATTAGAAATCACATCAATGTCTTCAAGTTCACAAGAACCAGTTTCATGCATGATTTCTTTATAAAGCTCATAAGGAATAGCACTAGAACTAGCACCAATATCACACAAACCATAATAGCAATGATCACCTATCCTAACAGATAGCACATGAACACTAGGTTTCCTAGGTTTACTAGGATGAGAGACAATATTAGAAGCATCTTCAAAAAATATAATGTGTCCCTCTTCTACATTTTCAGAAACAAGATCCTTTACTATTGCTACTGTAGGTTCTACAGTTATTTGTTCCTCGAGTTCTACAGGCTTCCTTGCACTTTTATTAACCACACTAGCTAACATAGAATGTTCTTTTACCTTAGCAGGGAAAGGAATTTTCTCAATATAAGGTTCAGGAACAATAGAATTGTAACATCCCAGTGTTTGGGAAGTTATAAGGATCTAAATTCAATATGTACATTTGCAAAGCATGCATCTAAAAGTACGGGAAATTTTGGCGCGAAAGTTTCAACAAACCAAAGTGACCAATGTTTCACTTGACATGATGAAATAGGTTTAGATCATCTGGTCAGGAGTACATTTGGAGTGATCTTTATAACATTGTATCTCTACAAACTAAATCATTTGATAAGACAAACCATAATTTGTTATGATCAAACACAAACTCTCAACAACCTAAACCACAAGTCTTTAAGTGACTTGGAATAATTTGTTTGATATCTACAACCCAAAGAGGGGTGAGTACCCAAATCACACAACTGATAATCATACTTCCACCAATGAGTAATACACAATTGACAACAGAGATGTGATCTTCTATAAAACAACAATTATCTAAGTTATCAACCATTCACACAACACCTTTATAAATCATATTACAACTATCAAGTGCACCTTCCTAAGTAAATAACAATGATGCAATAGAACACAAATGATACAAACAAGTATTAACTTAAACCCCACAATTGGGAAATGACATAATAATTGTATTAACATATTTATCGAATATGTACATATCTCATCAACCATAAGAGTAGTACCTAAAAGAAGAAACAAATCTTCTTAAACTACTGTTACACCTAGATCATTACATATGATATTTCCAAACCTCTACATCTGCATTGTAAATGACAAAGGTAATAAAGTGATGAATAGTAATCATGACACCTGGGAAAAACAAATAACAACTATGACATAAGTCATTACAACCCAATAAGCTTTACATGCTCATTGTCTCATTCATCTTATATAAGTGAGTATCTGAAATCTCAACACAACAATGAACCATTTGATCAACTTACTATTAAGTCATCATTCCATAAGCATTCCACACTTCTATTCAAATTAACCTTCAACAAATAAAGTATCTTTGGATACAAGTATTGAGTAACAACAAATTATAACCTCTAGTAGAGGAAGTAAATTGAAAACTAAGTAAACCAATCATGTATGATATAAGAACACATCTTATGGGAAATAAAATAAGAAGTTTATGGAAGGATAATAAAAGCATGAACCAACTCTTAATCTAGATCTTGTTATGTTGCCCAGACTATTTTATTTTGTTTCTAATCTTCTCAAAGTCATTCTGCATGAGAAGCACCCACAAGAAGAGAGGAACTATCACCAGAAGATCTTCAAGAAGATTATTTAGAGTGTTCTAGAAGTGCTACTCTAACCTACTATAAGAGTACTTAGAAACTCTTATATCTTGATCTGATCTTATTAACTCTCTTGAAATGGTGTGATATTCCAATGTTAGTGTTATATAGAAGTAGTTTGGTAACAAGCTTGTACACCTTGTTAACAAATCACTTTTGTATACTCAAACACTTGAGTGTCTTACACAAATAAACATAAGATCATATAACCTAGTACATCTCATCCAATTGTATATGAGTAGTAATTTGGAGGCAAGTCTGGCCCACTTGTTAACAAATTCCTATTATATGCATATGGTAACTTGATGTCATAAAACAAACCTACATACTTTTATAATCATCTAAGTAAAATCCTTGCTTGGAGTAATTGGATGTTTTCACCACAATGGTGAGACAGTTGAGGTTGGAAACCAAGAGATGAACTACCTGCAATGGACAAAGGTGATAACAGAAGACTAGTGGCAACTAAAGAGAATACCATCAAGCAACAGAAGACCACAAGAAGCAACACTGCCTCAGAAAGGGATCATAGGAAAATATCCAGTGAATCATTAGGATATATTAGAGAACCAATAACCTCTGTCAAACTCATCAGAGATGAGGAGCTCATAATAATATCTTTAATGGAAATAATTATCAAGTATGAAATAATAACCAACCATTGCATCCACATGTCTTTGATATGTGGAGGTTAAGAGTAACAGGTTTCATACCTTGTTTTCCATACTTTTTTTTCATTTGTAGACTAACAGATGATAACAGAAGTTCATCTACATATAACCATGTAAATGATTACATGTTCTAAGACAACATGGATAAAATCCATATTGGAACCTATGTGGAAAACAAGCAAATAAGATTCCAAAACCACACATGTTTTCCATTTGATCAAGCACTGAAAACAGCAAACATAGAATACACACACCTCAGTAAAATGTCAACCAAACTTGCTAGGAGTTTCAATTAGGAAAATTAAAAAGCCACATATCAGAAAAACAAGTTCCTTCACCCATTAAAACCATTTGGCTTGACATAGAATAAAATTCCCTATTGGGTGATTTTCATCAGAGTGCATAGAAACATTACCAAGTAGTGTTACCAAATTATTTTCTAAAAGGGGATGTATCCAAATTTGTCCAATTATGATACACCACTTTGGTATCCACATGATTATTGTGTGTACTCTTATTAATCATGCCTAAACATAGTTTTAAAGCCATTAAATAAATTAAATGGCGAGGAATAACAAAAACCACTTAATCTAGCACCCTAGATAAAAAATACAAATATTCTTCAAATTCACCAAAACAAAACATGGTGAGATGTAAAATTTGATGAGGAATTCAAATATATTTTTTTATTAATTTTTCTGTTTACAAGAAGACCCTAAAAACACGTTTTTGTTCTCAGTTTTAAAGACAAAAGGACCTCTTGGTAAAACTTAAACCATTCCGGGGGTTATGGGGAAAAAATTCATTTTCTCGTCCTCCAGGCCGGCAGAGTCGTGGCCGAGCCATCGCCGATGCATGGCCACCTCCTGCTCGCCGTCTTCCGCGAGGATAAGGAGCAGGAGGGAGCCTCCTACTTGCCCTCTGCCTCTCCTCATACTCGCACTCGCTCGCAATCTGTCTCTTTGTGTACTGAACCCGAAAGGAAACCCTAACCCTAGTACTCCCGGCCGCCGCCATGCACCATCGCTTCCGTCCACGGGAAGCCATGCCGAGGCCACCGTTGGCTTCGACGTCCTCGTCTTCCCCTCCGTGACGAGTTTCGTTTGCAGGGAAACCCGGACGTAGCCGAATTGGGCCTCCTTCTTCAACTCCGGACGCCACGGAAATCCGCACGCCGCCGCCGATTCCGTTGCTGCCTTGCCTCCCTGTCGGTTCCATCGCACTCCCCAGGTCACGGTGAGCATCCACCACCGCTTCTATCGCTCTACCGTGCAGCATTGCTCGCTGTCGCCGTGTTACCGTAACCACCGCCGCGCGAGCTCGCCGCCGGCGATGCTCCGGTGACCATTTGGTCACGCCGCCACCGCACCTGCACTCACTGTGAGCCCCTCTAGCCATAGGTATCAACCAATTGCACCAAATGGGAGTTGGTTGTCGATGAAGCCGAAGATGCCGGTGATCCAGCGCCCGCCGTTCCCACAGACGGCGCCAATTGTCGAATCTCTGACTCTACAAATCCCTTAGGTGACCCTATCGGGTTTCGACTAGGAGAACTCATGAGCGCTGGTGGAATCGTCGGCTAGACAGGGGGCGAGATTTACCCAGGTTCGGGGCCCTCGTAGAGGTAAAACCCTTACTCCTGCCTCTGTCGATCTGTATTAATGAGTAGATCGGTTACAATGGTGGTTGCTCGGATCAAGAGTATGATCTCGAGTTCAAGGCTTTGGTGTTGCGGTGTTGCTTGGTCCTCTTCCGGTGGCTCTCATGGCCTTATATAGGTGGTCAGGTCTCAAACCCTACCCGGAGAGGACTCGAAATATAACCTTAAGTCGGTTACATATTTCTAAACTTAACCCGCAAGTTAGCGCGGGTGGGCTTCACGTGGGTCTTCTGGAATACTCCAAGGGCTCCTCTTCTTGGGCCTTAACCTTGGGCCTGAGATGGGTTGTCCTTACCCGCAGGGTCCAGGATTCATGTCTTCGTCAGTAGCCCCCCGAGCGTTTGCTCGAGTGGGATTTCTCCAGTCGAGTAGACGGTCAAATCTTTCTTGGTTTTTCTTTCTTGTGGGTAACCAGTTTGGCTGTTTCCTGTTAAGAGGGCGTGTACCCTGTATAATGAGTTTTTGTACTCGAGTATCGAGCAATGCAAGTGCCTGTTTTTATGGCTTTTTATCGCAGAAGGAGGTGGCACAGTAGCTTGGCTCTCCCGAGAGATCAGGGCCAATTAATTGCGACTAGGGCAAAAACATTTCTGGCCTACACAGATTCGAGACCTCTGACTCGAACCCGATAAGGTGATTGTTGCGACTGGGCCGTTGTGGTCTTATCGAGTCGAACTTAACCTATGGGGGTACCCGGCGCGTACGCTGGGATTTTTCTTCGTGTTGTTGACACGGAATCATACCGGAGGAGGCAGCTTTGAGTGCGATTCCAGGCCCTCAAGAGAGATCTTTCGGGTCTTACCTTCATATTCGAAGAATATGGCATCCGGATGTGCCTAGTCGGCCGAACGATCCAGGCTTTTATGATGTTAAATATCATGCGAGTGAGAAAGGATAGGTTCTGCCTACTCGTGTAATTTTTGACTGAGTAGTTCTTCTATCCATACGAAAGAGTTTTCGTGTTTAGGAGTTTTATGCCCATATGAAAAAGTTTTCATGCCTGGGAGATCGTGCCCGTACGAAAGAGTTTTCGTGTGCAGGGTTTTTTCCTTCGTTTTTAAAGGAGTCTTGCCTCATGATTTGTTCATGAAAAAGTTGCTTCTATTCGAAGGAAATTTGTTCATACGAAGTTATTTTCGCGTTTGAACTTTCCATTCGAAGCTTTCTTCAATTTGATGATGCACGCTATGACGTCATGGCGCACTTTTCTCTTCCCGATGGGACGTGACGGAGTGAGAGCAGAGAGCCTGGCCCACATAGTCAGCTTTTTGACCAGGAAACGAGACATCGTTCCCGGTTTTTTCGCAAACCGTGCAGTAAATGCGCACGATCTTCTGTTAAGATCGTGGCAGGAAACAACGCTCACCGCCTCCTCGTTTCGTCTTCACACGTGGTGGCGGCGATGGGCGCCACGTGGCGCATCGAGTGGCCAGCATCGATTCGTTCCGTGTATAAGTACGGGTCTTTGCGGTGCGGTAAAACTTTCCCAGCCTTCGTCTTCCAATCCGTCTTCCTCCTCGCACTCATCTTCTTTCTTCCTCCAAGCTCGTGCTCAGCAGCGATGGCGGGAGGCAAAAGACGCGGCGCTGCCATTTCCGCATCCGAGGAAGCTTCCGTGCAACCTGCGCCGCGCTCGGGCGACTGGCGTTCGCCCAACACCACCGCGAAGAGCATCAAGGAGATGCAGCGGGAGGGGTTGCTGCCGGCGGAGTCCGAGAAGTGGGTGCGCCTCGGAAAGAAGGAAGAGGTACCCAACCCGCAAGCGAATGAGCCCGTGGTCTTCGCGGACCACGTGTCTCGCGGTCTTTCCTTTCCCCTCCATATGTTTCTTGTCGGGTTGATGTATGTCTATGGCATACAGCTTCTAGACCTTCCTCCGAACGCGGTGCAGCACATATCGTGCTTCATCGTGTTCTACGAATGCTTCCTTGGCATTCGCCCACATTGGGCGCTCTGGAAGGCCCTTTTCAAAGTTTGGATCTTCCGCGAGAAATCGCGGGTAGACTCCAAGCTCGGCGAGCCGCTAGGCACGGGTGGCTTTGGGATCCAAGCAAAATCGGAGACCAGCTACTTCAGCATGTACTTCATCGACTCCGTGCAGGGCTGGAGGAAAAAATGGTTCTACGTCATCGACAACAGCTCGGGTGGGATCGTGGAATTCCACCCGTTCGCTGTTTTGAGGAGGCGGAAATCCTGGGCGCACAAGTTGTCGACTGAAGAAACCCAGGTCGTCGCACCACTACTCGCAAGGGTGACAGCTCTCCGTGATCAAACTGCTGGAGTTGTACTCAACGGGCTGCATCTGGCGAGTATCTTTCTGAAGCGCAGGATCCAACCTCTGCAGCACAGACCTTCCATGATGTGGGAGTACCAAGGCTCTGAGGATCCTAGCCGAGTGAGTCGCGAGGATCTCTCAAAACGTCGAGTTCGAGAAGAAGATCGCGGCTATCACTAGCCTGAAGGTGGGAGAGAAATTCCCCGACTGCACAATCGCAGCCTTCGACGCGTCGAAGCCTCCGCCAACCGCGGTGAGTTTATTCTTCTTCTCTTCTTTTGTTTTCTTGTTTGTTCTGAGTTTCAGTCGATTGAATTTTCCCTTGCTTTCTTCTGTCTTCCATAGAGTTTATCCATGGCCACCTGCTACCCTCCTGTATCCGGGGCGGAGGCCTCAGAGTTATTGGCGAGTAATCTGGATGCCTCGGCCGACACCAGTGTCGCGGACGCTTCTTCGAGCTCCGACCAAGATTCTTCGGATGACGTCGGGGACTCGGGTGGCGATCATCATAAGCGCCGTCGGGTGGAAGGTGATGAGGCCACCTCCAAGGACAACTCCTTGGAAGAATCGCCCGGGAAGGAGCCCATCAACGCTACCCCTCTGCGAACGCGCGCTCCTTCCTCCTCATTCCCAGTTATCCAGACCGCCTGGAATGCGGATATGCTGGATGAGGAGGACGACGAAGATGAGTAAGTTTCTTTCTCCTCGTTATTAGTCGAACGTTTTCCTTTGCATCTATGTTAACGCTTTGTCTTTTGTTGCAGCCTGCAAACCATTAGTCCTCGCAGGTACGCCTCTTCCCTTCCTCCCGAAAGGAAGAGTAAGGCAGGAGCTGCGGATGAGATTCCTACTGCTGGCACTGTCCAGAATTCGCCCAGCGTAGCCCCCAAGGTAGCGACTACGGAACATGGAGTTCCTAGTTCTGTTGTCGGAGCTTCGGCTTCAAAAGAGGCGACGGGTAGCTCAGCAGATCCCCTTTCCCGTGCCAAGGGCCAGGTAAATTCTGCTACTTGCCTTTAGTTTGTTATCGGGTGCACGACAGTGCTCCCGATGGGAGTAGCCCCCGAGGCTGTAGTTGATCGCATGTGATCGGCTACAGGCTCAAAGTCTGTCTTTTCCTTCTTCTTGGTTTTATCGGGTGCACGACAGTGCTCCCGATGGGAGTAGCCCCCGAGGCTATACTCGAATGTTTACAATCGAGTATAGGCTCAAATTTTACTCTTCTAATTTCCACTTTCGTGTTGCTCGCAGACACTTATTGACTCCCTCGCGGCGATTGGGCGCCGTGTTGTTCTTGCTGAGTCCGACTGCGCGTTCCTTCGAGCGGACCGCAGTCGACTCACCTCTGAGAACGAACTTCTTCGAGGTAAGCTCAGCCCTCTTCTTCTGTTTGTATTTTTCCCATCCATTCTTCGATTCTGATAAATGTTGTCGTGCAGCTCAACTTGAGTTTTCGAAGACCGAGAAAGACAAAGCCTCCGCCCAGGCAGCAACTTTAGAGGCAGAACTGGCGACTGCCCGGCGGGAGCTCGAGTCTTCCCGCATGTTAAATGCCGATTACGAGGGAAAACTCGCGGCTGCCCAGGATGCCTTGAAGAACTTGGAGGATGCTGGCGCCAAGGCGGATGCCAATCTCGTCAATTTTATTCGTCCCCTTGCTGAGCGCTTTGCGGGTAAGTTTGTACTTTTCTACAATCTTCTTTTTGTCTTGGTAGATCTTTTGGACTAACACCCTTTTTTGTTCTTAGGTCTTCTGGGTGTCCCCCTGGAGCTTGCTGGGGTTCCTCGAGTGGACGCATTGACAGATTCTTGCGCCCAGCTTAGGAGGCATGTTGTAGGGGTTTGCTCCTTGGTCGGCAATGCTACTGAAGTGTTGACGCAGCTGCATGGTCGCCTTCTCGTCAATGCTTCATCTCCACCCGCGCTAGGTGACCTGCTGAAGATCTTCTCGGAGAGCAATCTCCTCGATGCCTACGCGGTTGCTCAGTCGGAATCTGGGGCGAAGACGGCCATCCAGTTTGCGCTGGCGCATGGAGTTAGCGGCCTGGAGGAGGCCTACTCGGATCTCCCAGTCGATCCTTCCACGGGAAAAAAGGTAGGGCTTCGTCGTTTTGGCGAGCCAGCCGCTGTCCTCGCTCAGAAGTTATCTGAGCTGTTTGCTCGACTTAAGGGAGGGACGACTGCCGCGAGTGGGAGTACCACTGTAGCTTCTTAGTTTAGTTCGTTTGTATCTTTCAACTTCGATTGTAATGAACCCTGGGATGTGCTCCCGTTTCCTCAATATTTTAAGCGAGATGCTTTTGCTGAAATGTTTCCCGCGATTGATCGTGCGCTCCCGATGGGAGTAGCCCCCGAGCACCTGTCGAATAGGTGGTAAGTATATCTCGAGTGGTGCACCTTATTCCTTTTAATCTTCTTTGTGCTTTTCAGGTATCCGGGGTGGCCGCAGAACCTTCAGGTGGACCTGCTGCCCCAACAGATCCGCTTGTCGCTACTGTGGGGTCTTTGGCAGGTCTTCGTGATCGTGTAGCTGACGGTGAGCGCAGGCTGAAAGCATTGCGCGGGGTAGCCGATGTGGCGAAGTCCAAGCAAAGACTGGCGACTGAACGCGAACAATTTCTGATGGACGAGTTGGCTTCCGTCGCTAGGGACTTGCTGTGTAAGTAATACATCCCCCGAGTCTTCTTTGTCTTGTTTCCTTGACTAATCGTGCATATTTGCTCTTCAGTTGTTAAGCCGGATGATAGGGAGGCAAAATAGTGGGTAGAAAACCACATTCTTCAAGAAGCTGGCAGCTAGAGGCCTCATGCGAATAACTTTTGGTCTGATCGCAGTCGAGGTTTTGTGCTGGCTACTTTGAAGTTCCGTATCACCCAGGTAAAAGTTCTCGTGAGTTCTTTTCACGAGGTCTTGATCGCGATGAACGCTGCGTTCTATCCGCTGGAAAGGGGTCCTGAAGACTGGAGCCATCTCCTCAGGCTGTTCGGGCAACAGGGAGAGATTCGCGAGTGCGTGCGCAATCAGATGACTTGCGGCGCGGTGGTGGCCCTCTCCTTTGTCCGGATATGGCATCCTGAGATAAATTTTAACTCCGTAGCTAGGCTTCCAGACGGTTCAATCGATGATATTTCGCCGCACTATGATGCTGTTCGTCCAGCAGCGGAGAAAATCATTCGGCTGACCTCTGAGGAAGTAGATAGAGTGTTGGCGACTGAGAATGCTTTTCGCCATGATTGATTGTTGGATGTGTACATCCTGTGATGTTGTATAGTTTGTAAAAACTGTTGTAAGGTGTATGACGTTGTACGTATAAATTTTCCTGTTATGCTTAGTTGTAGGCGTAACCCCGTGTGTTTATGGGGTGTGTACCTGTAACTATTTTAGCATATAAGAATGAATAATCTTCGAGTAAATATGGTTAAGAAACCATGTATTTTATTGTGATGACTGAGGAGTCATGTATTCGAGCTACAAGAGTGGCTAGTATAGCCTTATTTGTTGTGAGAACAAGTAAATCTAGGGATAAAATTTTCGGAGGTGTGCAATATTCCAAGGATTGGAATAGATTCCTCCAGTCGATGGGTTCTTCAGCCTGTAGGCGCCACCTGGGATAACTTCGTGTATGACGAAGGGTCCTTCCCATGGTGGCTCGAGCTTGTGTCCCTCCTTCTGCTTGAGCCGCAGCACTAGGTCTCCTACCGTGAATGCTCTGTGGCGTATGCGGCGACTGTGATAGTTTCACAGTGATTGTTGATATACTGCGGATCTTGCGAGCGCTATATCGCGCATCTCATCGAGTGCATCCATATCTTCCGTGAGTGCCCTGTTGGAGGTTTCTTCGCTGTAAGCCACGACTCTTGGGGCGCTGAACCTAACATCCTCGGGAAGAACCGCTTCTGCCCCGTATACCATGAAAAATGGCGTGTAGTTTGTGGATCGATTTGGAGTTGTGCGGAGGCTCCATAGTACGGAGGGTAGCTCTTTGGCCCAATGTCCTGCTGCTGGTTGTAGACGATCGAGTAGACGTTTCTTGATGCCAGCTGAAACTAAGCCGTTGGATCTTTCGACTTGTCCGTTCGTTTGCGGGTGGGCAACTGAAGCAAACTTGAAGTTGATGCCCTTTTCCTCGCAGAACTGTTGTGTTTCCTTTGCCGTGAAGTTTGTGCCATTGTCCGTAATGATATCGTGTGGTACCCCAAATCTGCATACGATGGAATCAAGGAACTTGACGACGCATTGGGCGCTAGCCAAAGTTACTGGCATGGCCTCAATCCATTTGGTAAACTTGTCGACTGCGACCAGCAAGTGTGTATATCCACCCGGCGTGGACTTGCGTAGCGGTCCTACCATGTCTAGCCCCCACTGTGCAAAAGGCCAGGCGATGGGTATCATATGCAATTCCGTAGCAGGTGCATGTGGTCTTGGTGCGAATCGCTGGCAAGCGTTGCATCGTTCGACTAGCTCCTTTGCATCCTTGGCTGCCGTGAGCCAATAGAATCCTGCTCGGAAGGCTTTTCCCATGATTGTTTTCCAACTAGCGTGATGCCCACAGTCTCCTTGGTGGATGTCCTGGAGTAATTCTTTGCCATCTTCGGGTGCGATGCAGCGCTGGAGTATACCCGAGATGCTTTGCTTGTATAATTCTCCGTTGATTACCCGAAAGGATTTACTGCGTCTGATTATCTGTCGAGCCTCGCGAGGATCGGCCGGGAGCTGTCTGGAGGACAGGTAGTCGAGGTATTTCTGCGTCCAGACTGGCTCGACCAGAAAAACCTGTCGTGAAATGTTATGAATAAGCTCGATGATGGCAACTTGCAGGCTGATCTCTGTTTCTGGTGCTGCGGGTGCTCCTGCAGCTTTTTTTGACTTTAACTGAGCGCTTGATCATCCGTTCGAAATATATTCCTGGCGGTATGGGTGTGTTTGTGGAACCCATGTTTGCCAGTCTATCTGCTTCTTCGTTGCTGGATCTTGCAATGTGCTTCAGCTCGCATCCTTTGAAGCTCCCTTCGAGTAGATTGTACATGTCGCGATATGCGATCATGTTTTCAGCAATTGCGTCACATTCTTTCATTGTTTGCTGCACGATGAGATTGGAGTCGCCGTAGATCATTAATCGGGTAGCTCCACAGGCGACTGCCATCTTCATCCCGTGCAACAGGGCTTCATATTCTGCGTCGTTGTTCGATGCTGGATCATCGGGTGGAAAGTCCAATCGTAGGACGTATTGCAGCTTGTCTCCCCTAGGCGATATGAGGACGATTCCAGCTCCTGCTCCTTCGTTTCTTTTGGATCCGTCAAAGTACATTATTCAGTTGCTCGTGTACTCAGGCGGTCCGGGCGTTTGTAACTCTGTCCACCCGCTTAAGAATTCCACGAGTACCTGTGATTTGATTGCGTTGCGTCCTGCATAAGTGATGTCCCAAGCGCCCAGCTCGATGCTCCATTTGGCTATTCTTCCGGATGCCATAGGGTTGTTCATGATTGTCTCGAGTGACGCATCATTAACCACTGTGATGGCGTGTTCCTGGAAATAGTGCTTGAGCTTTCGGGCTGTAAGAACAACTCCATATGCGAGCTTCTGGTAATGAGGATATCGTTGCTTGCATGGCGAGAGCACTTCACTGATGTAATATATCGGTCGTTGGACTCCGTATGCTTTGCCCTCCTCAGGTCGTTAGACTACGATTGCTGTGCTGATGACCTGGTTTGTGGCGGCTAGGTATAAGTAGAGTGGCTCCCTTTCTTGCGGTGTTGCAAGGACGCTCCTGCTTTGCAACGATCGCTTCAAGTCTACGAACGCTTGTTTAGCTTCTGGTGTCCACTCGAATTTGTCCGTCTTCTTCAACAACTTGTAGAAGGGTAGCGCTTGTTCTCCCAATCGAGCGATGAACCTGCTCAGAGCGGCTAGTCGCCCCGCGAGCTGCTGGACTCCGCGTAGATTGGTTGGCTCCTTCATAGTCAAGATTGCTTGTATTTTTTTGGGTTGGCTTCGATGCCTCTGGCGGATACCAGGTACCCGAGAAGTTTTCCTGCTGGGACGCCGAAGACGCATTTCGTCGGGTTGAGCTTGATCCTGTATGTGTTGAGGGCGTCGAATGTTTCTCTAACGTCTTCGAGGAGTGTGTCCTCAACTCGAGTCTTGATGACGATGTCGTCAACGTACACTTGTACGTTCTTGCCAATGAGCTTGGCGAGGCATTTTTGCATGCAGCGCTCGTATGTTGCGCCTGCGTTCTTGAGCCCGAAGGGCATTGTCGTGTAGCAATATACACCGTGTGGCGTGATGAATGCTGTCTTTTCTTCGTCTTCCCGTTTCATCCGGATATGATTGTAGCCCGAATAGGCGTCCAGGAAGGAGAGGCGTTGACAGCCTGCCGTGGAGTCCACGATCTGGTCGATTCGCGGGAGGGGGAAGTTATCCTTGGGGCAGTGCTTGTTTAACGATGTGTAGTCAATGCATACTCGAAGGATGTCCGTGTTCTTCTTGGGGACCAGCACTGGGTTTGCTAACCAGGTGGATATCTTGATCTCCCTGATGAAATTTGCTGCTAACAATCTGTTTACTTCTTCTCCAAGCGCTTTCTGCTTGGGTTCTGAAAATCGTCGAGTAGTTTGTTTGATGGGTTTGGCATCTGGAAAGACTTCGAGTGAGTGCTCGGCAAACTCCCTGGGTATTCCTGGCATATCTGAGGGCTGCCAGGCGAAAATTTCCCAGTACTCACGGAGGAGTTTGACGAGCGCGCTTTCCTACGCTTGCGAGAGGGTGGTTGAGACCATCGTTGTCTTCGCAGAATCTGTCGGGTGCACTTGATGCTTTCGGGTGTCACTGTTGGCGCTGAACTCTAGCTCGGGCGCGTTTTTCTTCGTGAGGGGCATCACGGAGTGATGCGTGGTTTTTGCCAGCTCTTGAAGTTCTTCTTGCATCCCGAAAGATTTTGCGATCTCATTGAATTCAATGTCGCACTTGTTTGATTTCTGAAAGTCTCCATCGATGGTGATCACCCCATATTCTCCAGGTAATTTGAGCTTCAGGTATGCGTAGTGTGGTACTGCCATGAATCTGGCGAACGCTGTTCGACCAAGAATGGTGTGGTACTGTGAAGGCCAATCGACGACTTCGAAGTCGAGGAATTCTCTTCTGTAGTTGCTTTTAGTGCCCAGCACAACTTCTAAGTTGATTGTTCCGAGTGGACGGATTGCCTTTCCCGGAACTATCCCGTGGAAGGATGTTTCTGATTCCGCAAGGCCATCCAGGTTCCTGTTCATCCGACGGAGTGTATCCGCGTAAATAATATTGATGCCACTGCCACCATCCATGAATACGCGGGCCAAGTCGTAGTTGCCAATCTGTGCTTGGATGACGAGGGCGGCGTGTCCTGGTCGATGGACTCGTGGTGGGTGGTCTTTCATCGAGAATGTGATCGGTTGATCCGCCCTCTTCAAGTACTCGGGCTTTGTTGGCGGAGTCTGCACAGCCATGCACAACTGCCTTGTGTTAGTCTTTTGAGCTCTACGGGATGGACATACCTTCTGGATCATCGCGAGTTGCCCTGCCGGGTTCGGGTATGCATTGGCCCGGAGTTTTGTTCAGGTGGTGCTGGCAGTGCAGCCAATGCCATGTTTGGATTTGCTGGTGGAGGCAGGGGTTGTGGCGGCTGGAATCCTTGGTGGCCTCCTCCTGGAAGCGGTGGGTAATTTTGAGTGGCTGCGGATCTTTTTCTTGCGAGGGCGTCCGAGATATCAATAAACTTTCGGCAATCCTTAAGAAGGTGTGTTGCCTTAGTTTTGCCCGTGCGCTTATCTGTAAATAGATGTAGCGAGCAGTATGCATCGAGGTCTTCCTCGGGAGATTTTTCTTCAGCCTTCGGTCTCCACTCGCGATTCCCACGGCGACCGGAGTCGCGGCTTCGCGTGAATTCCGCCGCTACCAGCTCTTCTCGATCCTCGTGATCGTAATATTTCCTCCTTTTCCTTCGGCCATGGCGGTCTTCATCGTGCGCAGGTGATGATGCTCTCTCGTTGCGCACTGCGTCTTATCCGTTAGCCCACTTTTCGGCTATGATCATTAGCTCTCCAATAGTTTTGGGTGCAGCCCTGCCTAGCTCTTCTCTGAAAGCAGTTCTTCGGGCGCCTTTCGCAAAGGCCTCAATCGCCACTTCTTCCGAGATGGTTCCCGCAGTGTTCCTGAGCGTGGTCCACCGCTGGATATATTCGCGGGTAGACTCACCGCTTTTCTGCTTGCATGCTCGCAGTTCTTCAATGGTGGCCGGCCTCTTGTAAGTCGACTGGAAATTTTTGCAAAAGTCGTGGTGCAAGTCATCCCATGATGCGTAACAAGATCTTGGTCTTCTTTCCAGCCAGCTGCGGGCCGCGCCAACGAGATGCAAATTGAGATATTGCATAGCTGTATTCTTGTTCCCACGTTGGCATTTTACTGCCGTGAGGTAATCACTTAGCCATTGAGAGGGCTCGAGCGAGCCGTCGTACTTTGTCACTTCCGTGCTGAGCTTGAATCTTCTGGGTAGAGGCACTTCGCGGATGCTGCGGGCAAAGCAGAGCGCACCGCAGGTTTCGTCATCCGAGGAGCTGGACGAAGAGCGCCCGCGATATCGCGAAGCCCTTGCCTTATCTACCTTATTTTGTGCGTTGTCAGATCGCGCGTCATGTCCTGGCCGATCGCGGTCGGCGTCCTTCCTTGGCTCCTTGCTTCGCTTTCGCGAGCGGCTGCTGTGATGTCGCGAGCTTTTGTCTCTCGGACTGCCTTCGCTGCTGCTTCGACTGTCATCACGGCGCCGTGCTTCTTTTCCTCGGCCACGACGTGGCGACCTATCCCTTCTTGGCGAAGAGCTCCTATGTTTGCGGGGCGCTTCTCTCTCCTTCTCTTTCTCTTTCTCCTGTTCCTTCTCCAGCTGCTCTGCGGCTTTCTTGCGGTCATAGGCGGCGAGCCTTGCGGCTGCTAGTCCTAGTCCCTTGCGCACATGTTTATACTGCTCCGCTCGAGGGTCACTTTCCGTCGGTTGATTCATCTGCATGTAAGTTGCTGCAGCTAGAACCGCGACAGCGGGAGTTTGCGGGTAGACGTTGCCGTCGTCATCGACTCGCATGAGAGAAGGAGTGATCGATCTGCTGGTCCCGGCTAGGGATTCATTGTTCCTGGATGTAGATGTGTGCCCCTTCCTCGTGGGTCGGGTTCCGACTGAGGGTGTTAGGGACAGCCCGGCTCGTCTTTGACTTGACTCATCCGCCGCTCTTCTTCGGCGGGCCAGATCTATCCGAGCGTCTTTGATAGTCGTGGCTGCTCCCACTAGGTGATAGTGGTAGGCAACCATGCCTTCGTGTGAAGCTCCGGCTGCGGGCGGCTTGCTCGTTCGCATAGCCTCCTTCGCTCGGTTCCAAGATTCCCGTGAGACGCCGATTATGTTGCGCTCTACTGCGCTGTGTTCCGTTTCCGGGGCTTGTTCCGATCCTGCCATGCAGACTTGAGCCAGTCGAGGCTCGTGCGTCCTAGGCGTAGATCGAAAGTTCATTTGAACTCTTGATGGTTCCTCTGTCGAGAGGGTATGGTAGTCGTTGGCGTTGAAGCGGATGGATTCGCCGCTTTTCTCCAGATGACGGCGCGAGTCGACAGCTCCAGATTCAGTTTCTGATTCGTCCGAGAAGTGGAGGATTCCGTCCCTGTTGGTCACGAATTTCAGGCTCCCGAACGTCAAGGTGACGCTCTTCTCCAGATCCTCGAATACCGGGCGTGATTCCGGCGAGTGAGGTGTGACCACGACAGATCCGATCCGTACAGGATTGTTCGGAGCCGTAGTCGATGGTTTCCAACGGGAGTTGGTTGTCGATGAAGCCGAAGATGCCGGTGATCCAGCGCCCGTCTTTCCCACAGACGGCGCCAATTGTCGAATCTCTGACTCTACAAATCCCTTAGGTGACCCTATCGGGTTTCGACTAGGAGAACTCATGAGCGCTGGTGGAATCGTCGGCTAGACAGGGGGCGAGATTTACCCATGTTCGGGGCCCTCGTAGAGGTAAAACCCTTACTCATGCCTCTGTCGATCTGTATTAATGAGTAGATCGGTTACAATGGTGGTTGCTCGAATCGAGAGTATGATCTCGAGTTCAAGGCATTGGTGTTGCGGTGTTGCTTGGTCCTCTTCCGGTGGCTCTCCTGGCCTTATATAGGTGGCCAGGTCTCAAACCCTACCCGGAGAGGACTCGAAATCTAACCTTAAGTCGGTTACATATTTCTAAACTTAACCTGCAAGTTAGCGCGGGTGGGCTTCACGTGGGCCTTCTAGAATACTCCAAGGGCTCCTCTTCTTGGGCCTTAACCTTGGGCCTGAGATGGGGTGTCCTTACCCGCAGGGTCCAGGATTCATGTCTTCGTCACAAGTAGCAATAGTAAAGGATCTTGTTTCTAAAAATGTAGAAGAGGGTCACATTATATTTTTTGAAGATGCTTCTAATATTGTCTCTCATCCTAGTAAACCTAGGAAACCTAGTGTTCCTGTGCTGTCTGTTAGGATAGGTGATCATTGCTATTATGGTTTGTGTGATATTGGTGCTAGTTCTAGTGTTATTCCTTATGAGCTTTATAAAGAAATCATGCATGAAACTGGTTCTTGTGAACTTGAAGACATTGATGTGATTTCTAATAGGGAAACTATTTCTCCAATTGGTATTGTTATATATGTGTAGGTCTTATGTGGTAAAACTAAATATCCTGTCGATTTTCTAGTACTAGGCACTTCTGCTAGTGATACTCGTCCTATTATATTTGGTAGACCTTTCTTAAACACTTGTGGTGCTGTTATACATTGTAAAAAGGAGAAAATCCTTACAAAGTTTGATGGAGAGTCTTATGAATTTAATTTCTCCAAATTTGCTAAAGTACCTTATGAAGCTGAATTACCTAATGAGAATTATAGAGTTGAAAAATTGGCTGCTATTTCTCTTTCTCCTAACAATCCTTTGCAGCAATACATGGAAGACCACGAAAGTGATGTATTTATGGAAGAAATAAACGAAATTGACGAGAATTTCCAACGTCAGCCAGCGATGCTGAAACATAATTTACCGGTGGAAGACTTGGGTACCACATTACCACCCAAGGAGGATCCTGTTTTTGATTTAAAGCCTTTGCCTGACAATCTTAAATATGCTCATATTGATGATAAGAAATTATATCTTGTTATTATTAGTTCTAAACTTTCTGGTAAAGAAGAGGAGAGATTATTGAGGAAACACAGAGGTGCTATTAGTTATACTCTTGACGATTTGAAGGGGATTTCTCCTCTATATGTCAGCATGCTATTAATATTGAACCTGATGCAAAGCCAGCTGTTGAACATCAACGCCGTTTAAATCCTAAGATGAAGGATGTGGTAAGGAATGAGGTATTGAAACTCCTTGACGCTGGTATTATTTATCATATTTATGATAGTAGATGGGTTAGTCATGTGCATTGTGTCCCTAAGAAAGGAGGGATGACTGTTGTGCCAAATGAAAATAATGAACTTATTCGTCAAAGAGTAGTGGTTGGTTATACGATGTGTATTGATTTTAGGAAAGTTAATAAGGTTACTAAGAAAGATCATTATCCTTTGCCTTTTATTGATCAAATGTTAGAGAGGTTGTCTAAGAAAACTCATTTCTGCTTTCTTGATGGTTATTCTAGATTCTCTCAAATTGCTGTTAGAAAGCCTGATCAAGAGAAAACAACTTTCACTTTTCCTTATGGAACCTATGCTTATAGACGGATGCCTTATGGTTTATGTGATGCTCCTGCTACTTTTCAAAGATGCATGTCTGCTATCTTTCATGGTTTTTGTGAAGAAATTGTGGAAGTCTTCATGGATGATTTCTCCGTCTATGGAACTTCTTTTGATAATTGTTTGCAGAATCTTGATAAAGTTTTGTAGAGATGTGAGGAGACTAATCTTGTTCTTAATTGGGAGAAATGCCATCTTATGGTTAATGAAGGAATTGTTCTTGGACATAAAATTTCCGAAAGAGGTATTGAAGTTGATAGAGCT
The DNA here is from genome assembly GCA_028641055.1 of Alopecurus myosuroides. Classification (NCBI taxonomy): domain Eukaryota; kingdom Viridiplantae; phylum Streptophyta; class Magnoliopsida; order Poales; family Poaceae; genus Alopecurus; species Alopecurus myosuroides. Next base: position 422,451,941 of record CM054059.1, read on the forward strand.
AAAGTTGAAGCCATTGAGAAAATGCCATGTCCCAGGGATGTCAAAGGTATTCGTAGTATTCTTGGTCATGATGGTTTCTATAGAAGGTTTATTAAAGAGAGCATCACGGATAGGGATTCATTGTTCCTGGATGTAGATGCGTGCCCCTTCCTCGTGGGTCGGGTTCCGACCGAGGGTGTTATGGACAGCCCGGCTCGTCTTTGGCTCGACTTGTCCGCCGCTCTTCTTCGGCGGGCCAGATCTATCCGAGCGTCTTTGATGGTCATGGCTGCTCTCACTAAGTGATAGTGGTAGGCAACCATGTCTTCGTGTGAAGCCCCGGCTGCGGGTGGCTTGCTCGTTCGCATAGCCTCCTTCGCTCGGTTCCAAGATTCCCGTGAGACGCCGATTATGTTGCGCTCTGCTGCGCTGTGTTCCGTTTCCGAGGCTTGTTCCGATCCTGCCATGCAGACTTGAGCCAGTCGAGGCTCGTGCGTCCTAGGCGTAGATCGAAAGTTCCTTTGAATTCTTGATGCTTCCTCTGTCGAGAGGGTATGGTATTACTTGGCGTTGAAGCGGATGGATTCGCCGCTTTTCTCCAGATGACGGCGTGAGTCGACAGCTCCAGATTCAGTTTCTAATTCATCCGAGAAGTGGAGGATCCCGTCCCTGTTGGTCACGAATTTCAGGCTCCCGAACGTCAAGATGACGCTCTTCTCCAGATCCTCGAATACCGGGCGTGATTCCGGCGAGTGAGGTGTGACCACGACAAATCCGATCCGTATAGGATTGTTCGGAGCCGTAGTCGATGGTTTCCAACGGGAGTTGGTTGTCGATGAAGCGGAAGATGCCGGTGATCCAGCGCCCGTCGTCCCCACGGTCGGCGCCAATTGTCGAATCTCTGACTCTACAAATCCCTTAGGTGACCCTATCGGGTTTCGACTAGGAGAACTCATGAGCGCTGGTGGAATCATCGGCTAGACAGGGGGCGAGATTTACCCAGGTTCGGGGCCCTCGTAGAGGTAAAACCCTTACTCCTGCCTCTATCGATCTGTATTGATGAGTAGATCGGTTACAATGGTGGTTGCTCGAATCGAGAGTATGATCTCGAGTTCAAGGCTTTAGTGTTGCGGTGTTGCTTGGTCCTCCTCCGGTGGCTCTCCTGGCCTTATATAGGTGGCCAGGTCTCAAACCCTACCCGGAGAGGACTCGAATTCTAACCTTAAGTCGGTTACATATTTCTAAACTTAACCCGCAAGTTAGCGCGGGTGGGCTTCACGTGGGCCTTCTGGAATACTCCAAGGGCTCCTCTTCTTGGGCCTTAACCTTGGGCCTGAGATGGGGTGTCCTTACCCGCAGGGTCCAGGATCCATGTCTTCGTCACTTTGGATAATCGTACTTCCACCAATGAGTAATACACAATTGACAACAGAGATGTGATCTTCTATAAAACAACAATTATCTAAGTTATCAACCATTCACACAACACCTTAATAAATAATATTACAACTATCAAGTGCACCTTCCTAAGTAAATAACAAACATGCGATAGAACACAAATGATACAAACAAGTATTAACTTAAACCCCACAATTGGGAAATGACATAATAATTGTATTAACATATTTATCGAATATGTACATATCTCATCAACCATAAGAGTAGTACCTAAAAGAAGAAACAAATCTTCTTAAACTACTGTTACACCTAGATCATTACATATGATATTTCCAAACCTCTACATCTGCATTGTAAATGACAAAGGTAATAAAGTGATGAATAGTAATCATGACACCTGGGAAAAACAAATAACAACTATGACATAAGTCATTACAACCTAATAATCTTTACATGCTCATTGTCTCATTCATCTTATATAAGTGAGTATCTGAAATATCAACACAACAATGAACAATTTGATCAAATTACTATTAAGTCATCATTCCATAAGCATTCCACACTTCTATTCAAATTAACCTTCAACAAATAAAGTATCTTTGGATACAAGTATTGAGTAACAAAAAATTATAACCTCTAGTAGAGGAAGTAAATTGAAAACTAAGTAAACCAATCATGTATGATATAAGAACACATCTTATGGGAAATAAAATAAGAAGTTTATGGAAGGATAATAAAAGCATGAACCAACTCTTAATCTAGATCTTGTTATGTTGCCTAGACTATTTTATCTTGTTTATAATCTTCTCAAAGTCATTCTGCATGAGAAGCACCCACAAGAAGAGAGGAACTATCACCAGAAGATCTTCAAGAAGATTATTTAGAGTGTTCTAGAAGTGCTACTCTAACCTACTATAAGAGTACTTAGAAACTCTTATATCTTGATCTGATCTTATTAACTCTCTTGAAATGGTGTGATATTCCAGTGTTAGTGTTATATAGAAGTAGTTTGGTAACAAGCTTGTACGCCTTGTTAACAAATCACTTTTGTTTATGTAACATCCCTACATTTGTGTAATATAGAGAGGTGCTGAGTACATGGCATGCATGCATGAAAAATGGACCAAAATTCTGCTTTTAAAACTTAATCAGAGAATTACCAGAAAATCACTTAATCTGGCTTCAAACAAAATTGTTCTACAAAGTTTCTCAAAATGACCCAACTTTGTGCTTAAAAAGTGGCAAATTTGAAGAGCTTTCCCACGGGTATTTTTGTGTAATTTTTGCTTCACAAAAAGGCCCTCAAAGTTCTGTTTTGGTTCTGTTTTAAAATCTCTAAGGACCTTTCTGTAAATTCTCCCAGTTTTCCAGGGGTTTTTTCGCGAAGTGCCCCTGTCGTCTTCCTCCTGTCCGGCGACAGGAGGGCAACCGCCGCCGTTCGCCACCTCCTGCTTGCTCCTGTCGACGTGGAGGTCCGAGGTCCCTCAAGGAGACGTCCAGATCGCTCCCTCACCTCAGAGAACCCGCCCAATCGCCTTCTCCCCTCCTCTGTCTCTCTCCCTCACCGAAAACCGACCGCCGCCGGTGATCCGCTCTCGCCGCCGTTCCGCTCCCTCTCCGGCCTCCCCGTCGAGCTCATCGGAACCGCGTCGAGCTCCTCCCCCGCCTCGAGCACGCTCGGCCGTCGGGATGGCCTAGCGCCCGCAAATCGCGTCGTCGTTCTCCTCTCCGGCCGCCGGCCATCTCCTCACCGCACCGCCGTCTCAGAGCTCCTCCGGCCCCGCCAACCATCCCTGCTCGTTCCCGGTGAGCTCATCCGCCTCCCCATCCCCACCGTTCGTCCTCTCTCACTCGGAATCGACGAAACCGCCGGAGCCCGAGCCTTCCCCGCCGCCGCTCGCCGTCAAACCTCGCCGCCGTCCACCCTAGCTAGCGGTGCCGCTCCCGATAGGTTCCCCGCGACGAGGAGCACCCGAGGAGCCAACCCGCGCTTCCCGGGAAGCCCTCCTCCGCCGCCAGCGATCGTTTCCGGCCACCGGCTGGCCACCGTGAGGTCAGGGTGATGTCATCGTGACATCACCCGCCCACGTGGCGTGCCAAGTGGCACCTCTCTGTCCTTTTCAAATTGTACAGTGGGCCCGCAGAAAAACAGGAAAACAGAAAATGTGTTTAATTTTGGAAATTCAATAACTCCCATTTTATAACTCCTAAAAATATGAAAAAATATGCAACGTGTTCCTAAAAATGTAAGCTATTTATATATGCCACTTTCATACATGTTTGGTAAGGTTTAAAATGAGGCCACTTTTACAGTTTACATTTAATTCATTTAAATATTGAAAATAAAGTTTTTATTCAATAAAAATAGAAAATTAAGTGTAATATACCATTTTGATCGGTGAAACAAATGCAATCCAACTATGAGGTTCACAAGGTCATTTGAGCATCTTAGCTTGGTCACATCTCTAGATTAGGGTTTTCTCCCCCTCCGGTGTTCGTCGCTCACGGCGTAAAACCCTACCTTTCTGTTCTATCCTTTAAGCATCATTTCAATTGCATTGTTTTACTCATGCATACATATTGTGCATTGCACGGTCGTCAAGTATTGATTGTTTGCCTTCTTTCCGGTGTTGCTCGCTATCGGTAGACCGAGATCCGGAGGTCGACCCGGCGTTCTACGACAACCCAAGCTCTTTTTTCGACGAGCAAGGCAAGCACAACCTCATGGCTCCACCCATGTTTTGAGTCTTTCAACCTCTTACTCATGCATTCGATTCAACTTGGTTTTGAGTCTGTTAGAGTTAACCTATCCACTGCATGACCCCTCCCCCTCACATGTCACCTTCATACCTGTTTACCCTCCTAGTATGACTAGGGTTGTTTGAGTAACGTAGAGCCTTGTGTGTTCAATGCTTAGACATGCTTAGTCTTATGATCTGCTTCATCCGGTTGATGAAATGCCGATAATGCGTGAACCTAGTATGAAATGTGTTTATGCTTTGATATGGTTGATTAACATGATTAACATGGCATGGATGTTGAGGCCACTGTGGGTTGTGGTTTTTGTCTCGTTCATGCCCCTAGGTGCGAGTTCTCGCCTTCGAAGCCAAGACTGAACGTACAGCCACACGCGGGCCAATGAACCCCGCTCGGCTAACTAACTTGTTTAGTCACTTCCATGGGTCACATAGATTGAAGTTTCCATTTGCGGTTGTGTCATAAAACGTTTTGGAGAAAACTAGGGCGTGACCGGGTCCAGTGATGGACGTACACGGATCTTGTCCCGACTCACAAAACAGGTGCCGTCAGGAGGTGGCCAACTCCCTGTTGACGGGGTGGCCCTGTTTGGGTTGACTCATGGATAGGGCTAAGCAAGGTAAAGGTCGTGGTCGACCACACTCTGCCGCGCTCTTAGAGAGGAGCGTTACCGCGTGGCGTTAAGAGTCGGTTGACACGTGTGGGTAAAGTGTACCCCCTGCAGGGATAAATCTTTCGGAAAGCCGTGTCCACGGTTCTGGACGACTTGGCAACGGATTCTGTGATCATAGACAACAATAACGGAATGACTAAAACTTGCTGGCAATGAATGAAGGATGCCTCCTCGACTACGTCGAGAGGGGTGATTCTTGTAGCATAAGGTAGTCTGGGGATGAGAAAGTACTTGGTGGACTAAAGAACATGATGATCTCAGTAGTTGAGTAGATTCCTCCTCTGTTTTAGAAATGCTCTGTTACACGTGCTTTTCTTCCTCAACTTCGGAAAACAAAGTTGGCTTTATGCAAAGAACCTTAAAAGCCAAGTCTTGCTGAGTACCTTTTGTACTCAACCATGCCTCTTTGTTGTTTTGTTTCAGACTTCGGCGATGCAGCTGAAGAGGGGTTCTACCTCGACGTCGACGAGTAGTTAGGAGTTCCCAGGCAGCAGCCTGGTATCTGTAGTATGGGTTTGGCTACGTTGCTTATGTTTCAGACTCTTAGTCCTTTTGCTCTTGTTGTATAGCAACATCTTTGCTTTCGCTGCTTGTTGTAATGTTGGGTTGCTTGACCTATGATGGTCATGTAACCTCTGTGTGTAAGCTACTCTAGTATGCCTTGTTTAATACAACTTTCATGTCTAGAGTACTGCTTTGATCGATTGTTGGTCTCGAGCCCGTTGTTATACAGTTTTGGCTATGCCTGCATAGTTGTCGCAGTCGAGGGGTTGTGGAGCCGATGATCCATGTCCGAGCCCGCCTGCCGGAGATATCCGTCCTGGGGCGAGGTAACCCCAGTAACCCTCGATTGTTTTTGCACTTTCTGGACACATAGCAGCTCTGTATAACTTTGGTCCCGTTCCTTCAGTTTCATCCGACTCGTGGACGCTTGGGTATGCATATCTGGTTATGACTAGCATGGACACAAGGAGTAGTAGACCGGGGATCCGGACTACGTGCCGATGAATCCGGTCTGCCTGCCGTTGTTTGTTGCGGCCGGGGCTGGTAACCCTGAAGCCCTTGTGGGTCCACTGCTAGGAGCACATGACAGCTTGTATATCTCTCGGTCCGGGGTCTAACAGGTCTTGGTATCAGAGCAGGACTGCCTGTAGGAAACCCTTGCCGTTGGTCGATGTTGAGTCTAGAACTTGTGAAAACTATTTCTGAAAAGACAAAATGAGTTATGAAAACCCTCTTAGGATTCTTTTTGCTCCTTATCTGGTATCGCTCTGACTCTGAGTCACCGTATCTCATTTGTTTTTGTGTGCTGTTTCCTTGGTGTTGTCTCAAAAGTTAGGAGTAAAACCGTTGGGTGTTTTTCTTCCGAGTACTATGTCTCAGGTTGTTATAGTTCCAAATTCAAATCATTTCTTCATGTCTTTTGACATCTTGAAAATGTCTTTGTTTCAGATGCCTTCTGATCAGGTTGTTCGACATACTCTTTGCCTGGGAGTTCCAGGTTTTCCCCATCTCTTAGCCTCAGCCTGTGCAAACATAGGAGCCCCTTGGTACCCTGAGTACACTGTGTATGAGGAGTACCGTGACTTCAACCAGACCCAGTACTTGTGTGGTGTCCGTCTTCCACAGCTAGATGGCACCATCATTCCTGCTGAGCACTATGCTGAGGGTATTGGTTTCACCATTGAGATGGCTGTGCAGGATGCTGCACGACACTGTCTTAATGAGTTTCATTACCACTATCCAGATCACGAGCATAGCTCCTTCCGTTACTGCCCTGGTTCTGATGCCACTCTTGAGGGGTGTTACACTCACACCTGTGCTGATTCCTCCCAGGAGGAAGATCTTACACTTAGGTGCACCGCTGATCTTCTTGCTGCTTATGCTCGTCGCGAGCGTGAGCTTAGTGCATTAGTCAACACCCTTGCAGCTAGTCTCAGGACTGTGACAGACAGAGTGAGGTCATTCGTTGAGAGTGGTATCGTCCAGGCCTCTGAGATAGAGCTTCCAGCTATGCTTGTGCCTTCCTCGGTTGCGTCTCCAGATGTTGGAGGTGATGTTCCCCCTCGTGGACGCCTCAGGAGGCCTAGGATGGTGCGTGGTGTACCACAGTCTCCCCACGGACCACAGGACGAGTCTGTTCGTCGCTACTCTGGTGCTCCGGTTCCACTTCCTTTCGACTTCGGAGGATACTGAGACCGTTATCGGTTCCAGCTAGAGTAATGTTTGCTTTCATGTACTCTAAACCCGAAGTTGTAGAAAAATAATGTATACGAGCAGAACTTCGGTGATGTGTATCTACCGTACTTCCTTTCAGTGTTGTATGTACTTAAGCTTGTGAGCTTGTACCGCCACTATGTATGGTTTGTACTTCGACTGGTTTCAATAAATGTTGTAAGATGTTGTCTCCATGTTGATGAAATGATACACTTCATGTTCATTCATTCTGTTCTACTACATTTCGGCATGTATCTTGAGTTCCGTTGAAACTATTACATGTCGATCCATTGTATCTTTCTCCCATGGATGTGTTATTCATGTTTCTTATTCCTTTTACTCAGGATGTCGAGTGGTACTCGTGGCCGTAACAACCCTCCCCCTGAGCCAACACCTCCGCCGCCACCCACAATGGCGCAGGTGCTGCAAAGCATCGAAACTAACCGTCTGAGGAATGAACAACTTCTGGAGCGTGTGGCCCAGAACACCGAACGCCGTGCTGCCGGCGTTACACTCGTGGACTTCCTCAAGGCTTAGCCACCATACTTTGCTGACTCCACTGAGCCTCTCGATGCCGATGACTGGCTTCGCACAATGGAGCGCAAGTTCATTGCTCTCCGTGTCCAGGAACGTGACCGTGTGAACTTCGCCACCTACAAGCTCGAAGGTGCTGCTGGTGCTTGGTGGGAAGGCTTTCTGGCGTTGCAGGCGCCCGATCATGAGGTCACCTGGGCAGAGTTCCGCACTGCTTTCCGCGAGGCTTATATCCCGAAGGCAGTTATGGACGGTAAAAGAAAGGAGTTCCTTGATCTCACTCAGGGCAGTATGGGTATTGAGGCCTATGGTCGTGTGTTCACTCGTCTGGCTCGCTATGCTCCTCGTGATGTCACTAATGACGAGGACAAGCAGGATCTGTTCCGTAAGGGCCTGAACCCAACTGTTCGTTACGAGCTTCTGCCCTTCAAGTTCCGGAGCTTCCAGGAACTTTACAACCAGGCCATCACTCTTGAACGTGGCAAAAAGGAGATGGATGCTGCTATGAAGAAGAGTGCTGGAGATTCCCGTGCTTCACCCTCTGGTCAGAAGAGGAAGCGCCGTGTGTTCATACCATACAGTGCTGTCCCGAGGGCTCCATTTCAGCCAAGGCCATCTGGATTTGTTCCTCGTCCACCTGCCCCACCTGCTACATCAACCTATGGTGGTGGACAAGGTTCTCGTCCTCCAGTTGCCGCTCCTCCCAGCAATGTGTGCTACCGCTGTGGCCAGCCTGGTCACTTCTCGAGGGAGTGCCCTCAGAATCAAGCTGGACGTGCAGCTCCTCCTCCTAAGAAAATGGCAAAGCCTGCTGGTGCTGGACGTGGTCGTCTGAACTATGTGACTGCTGAGGATGCTCAGGACGATCCAAGCGTCTTACTGGGTACGATTTACATCAACTTAACTCCGGCTTTAGCCTTATTTGACTCTGGAGCATCGCATACATTCATTTCAGAAAGGTTTGCAAAAATGCATGGAATACCTTTTGAAAAGTTGTCAAAACCGCTGACGGTAAACTCCCCTGGTTGCAACTCGCAAACCACTATGGTTACGCCAGAACTCATGGTTGAAGTGGGATACTGGAAATTCCCCACAACCTTCATTGCGCTAAAGTCCACTGACCTTGATGTCATACTGGGCATGGATTGGCTCTCGAAATATGGAACTAAGCTGGATTGTGCAACGAAATCCCTCACCTTGACACATCCTTCCGGGTTTTCTTTTGTATACTGGTCTGAGTTCACCACTCCGCCATCAGCACGCACACAACTTTCTCCTGAACTGCAGCTATACTTCATGCAAGGTGATTACCCTCCTGAAATTCATGAGTTACCTGTAGTCAGTGATTTTCCTGATGTGTTCCCTGAAGAGTTATCTGGCATGCCACCTGACCGAAGTGTGGAGTTTGTCATTGAGTTAGTCCCTGGTACCGCTCCTATGTCTAAAAGACCATACCGTATGGCCCCAGAGGAGCTGGTTGAATTGAAACGCCAAATTGAGGAGTTAGAAGAAAAGGGTTTCATCCAACCTAGAACATCTTCTTGGGGTTGTCCCACTATCTTTGTCAAGAAGCGGGATACCAATGTTCCACGTCTGGTTGTTGATTATCGGCCGCTGAATGCAGTGACCATCAAAAACAAATACCCCCTTCCAAGAATCAATGACCTCTTTGATCAGTTAGCTGGTGCAACTGTCTTTTCCAAGATGGACCTGCGATCAGGATACCATCAAATAAAGATCAGAAAGGAGGACATTCCTAAAACGGCGTTTACTACTCGCTATGGTCTTTACGAGTACACCGTCATGTCTTTCGGTCTTACTAATGCTCCAGCTACCTTCATGAGGCTTATGAACTCGGTATTCATGGAGTATCTTGATAAGTTCGTCGTGGTTTATATCGACGACATCCTGTTCTATTCCAAAACCGAAGATGATCATTCTGAACACCTGCGTTTGGTGTTATCCAAACTCCGTGAGCACAAGCTATATGCCAAATTCTCCTAGTGTGAGTTCTGGTTAAAAGAACTCGTCTATCTCGGACACGTGGTGTCTGCTGAAGGTGTTGCCGTTATTCCAGACAAGATCCAAACTATTCTGGACTGGGAAACACCTAAATCAGTCAAGGATGTTCGGAGTTTTCTCGGACTGGCAGGTTATTACCGTTGTTTCATCGAGAACTTCTCCAAAATTGCAAAACCTATGACTGAACTTCTTAAGAAAGGCAAAAAGTTCGAGTGGTCAGGAAAAGCAGAGGAAAGTTTCCAAACTCTGAAAACCAAACTGACTACCGCTCCTGTGCTTGTTCTTCCTGATACGAGCAAGGACTTTGTCATCTTCTGTGATGCCTCTCAACAAGGACTCGGTTGTGTGTTAATGCAAGAAGGTCATGTGGTGGCCTATGGTTCTCGTCAACTGAAACCACATGAGCACAATTATCCAACCCATGATCTTGAGCTAGCAGCCGTGGTCCATGCTCTTAAGCAATGGCATCATTATCTCCTTGGAAACCGATGTGAGTTATACTCAGATCATCAGAGTCTGAAATATCTGTTCACCCAACCGGATCTGAATCTCAGACAGAGAAGATGGTTGGAGGTAATCAAGGACTTTGACTTGGGTCTCAACTATCAACCCGGCAAAGCAAATGTCGTTGCTGACGCGCTAAGTCAGAAGTCTTATTGTAACAATTTGATGATACAACAGGCCCAACCTCCTCTTCACGAGGAGTTCTCCAAACTCAACCTTGAAATCATCCCTTCTGGTTATTTGGCCAACCTTGAGGTAAAACCTTCCCTTGAGGACCAGATCAAGAAATCTCAAAAGCGGGATCTGGGAATTGCCAACATCAAGAAGAACATTGCTAGCGGAGCAGCTAAATGTTTCTCCATCGATGATCAAGGTATCGTATATTTTGGCAACCGTCTGGTTGTGCCGAAGATGCGGAATCTGAGAAAGCTAATTCTCCAAGAGGCTCATGACACACCTCTTTCTATTCATCCTGGTAGCACCAAGATGTATCAAGATCTACGTCAAAGGTTTTGGTGGTCCCGTATGAAGCGGGAGATCGCTCAGTATGTTGCCGAATGCGACGTATGTCGTCGTGTGAAAGCAGAACATCAAAGACCAGCCGGTGTTCTTCAACCCCTGCCTATTCCTGAATGGAAGTGGGATGAAGTGGGTATGGATTTCATCACCGGTCTTCCCAAGACAAAGAAAGTCCATAATGCTATCTGGGTGGTGGTTGACCGCCTATCCAAAGTTGCTCACTTCCTTCCTATCCGAGAAGATATCACCACTATCCAGCTGGCGGATCTGTATGTATCCAGAATAGTCAGCCTTCACAGTGTTCCAAAGAGGATCATCTCTGATCGTGGAAGTCTGTTTACTTCCAAATTCTGGGCAAGTTTCCAGCAAGCTATGGGAACCCGTATATCTTTCAGCACTGCTTTCCACCCACAAACTGGTGGTCAAACTGAGAGAGTTAACCAGATTCTTGAGGACATGCTCCGAGCTTGTGTTATATCGTTCCGTAAGGATTGGGAGAAGTTTCTTCCATTTGCCGAGTTCACTTATAACAACAGTTATGATTCTAGCTTGGGCAAGGCTCCTTTTGAAGTTCTATACGGCCGTAAATGCCAAACTCCGCTGAATTGGTCTGAAACCGGTGAAAGATCGTTCTTCAGCCCGGATGTAATCAAGGAAGCGGAAGAAATCGTTCGCGTCATTCATGAACGACTGAAAACAACCCAATCTCGCCAGAAAAGCTATTATGATCGTCATCACCAAGATGTTCATTATGAGATTGGCGAGAAAGCTTATCTTCGAGTCACACCTATGAAAGGTGGAAAACGGTTCGGAATCAAAGGCAAACTGGCTCCTCGTTATATCGGTCCTTTCCCTATCATTGGAAAACGAGGTCAAGTTTCATATCAACTGCAGTTGCCTCCAGGATTTCCGGATGTCCATGATCTATTCCATGTCTCGCAACTCAAACGTTGCTTCAAAGATCCTGTTCGTGGTGTGGACCATGAAACCATCAAACTCAAGGATGATCTCTCCTGCAAAGAGGTTCCTGTCCGTATCCTCGATGAGGCCGAACGAAGAACTCGTAGTCAAACTATCAAGTTCCTCAAAGTTCAATGGTCGCATCATTCCGAGAACGAAGCAACCTGGGAACGAGAAGATCGTTTGCGATCTAAGTACCCCGACTTCTTTTCTAAAACCTAGGAATCTCGGGACGAGATTCTTGTAAGGAGGGTAGACTTGTAACATCCCTACTTTTGTGTAATAAAGAGAGGTGTTGAGTACATGTCATGCATGCATGAAAAATGGACCAAAATTCTGCTTTTAAAACTTAATCAGAGAATTACCAGAAAATCACTTAATCTGGCTTCAAACAAAATTGTTCTACAAAGTTTCTCAAAATGAACCAACTTTGTGCTTAAAAAGTGGCAAATTTGAAGAGCTTTCCCACGGGTATTTTTGTGTAATTTTTGCTTCACAAAAAGGCCCTCAAAGTTCTGTTTTGGTTCTGTTTTAAAATCTCTAAGGACCTTTCTGTAAATTCTCCTAGTTTTCCAGGGGTTTTTCGCGAAGTGCCCCTGTCGTCTTCCTCTTGTCCGGCGACAGGAGGGAAACCGCCGCCGTTCGCCACCTCCTGCTTGCTCCTGTCGACGTGGAGGTCCGAGGTCCCTCAAGGAGACGTCCAGATCGCTCCCTCACCTCACAGAACCCCCAATCGCCTTCTCCCCTCCTCTGTCTCTTTCCCTCACCGAAAACCGACCGCCGCCGGTGATCCGCTCTCGCCGCCGTTCCGCTCCCTCTCCAGCCTCCCCGTCGAGCTCATCGGAACCGCGTCGAGCTCCTCCCCCGCCTTGAGCACGCTCGGCCGCCGGGATGGCCTAGCGCCCGCAAATCGCGTCGTCGTTCTCCTCTCCGGCCGCCGGCCATCTCCTCACCGCACCGCCGTCTCGGAGCTCCTCCGGCCCCGCCAACCATCCCTGCTCGTTCCCGGTGAGCTCATCCGCCTCCCCATTCCCTCCGTTCGTCCTCTCTCACTCGAAATCGACGAAACCGCCGGAGCCCGAGCCTTCCCCACCGCCGCCGTCCACCCTAGCTAGCAGCGCCGCTCCCGATAGGTTCCCCGCGACGAGGAGCACCCGAGGAGCCAACCCGCGCTTCCCGGGATGCCCTCCTCCGCCGTCAGCGATCGTTTCCGGCCACCGGCTGGCCACCGTGAGGTCACGGTGATGTCATCGTGACATCACCCGCCCACGTGGCGTGCCAAGTGGCACCTCTCTGTCCTTTTCAAACTGTACAGTGGGCCCGCAGAAAAACAGGAAAACAGAAAATGTGTTTAATTTTGGAAATTCAATAACTCCCATTTTATAACTCCTAAAAATATGAAAAAATATGCAATGTGTTCCTAAAAATGTAAGCTATTTATCTATGCCACTTTCATACATGTTTGGTAAGGTTTAAAATGAGGCCACTTTTACAGTTTACATTTAATTCATTTAAATATTGAAAATAAAGTTTTTATTCAATAAAAATAGAAAATTAAGTGTAATATACCATTTTGATCAGTGAAACAAATGCAATCCAACTATGAGGTTCACAAGGTCATTTGAGCATCTTAGCTTGGTCACATCTCTAGATTAGGGTTTTCTCCCCCTCCGGTGTTCGTCGTTCACGGCGTAAAACCCTACCTTTCTGTTCTATCCTTTAAGCATCATTTCAATTGCATTGTTTTACTCATGCATACATATTGTGCATTGCACGGTCGTCAAGTATTGATTGTTTGCCTTGTTTCCGGTGTTGCTCGCTATCAGTAGACCGAGATCCGGAGGTCGACCCGGCGTTCTACGACAACCCAAGCTCTTTTTTCGACGAGCAAGGCAAGCACAACCTCATGGCTCCACCCATGTTTTGACTCTTTCAACCTCTTACTCATGCATTCGATTCAACTTGGTTTTGAGTCTGTTAGAGTTAACCTATCCACTGCATGACCCCTCCCCCTCACATGTCACCTTCATACCTCTTTACCCTCCTAGTATGACTAGGGTTGTTTGAGTAACGTAGAGCCTTGTGTGTTCAATGCTTAGACATGCTTAGTCTTATGATCTGCTTCATCCGGTTGATGAAATGCCGATAATGCGTGAACCTAGTATGAAAGGTGTTTATGCTTTGATATGGTTGATTAACATGATTAACATGGCATGGATGTTGAGGCCACTATGGGTTGTGGTTTTTGTCTCGTTCATGCCCCTAGGTGCGAGTTCTCGCCTTCGAAGCCAAGACTGAACGTACAGCCACACGCGGGCCAATGAACCCCGCTCGGCTAACTAACTTGTTTAGTCACTTCCATGGGTCACGTAGATTGAAGTTTCCATTTGCGGGTGTGTCATAAAACGTTTTGGAGAAAACTAGGGCGTGACCGGGACCAGTGATGGACGTACACGGATCTTGTCCCGACTCACAGAACAGGTGCCGTCAGGAGGTGGCCAACTCCCTGTTGACGGGGTGGCCCTGTTTGGGTTGACTCATGGATAGGGCTAAGCAAGATAAAGGTCGTGGTCGACCACACTCTGCCGCGCTCTTAGAGAGGAGCGTTACCGCGTGGCGTTAAGAGTCGGTTGACACGTGTGGGTAAAGTGTACCCCCTGCAGGGATAAATCTTTCGGAAAGCCGTGTCCACGGTTATGGACGACTTGGCAACGGATTCTGTGATCATAGACAACAATAACGGAATGACTAAAACTTGCTGGCAATGAATGAAGGATGCCTCCTCGACTACGTCGAGAGGGGTGATTCTTGTAGCATAAGGTAGTCTGGGGATGAGAAAGTACTTGGTGGACTAAAGAACATGATGATCTCAGTAGTTGAGTAGATTCCTCCTCTGTTTTAGAAATGCTCTGTTACACGTGCTTTTCATCCTCAATTTGGAAAACAAAGTTGGATTTATGCAAAGAACCTTAAAAGCCAAGTCTTGCTGAGTACCTTTTGTACTCAACCTTGCCTCGTTGTTGTTTTGTTTCAGACTTCGGCGATGCAGCTGAAGAGGGGTTCTACCTCGACGTCGACGAGTAGTTAGGAGTTCCCAGGCAGCAGCCTGGTATCTGTAGTATGGGTTTGGCTACGTTGCTTATGTTTCGGACTCTTAGTCCTTTTGCTCTTGTTGTATAGCAACATCTTTGCTTTCGCTGCTTGTTGTAATGTAGGGTTGCTTGACCTATGATGGTCATGTAACCTCTGCGTGTAAGCTACTCTAGTATGCCTTGTTTAATACAACTTTCATGTCTAGAGTACTGCTTTGATCGATTGTTGGTCTCGAGCCCGCTGTTATACAGTTTTGGCTATGCCTGCATAGTTGTCGCAGTCGAGGGGTTGTGGAGCCGATGATCCATGTCCGAGCCCGCCTGCCGGAGATATCCGGCCTGGGGCGAGGTAACCCCAGTAACCCTCGATTGTTGTTGCACTTTCTGGACACATAGCAGCTCTGTATAACTTTGGGCCCGTTCCTTCAGTTTCATCCGACTCGTGGACGCTTGGGTATGCATATCTGGTTATGACTAGCATGGACACAAGGAGTAGTAGACCGGGGATCCGGACTACGTGCTGATGAATCCGGTCTGCCTGCCGTTGTTTGTTGCGGCCGGGGCTGGTAACCCTGAAGCCCTTGTGAGTCCACTGCTAGGAGCACATGACAGCTTGTATATCTCTGGGTCCGGGATCTGACAGTATACTCAAACACTTGAGTGTCTTACACAAATAAACATAAGATCATATAACCTAGTACATCTCATCCAATTGTATATGAGTAGTAATTTGGAGGCAAGTCTGGCCCACTTGTTAACAAATTCTTATTATATGCATATGATAACTTGATGTCATAAAACAAACCTTCATACTTTTATAATCATCTAAGTAAAATCCTTGCTTGGAGTAATTGGATGTTTTCACCACAATGGTGAGACAGTTGAGGTTGGAAACCAAGAGATGAACTACCTGCAATGGACAAAGGTGATAACAGAAGACTAGTGGCAACTAAAGACAATACCATCAAGCAACAGAATACCACAAGAAGCAACACTGCCTCAGAAAGGGATCATAAGAAAATATCCAGTGAATCAATAGGATATATTAGAGAACCAATAACCTCTGTCAAACTCATCAGAGATGAGGAGCTCATAATAATATCTTTAATGGAAATAATTATCAAGTACGAAATAATAACCAACCATTGCATCCACATGTCTTTGATATGTGGAGGTTAAGAGTAACAGGTTTCATACCTTGTTTTCCATACTTTTTTTTTCATTTGTAGACTAACATATGATAACAGAAGTTCATCTACATATAACCATGTAAATGATTACATGTTCTAAGACAACATGGATAAAATCCATATTGGAACCTATGTGGAAAACAAGCAAATAAGATTCCAAAACCACACATGTTTTCCATTTGATCAAGCACTGAAAACAGCAAACATAGAATACACACACCTAAGTAAAATGTCAACCAAACTTGCTAGGAGTTTCAATTAGGAAAATAAAAAAGCCACATATCAGAAAAACAAGTTCCTTCACCCATTAAAACCATTTGGCTTGACATAGAATAAAATTCCCTATTGGGTGATTTTCATCAGAGTGCATAGAAACATTACCAAGTAGTGTTACCAAATTATTTTCTAAAAGGGGATGTATCCAAATTTGTCCAATTATGATACACCACTTTGGTATCCACATGATTGTTCTGTGTACTCTTATTAATCATGCCTAAACATAGTTTTAAAGCCATTAAATAAATTAAATGGTGAGGAATAACAAAAACAACTTAATCTAGCACCCTAAATAAAAAAATACAAATATTCTTCAAATTCACCAAAACAAAACATGGTGAGATGTAAAATTTGATGAGGAATTCAAATATATTTTTTTATTAATTTTTCTGTTTACAAGAAGACCCTAAAAACACGTTTTTGTTCTCAGTTTTAAAGACAAAAGGACCTCTTGGTAAAACTTAAATCATTCCGGGGGGTTATGGGGAAAAATTCATTTTCTCGTCCTCCAGGCCGGCAGAGTCGTGGACGAGCCGTCGCCGATGCATGGCCACCTCCTGCTCGCCGTCTTCCGCGAGGATAAGGAGCAGGAGGGAGCCTCCTACTTGCCCTCTGCCTCTCCTCATACTTGCACTCGCTCGCAATCTGTCTCTCTGTGTACTGAACCCGAAAGGAAACCCTAACCCTAGTACTCCCGGCCTCCGCCATGCACCGTCGCTTCCGTCCACGGGAAGCCATGCTGAGGCCACCGTTGGCTTCGACGTCCTCGTCTTCCCCTCCGTGACGAGTTTCGTTTGCAGGGAAACCCGGACGTAGCCGAATTGGGCCTCCTTCTTTAACTCCGGCCGCCAAGGAAATCCGCACGCCGCCGTCGATTCCGTTGCTGCGTTGCCTCCCTGTCGGTTCCATCGCACTTCCCAGGTCACGGTGAGCATCCACAACCCCTTCTATCGCTCTCCCGTGCAGCATTGCTCGCTGTCGCCGTGTTACCGTAACCACCGCCGCGCGAGCTCGCCGCCGGCGATGCTCCGGTGACCATTTGGTCACGCCGCCACCGCACCTGCACTCACTGTGAGCCCCTCTAGCCATAGGTATCAACCAATTGCACCAAATCGTGCGAGATCATCGGATTGCAACTCAGCAGTAGGAATCCCCAAGTTGGGATCACGCAACCATGACATCATTGTGATGTCACAATTCTTTTTTTTGTTTTGTTTTAAAACCGAATATGACAGGTGGGACCCACTTGTCAATTAAAATTATAACAGAAAAGCAATTAAACTTAATAATTCAATAACTTTAATTCTGTTTATCAGAAAAATATGAAATAAATATAGAAATGTTTAGAAAAATACATTCTAATTGTTTATCAACTTTTCAAAAATGTTTAATAAAATTTAAAATTAAATATTTTCTTTAATCAAATTAAATCATTTAAAATTAAGAAAAATAATAAATAATTCAAAAAATAAGAAAAATACAAGTTATATACCAAAATGCCCCAAATGACAAATACAATCCACCTATGATGTTTTCAAAGTAATTTGATCAAGTTTTCATGTGTGCTATATTTGCCTAGTCATTTAAAATTAATAAATTAATAATTTATTCAAATATTTTCAGAAAAACATTGAATGATATATCAAATTAAAGAGAAAAGCATTTCCAATTCAAATATGTAAAACATAAAACATTTTGTTAAACTTATTAATTAGTTTACAAAGGTATAATTGAATTCTGTAATATTCCATTATAACGTGAAACAATTACCACAACATTACTTTCCTTACTAATAAAACTCTCATGTTTTCACACCTACTAAACCTATCATCACAAAGTCATTAGAAAGTATGTGATGATAGACTTAGTTGTATTAATTCATCATTTTCAAATAAACTTGATATCATTAGCTCTATACTATTGAACATAAAATAAAATGTGTCTGTTATCTTTTCAATAGTTATTTTCCATGTGTTGTTGTCTTGTTATGTAACCAAGTAATAAAATCCTCTATCTAAACATGATAACAATTGTGTGCTAAGTAAAAGTGAAACACATGTAAGTATAAAAGAAACAAATAACCACATCACCACAAGTGATGAAACATTTCACTTAAAACCTGTGTGATTAAGTTATCGTTTCAAACGTGGCTTACATTTGTAAGTTGGGGGTATTTTCCAGGGTATTTCACGATTGCATCTCATTATTATGCATTTATCATATTTCCATTGTTTTCTGTAGTACTTACTGGGACTACTTTGCTATCTTTCAGATCTCGGGATTTCTCTACGCGACCCTCGAATCCCGAAGACATGGAGTATTATTGTTATTTCAATCTCAGGCAAGTTCATCACTTGCTCATATCCTTTGCAGTACTTCATAACAAACTAATTGCAAAAACTCTGTCGTATTACCACCTATGCTCAAAAGAATGCATGATCCTATTTTTATAATAATATGACTACTTGAATGACTACCCGAGTGGTAGTGTTCTATTTGGTGGGCGGATGGGACCATGGTAAGATGAATAGGTCAAAGGAAGGTTCCATCTGCATGGGAAAGTATTACCTAGGATTAATCACAACTGCCGTCAGGATTCTTGCACCGTAAATTCACGTTAACCATGGGTATTCTATGGGGGGAGTAAGTCAGTTGTGATCTTTTCTCGTTCGCATGTCAACAGACTGCCAGAGACGTACGCTGTATGTCTTGAGGGACTACATGCACATGGGTGGGAGCCCTTACGTCCCACGGACTCTAGGGTCTATGAGTGTATGCCAGGGGCGCGTAGATATCCATCGTGAGGGGTGGAATCAGGCGTTCAACCTGCTGATGGAAATGGGTGGACATGCGTTGTGCGGAGAAGCACAGTTTGGCTTGGACCAACAACCGGGCCCCACACCTGAGTGGGACTGGACAGGAATGTACACCTCGTGGTGCAACATGGTCTTGGTCGTCCATGGGTAAAGTAAAGCACCTCTGCAGAGTGTAAAAGGATGTGGCATGTTACCCCCTCTTCTGGGAAGGAGCTGCGAACGCCGCAGGAAAGACAACTCCATGAAGTTCTAGTACTGTGAAGATCTGGCGGGTATAGTTTTCAGAATTTAAAAGCAACCTCTTGAAGAAAGATTTACAAAAACCTTGCATTAGCATATGACTCTTTTGAGTCTAAAGCTGTTGTTCGTGCATCAAACTAACCTCTATATATCATGAACTTGCTGAGTAACGCTGGTTACTCATTCGTTCCCGTTTGACCCCCTGCTTAGAGTTGAAGCCTGATGGAAGTCGTCATCGTGAAGCATCGTCATCAACAACGCTGGTGGAGGAGAAGCTACCAAGGTGTAGGTGGAGTCCATTATTGGAGTCAGCTGTTATAAGCCATAGATTAGGGCTGACATCAGCCGTGGTGGATTTAGTTCTGAGCTAGAGTTCTTCTCCAGCTTGGATCTTCGCTTTGTTTCTTCTGGTGTTCATTTGTATGAGATCTTCTTGATTCATCAGAGAGATACTCAAGATTTTGTAATGAAGTTTGTATTCTATAGTTTTGCCTGGTCCCGCTGTGTTTCTGTTGTACCACTCTGAGAGATGTAATATTCACGGATAAGTCCTTCTGTGAGTATTATGTCACCGACTTGCGCACTACACATGTAGTGGTGTGCTGGGTCACCACAAGAATCAAGGGTATGAACTTCTGTATCTCTAGCAGTAATGCAATCAACAGTATCTTTATAAGGTGCATGGTACTTATCCCATTCCTTTTTGGGAATATCAATATAAGAAGCAAAAGCCTTATATAAGTTTGCAACAACTTGAGAATCAAGACCATAAACAATACTAACATTATGAAAATCATCGGATGACATATTTTTTTAATGCATTCATAATCATAGTTAATACCTGACTTTGTACCTTTGTCATTCTCCCATCCTTCAATGTTTTCTTGAATACGGTCAAGAAGATCCCTTTTACCTTCATCCTTCATACTTGTAAATGATCCAAAACAAGAAGCATCCCATAAAATCTTATGATGAAGAGAAAGCCTTGCATATAAATTATTAATAACAATATTACTGGGGAGCTCATGAATGGGGCATTTGAGCATTAGTAACTTCAATCTCCCCCATTCTTGGGCAACACTCTCTCCGTCATGAGGCCAAAAATTATATATATAATTCCGATCTCTATGAATTTCACTGGGAGGATAGAATTTAGAATAAAAGAGATGTACAATTTCCTCCCATCCAATAGTCTGGCTATTTTTCAGCAGTTTGAACCATTCAGCGGCTCGGCCTGTCAATGATATAGAGAATAATTTCCTCTTCACTTGGCCCATTGTAATACCTGCACACTTGAACAACTCGCATAATTCATGTAAAAAGAGCAAATGATCACCAGGATGGGCAGTTCCATCACCTGAATAGCAGTTATTCATAACATGTTTAACAATCTTTATAGGTATTTTATGAGGATCCAAATCATCAGGCGGTGGGTCACTTACTACCCTAGCAGTGGCAGCAGTGCCCGCAAATAATGACTCAAAAGGAGATCCAAACACAGTGTAATAAAACAGTAGACGGTAAGAAAAACTGCACTTACAGTAAAAGCTTCCTTTATCAATTCCACTTCCCAATAGCGCTTCACTCCCCGGCAACGGCGCCATAAAATAGTCTTGATGACCCACACGTATAAGGGGTGTATCGTAGTACTTTTGATAAATCAGAGTGTCGAACCCAACGAGGAGCAGAAGGTGTTGACAAGCAGTTTCGATGAAGGAATAACTGTAAATACTGAAAGATAGATTTGTAGGGGTTTTTGATATTGCAGATAAATAAATTGCGAGTAAAAATAAAATGCAGTAATAATAATTGCAGCAGGTGTCCCAATCCTTTCTTCAGCAAAGGACAAGCCGGTGGGTTTACTTATGATTAACAAACGTTCTCGAGGACACACGGGAGGTTTCTGTCAAGTGCTTTTGTTTCGTGCCGCTGAATAATCTTTAGTGTTTTGATAAGTGTTGTGTGGGTGAACCAATGCTAATGTACCGTCCCATCCAAGACTATTACATACTTGTGATTATACCCCTTGCAAGCATCCACAACCACAAGAAAGTAATTAAGAAATAAATCTAACCACAACTTTGAACTCTGGGATCCTACGCTCCCTCGTGTAATGGTTTCCTAACGGGGGTTTAGGTTTCTGTCACTCCGGCAACCCCACAATTAGTAGCCAAATACACGATGCATTACCCTAGGCCCATAAATGGTGAAGTATCATGTAGTCGATGTTCACATGACACCACTAGAAGAATAACACCACAACTTAAATATCAAACCATTAAATATTACTCAACATTACTTCACTACTAACAACTTGACTTCTCCCATGTCCTCAAGAACAACACGGACTACTCACAAGACATCATATGGATCATAATCAGAGGTGATATAATGGATGATAACAATCTGGTCATAAATTGCTAATGCCAATAAATCTCAGAAGCATCAACTACTAACAAGTAATCCACACCGGGAGAAAGATCTAATGTAAAACAACGATAGAGGCCCCTAATTGTTATAGTGGGATGACGGTGGATGATGAGGGTGCTGGTGCTGGTGGTGATGATGATGATGAGGGTGCTGGTGCTGGTGCTGGTGATGCCCGGAGTGATGATGGTGAGGATGGCGATGATTTCCCCTCTCCGGAGAGGAATTTTCCCGGCAGATTTCTCCCTACTAGAGAGCTTTTCTCTCTCGGGTGTTTTCCGCCCCGAGGAGGCGGCGGAATAATTCTTTGATGATGGTATGGGGCTTAGGGTTCCCTGGGGGCCAAGTACGCGAAAGATATACCCCATAGGTGGGCCAGGGTGGCCACACCACCTGGTGGCGCGGTCAGGGGGGCACCTCATGGTGTGGGCCCCTGGTGGCCCCCTCTGGCTCCCCTTCTGAACTTCTAAGACACCCTCGGTGTCCCCCTTCTTCTTCCGATCTTCTGAAATATGGTATCTCGACGGTGCTTTTTCCATCAGATTTTTGGCCCCGGCGTTTATTCTCCAAAAATTATGAAACATGCAAAATAAGATAAATAACATAAGGGATGCATCATAACAGGAAGTATATAGATGAATAACAGAAAATTATGATACAAAATAGTGATGCAAAATGGACGTATCACCTTCATGGGCCTACCGGCTACTAACCATCTTAAAGTTCACTCGGCTACTCGAAGACCAGGCTCGGCAAGGCCTAGAACCGACCTACTAACAAATCGTTCAAACGACTGCCAAAGGAAAGACCGAGCTCTTTACGTATCTAATCTGTAAACCTACTTTGATACGACCTCGAGACCCAACCACATATATAAAGGCTGGGAGGGGCTGCCGAGTAGAAGAGACACCAGACAATCGGTAACCTAGCCACCAAACACACCATTGGTCTAGCACGAGATCCAATTTATGCAATAACCATTGCTGCACCTTGTAATTTCCAAATCAATAAAGATCAAACAAGCATGAGTAGGGGTTTTACCTCCACGGGGGCCCTGAACCTGGGTAAACCGGGTCCCTTCTCCTTGTTAGCCGTCGAGTTCACCACCACACATCCCACTCCCTCTTCATGAAACCCGAGTATGTCGTACAAGGGATCTGTTGTGGTTGCCCTACGGCATATGGTAACAACAGAAATAGTTTGGGAGGGGGCGCCACCTCATGGTGTGGGACCCTGGTGGCCGCCCTCTGGCTCCCCTTCTGAACTTCTAGGACACCCCGTTGTCCCCTTCTTCTTCCGATCTTCTGAAATATGGTATCTCGATGGTGCTTTTTTCCATCAGATTTCTGGTCCCGGTGTTTATTCTCCAAAAAATTATGAAACATGCAAAATAAGATAAAATAACATAAGGGATGCATCATAACATGAAATATATCGATGAATAACAGAAAATTATGGTAAAAAATAGTGATGCAAAATGGACGTATCACCGCCATGGGCCAACCGGCTACTAACCATCTTAAAGTTCACTCGGCTACTCGAAGACCAGGCTCGGCAAGGCCTAGAACCGACCTACTAACAAATCATTCAAACGACTGCCAAAGGAAAGACCGAGCTCTTTACGTATCTAATCTGTAAACCTACTTTGATACGACCTCGAGACACAACCGCCTATATAAAGGCTGGGAGGGGCTGCCGAGTAGAAGAGACACCACACAATCTGTAACCTAGCCACCAAACACACCATTGGTCTAGAACGAGATCCAATTTAAGCAACAACCATGCTGCACCTTGTAACTTCCAAACCAATAAAGATCAAACAAGCATGATTAGGGGTTTTACCTCCACGAGGGCCCTAAACCTGGGTAAACCGTGTCCCTTCTCCTTGTTAGCCGTCGAGTTCACCACCACACATCCCACTCCCTCTTCATGAAACCCGAGTATGTCATACAAGGGATCTGCTGTGGTAGCCCTAAGGCATATGGTAACAACATAAATAGTTCCTATAGTCATCTAAATAATTGAAGAGGAAACCAGAAGAGTTCCGGAGTCCTGGGTGTTGGGTTGTGCAATGGGAATTTAATTTTTTGCCATGCAAGCTACGCAACAACCAAGACCTTGCTATGAAGATACAGGTGCATATAAATTTCAAGTTCAAGTTCCCAAGATCATGTACCAGACACCATAGAAGCGAAAGAGGTTTTGGTGATGATGTCGGTCAAGCATGTAGAAGATCCTCACGCCCAAGCCCGTGGGTAAGAATGTTTCTGAATCCCTGTATCCAGCACCTTGATCCAGCAGAGTGAGGGTCTCACGTGTTACCCTGATACATCTCCAACATATCTAGAATTTCTGATGCTCAATGATCATATTTTTTCAATTGCTACTTGTTTTCTCCCTTATTTATAGCATTTTTATACGTTTTCCGGGACTAACCTATTAACAAGATGCCAAGTGCTAGTTCCCTATTTTCTGGTTTTTTTAGTTTCAGAAAAGTTATTCTGCAAACATTCTCGGAATTGGACCCCACAAAGCCCGAAGTTCTTATTTTCCCCGGAAGCAACCAGAACACCGAAGAGGAGTCAAAGAGGGGCAAGAGGGGGCCACACCATAGGGTGGCGCTGCCCCCTTGGCCGCGCAACCTATGGGTGTGGGCCCCTGGAGCTCCACCGCCTCTGCCCTTTCGCCTATTTAAGCCCCCCAGATGGAAAACCCTAAACACCTGATAAAAAATCCCCGAAAGGTTCCGCAGCCGCTGTTACCGTCAACCCTAGATCAGGGGGGTCTGAAGCTGTTTCCGGCACCCTGCCGGAGAGGAGATCATCACCGGAGGGCTCTACATCACCATGCCTGCCCCCGGAGTGATGCGTGAGTAGTTCATCCTTGGACTACGGGTTTGTAGCTGTAGCTAGATGGTTGCCTTCTCCTCATATGCCTCCATATTTAGATCTCGTGAGCTGCCTATCATGATCGAGATTGATCTTATGTAATTATCTGTGCTGTGTTTGCTAGGATCCGATGAATATTGAACTTATGCCAAGTTGATTATCGTCTTTATTTGCATATGCTATTTGTGATCTCGCATGCTTTCCGTTGCTAGTGGTTACTCTGGCCAAGTAGTTGCTAGTGACTCCGAGAGGGAGTATTTATGCTCGATAGTGGGTTAATGCCTCCTTTTCGCCTTGCTCGAGTGACAGAAACTTGAAGGGGGAGGATGTGTTGTTTCCATTAGGGAGAAAACAACGGTGAGAGTGCCCGCGTTCATAATCATTGCTTGCATTACACACTTTGTTTAATGCAATTATCTGTTGCTTGCAACTTAATACCTAAGGGGGTTCAGATGATAACCTGAGGGTGGATTATTAGTCATAGATGCAGATGGATGTCGGTCTATGTATCTTGTTGTAATGCCCGCACTAAATACCATAATAATCTTCATGTCATATTGTGCACTACGGTGCAACCTCTATTTGTCAATTGCCTAGCTGTAATTTGTTCACCCAGCATGCTATCTTTTATGGAGAGACACCACTAGTGAAACTATGAACCCCAGTCCATTTTCTTACACTGTTAAAACAAACCACAACTATTTCCTACTTTCTTTACTTACTACAAGCATACACTGTTTTCCACACTATAGGTCTAATCTTTGTTTTCAGCAAGACCGGTGAGATTGACAACCTCACCGTATCGTTGGGGCAAAGTATTGTGGTTGTGTTGTGTGTAGGTTCCACGTTGTTCCTGACACCGGTGAAGTGCCAGCACCACCGTTAGTGGCATCAACCTTCCGAAGGTCCTCTTTCTCCTACTGGATTGATAACCTTGGTTCCTAACTAAGGGGAAATGCCTACCGCTGTGCTCAACACACCCTCCTCTTGGGGTCTCCCAACAAACGTGTGTATCACGAGCATCAAGGATATTTTTTTGCACCGTTACCGGGGAGAAGGAAGTCTTCTGGCAACGGGAGTCTCTCACTCTCAACCTCTTTATTTTGTTTATTGTCTATTTTTTATTTTTGTCTTGTTTTGCTTCTCTTTATCAAAAACACAAAAAAATTAGTTTACTTCATAGTTGTTATTTTTGTCTCTACATTGTTATTTCTCATCATGTTGATCCCTAAGTTTACCTTGAAATATTTGCCGTTAGGAAGTGGTTCTATACTTGGAAAGGACACTATTAAAGAATTCTTTGATCATGTTAGTAAGCATGATAACTTGGAGAAAAAAGATCCATAGTAGAACTTGCTCCCAATTACGAGACTGCTGCAACTTCTTTAGTTCACATGCTAGAAGCTAGGTTTGTTAACCTCCGTCCCGTAATGCAACATATGTTCCTCAACTTGAATAACATTGAAGATGTTGAGAAAAGAAACTTCATCTTAGAAACTATGCTTGAAGAATTTGGAGATGTTGCTATAGAAGCTAGAAAAGTCTTTGATCGTTTTAATATGCTTGGCTCATGTGTAGACATTGTTGGTGATCTAGAAGAAACTGAATCTAATAATGAAAACAAGGATAAAATACCAATCCCCTTTAAATTAGTAGCTCTGCAAGAAGCCCAAGAAAATAATTTTGATTGGATTGTTCCTGAGAATTTATTTGATGAAGATAGTAAGCCTAAAAGTACTAAGAGAGGAGCCTCTAAAAACCACTTAGATAAAATACAATGCATTATTAAAGAATTTCCAAATCTTGATTTGAATGCTTCACTTGAAAACACTTGAGTTTCCCTTTTATGCCTAGCTGAAAGAGTGAAAGAAGAGCTACCGGGAGACAACCCATTTTATTTCGCTGTTTTCAACCCGTTTTCCTTCGTTTTCTTTGGTGTACTTTGCACTCTGGTGTTGTATATTTACTTAGCAACCCCTCTGTATATTTTCTTTTGAGTTTTTGTTGAGCCAAGTAAAGCCTTTAGTGGAAAGTTGAGCATATATTTCGAATTTCTGCGCAGGAAACAAATTTCTACTGTCCACTGTTAATTCTGTTAAAAATCATAGAAAACTCAAAATTACCTGAGTTTTTTTGTTCTTAATGCTGAGTTATATACGCAACTTTTCTTAGAAGACCACTTTTTGATTTGAGCAACAGAAGATTTTTGAAAAAATTGATCTTTACCTGCTGTTCTGTTTTGGCAGATTTCTGCCATTTATCGCATTTGCATCTTAATCTCTTTCTTTTGGTGTTATTTTGAGAAAAAGATTTTTGAAAGAAGTTGTGACAGTAGCCAATTTGTTTTTTAGTGTTAGACTTGTGTTAAAACTGAACCGTGTGAATTTATTATTTCAATTGCACTAACGTTGCTAATGAAGATTGTGAGAATTTTGATGTGAAGGAAGTTTTCAAGGGTCAAGAGAAGAGGATGATATGATGTGACAAAGAAGAGTGAAAAGCCTAAACTTGGGGATGCCCCGGTGGTAAATCCAAGAAAATTCCAAGAAGACTCAAGCGTCTAATCTTGGGGATGCCCAAGGCATCCCCCTCTTCATCAACAAATTATCAGGTCACTTCTAGTGAAACTATATTTTTATTCGGTCGCATCTTATGTGCTTTGCTTGGAGCGTCTTTTATTTTTGTTTTCAGTTTCTTTTGCTTTTGCTTTCAGTTTGTTTTTACTTTTTAAATAAGCTTGGTTGTACCCCAGCATTCTTTTATTGGAGATTGACACGCTCCGCTATTTCATGAGAATACACTGTATTCTTAATCTCTGTCTAGCTGCTGCATTTATTTAGCTCCTGTTTTGCATGCATCTCTTATTAGAGCTGTTAGTTTTAGTAGTGTTATGTGAGTACTCTTATGTTTGCTTGTTGTATCATAAATATTATTTTTTGTTAAAGAATGTTTTGTATGGTGCTTGTTGGGAGAAAGAAAACTGCTGCTTGAAGTAGAATTTATAACAGTGCTAGTAGAAGCTTGTATAGACTGTGGCTAGGACTTTTCATGCCATGCTAAATGTTATTTTAGTTTTAAAGTCTTGTGGTTATTGAGTAGAATGATTAGCCTCAGATAGCTGAGAGTGTTTAATATGTATTGAAAGATTCATGAGTTGTTCTTGTCATAGTTAAGCATCAATATATGGTATTCTCTTTCGAATGTTTTATTTGGTTGACTTGGCGCATGATCACACCATGTTTATGACTAAAAACTACTCAAGAATAGCCTCCATGACCACTTAGTTTTTGAACTTGTGATACTGCTTATGTTTTAATTAATGATGCTTATATCGCTATGCATGATTATGGCTCTTATGCTCTCTTGATGTGTCGCTCCAAGTCTTTTGCTAGCCTCCACCTGTACTGAGTATGAGCTCTACTCGTGCATCCAAACTCCTTTAAACCAAAGTTTTTCCAATTGTGTCCACCATACCTACCTACATGTGGTATTTAACTTCCATTCCAAAGTAAATTGCTCATGCGCTACCTTTGAAACCTTCAAAATTATTCCTGCTTTATGTTCCTGTTTTTGCTCATGAGGACGTCAATAGAGAATCTTTATCTCACTTGTTGATTGGATTTCACACCCTGGACTAGTGGCTTCATTCGCTTATCCTAATGATAGAAGAGCTGGCAGCGGGGTGCCCAGCCCCAAATTAATGCACACAAAATCTCTTCACTATTTTTGCCCCTGATTTATCAGTCAAAGCATAATTGTGTAAACAAAAGAGAAAGGGGGATGACCTTCTACAGTAGTTGCGTCCTTCACCATGGGAGCCGCTCTTGTGAATCCAGTTGACTTGTGTCATACTGTATTTTCTGTTTACGATTCGTTGACATCAGCATACATCTCCCAAAATATAGACACTCCTCCATGGTATGTGATTGTTGGCAAGCACCCGAGGATTCGGTTAGCCATGGTTTGTGAAAGATGGATGGGGGGAGTGTCAAACTTTTAATACCTCTGTTTAATAAAATAAAAAGCTCTAGCACATGAGTGATCCCTGCTTCCCTCCGCGAAGGGCCTTTCTTTTACTTTTATGTTGAGTCTCCATCTTCTAACTTTATCAACAGTTGAGAGAGCATTCTTGCCATTCTGAGTTCTATGTGCATTTGTCCCATAAACATCAATAATTGCTTCATGATGTGATATTATTTGTTCTTAAATTATTTTATCTAGTCTTCCTCATGAACTTTGAATCTGTCTTGGCATTTATGTTTTGCCCCACTCTTAAGGACTAGTGAAATATCACTTTGCCATGCTTTCTCTATACTTGAAACAAACGTTTATCTTTCTTTGCATTATTATTCATGATCCTTTATTTGAGATACTCTTCATGATGAAAAGTGATTGCTATGATTTACTATTAAAGTTCTATTTATCATGTTTGTGTTTGAAGTTCTATGATCTCAGCTTGCATATGCCTTTACATTTTTATGATCAAGATTATGTTAGTGGCATGTCACCTCATAAATTATTGTTTAATTGTTTACCTACTCGAGGATGAGTAGGAACTAAGCTTGGGGATGCTTGATACGTCTCCAACGTATCTATAATTTCTGATGCTCCATGATAATATTATGCCAATTGCTACATGTTTTCTCCCTTCTTTATAGCATTTTACACGTTTTTCGGGACTAACCTATTAACAAGATGCCAAGTGCCAGTTCCCTATTTTCTGCTGTTTTTTATTTCAGAAAAGTTGTTCTAGAAATACTCTCGGAATTGGACCCCACAAAGCCCGAAGTGCCTATTTTCCCCGGAAGCATCCAGAAGACCGAAGAGGAGTCGAAGAGGGGCACCAGGGGGCCCACACCATGGGGTGGCGCGCCCCCCTTGGCCGCACTAGGGGGTGGTGTGGGGGCCCCCAGGGCTCCACCGCCTCTGCCCTTTCGCCTATTTATCCCCCCCGGATGGAAAACCCTAGGCACCTGATCAAAAATCCCCGAAAAGTTCCACAGCTGCCGTCATCGTCAACCCTAGATCAGGGGTTTCTGAAGCTGTCTCCCGGCACCCTGCCGGAGTGGAAATCATCACCGGAGGCCTCTCCATCACCATGCCTGCCTTAGGAGTGATGCGTGAGTAGTTCATCCTTGGACTACGGGTCCATAGTAGTAGCTAGATGGTTGTCTCCTCCTCATATGCCTCCATGTTTAGATCTCGTGAGCTGCCTAACATGATCGAGATTATTCTTATGTAATTCTATCTTTTGTGTTTGCTGGCATCCGATGAATATTGAACTTATGCCAAGTTGATTATAGTCTTGATTGCATATGCTATTTGTGATCTTGCATGATTTCTGTTGCTAGTGGTTGCTCTGGCCAAGTAGTTGCTAGTGACTCCAAGAGGGAGTATTTATGCTCGATAGTGGGTTCATGCCTCCTTTTCGCCTGTGCTCGAGTGACAGAAACGTGACGAGGGAGGATGTGTTGTTGCCACTAGGGAGAAAACAACGGTGTGAGTGCCCGCGTGTATAATCATTGCTTACATTACACACATTGTTTAATGCAGTTATCTGTTGCTTGCAACTTAATACCTAAGGGTGTTCGGATGATAACCTGAGGGTGGATTATTAGTCATAGATGCAATTGGATTACGGTCTATGTATATTGTTGTAATGCCCTTTCACTAAATATCATAGTAGTCATCATGTCGTGAATGTGCACTACGGTGCAAACTTTATTTGTCAATTGCCCAGCTGTAATTTGTCACCCAGCATGCTATCTTTTATGGAGAGACACCACTAGTGAACCTAACCCCGGTCCATTTTCTTACACTGTTAAACAAACCTCTGCAATTTCCTGCTTTCTTTACTTACTGTAAGCATACACCATTTTCCACACTATACGTCTAATCTTTGTTTTCAGCAAGGCCGGTGAGATTGACAACCTCACTGTACCGTTGGGACAAAGTATTTTGGTTGTGTTGTGTGCAGGTTCCGCGTTGTTGATGACACCGGTGAGCCATCACCACCGTCAGTGGCATCAACCTTCCAAAGATCCTCTTTATCCTACTGGATTGATAACCTCATGGTCAAATGATGCATTGTATATAATCATGTTGTGATATTGATTCAAAGGACAAAGCTGTCTTAGTGGAATCTCTTAGCATATCAATCTACTTAGAGAATACCCAACCATATTGTTCCCTTCCAACAATATGCTATTCATTGATGTTGACATAAACAATGTCCATGACCAGGAAAACATAGTCATGATACGTTGCAAACGTATATATAATTTTTGATGCTCCATGCTTGTTTTATATACAATACCTGTTGTTTTCCACATGTTTTCTCATGTTCTCCCTTCATTTTCCGGATGTTGTCATTTACTAACCTATTAACGAGATGCCTCAGGCCAGTTGTTTTCTTCTTTTTTCTATTTCAGAAAAGTTCTTAAAGAAATATTCTCAAAAAGGGCTGAAAATCCACGGAGATCATTTTTTACCCGGAACAAAGACAGAGACTGAAGAGGAGGCAGAGGGGGGCCAGGGCCGCGCCTAATGGCCCCTGGCTGCCCTGGTGATGCAAACATTTGTAAACCCCAAGTGGAAGGTTGTGAAGAGTGCAAAGGCAAGTTTTCCCTCGGAAAAGAAACCAAGGTTGAATCGACTAGTAGGAGGACAAGCAATCTCTGAAGGTTGATGTATTTGAGGTGGCAGGGCGCACTACCGGTTCAGCAGCAACGTGGAACCTACACAACACAATCAAATCACTTTGCCCCAACGTAGCAGTGAGATTGTCAATCTCACCGGTTTTGTTGAACACAAAGAGGTTAAACGTATGGTGTGGAAAACAGTAGGAAAGCGGTAGCAGCAGTGTGAAAGAAGTAGGTGTTTTATCGGTATGAGGAAAATGGACCGGGGTCCACAGTTCACTAGTGGTGTCTCTCCGTGAAAGATAAATAACCCGTGTGGTGAACAAATTACAGATGGGCAATTGACAGAAATGAAGGTTGCACCGTAGTGAATATGCAAGACATAAAGATTACTATGTGATTCATGCGGGCATTACAACAAAATACATAGACCGCCATCCAACTGCATCTATGTCTAATAATCCACCCTCTGAATATCATCCGAACAAACGTTGGGGTATTAAGTTGCTTGCAACAGATATCGGCGTGAGAAAAGTGTGTAATGGAAACAATGTAAACTAGGTAAACACCGTTGTTTACTCCCTAATGGCAACAACACATCCTCCATCTGTCACGTTTCTGTCACTCGAGCATAGCTGCTAAGGAGGCATGAACCCACTATTGAGCATAAATACTCCATCTTGGAGTTACTAGCATCTACTTGGCCAGAGCATCTACTAATAACGGAGAGCATGCAAGATCATGAATAAC
The DNA here is from genome assembly GCA_028641055.1 of Alopecurus myosuroides. Taxonomy (NCBI): domain Eukaryota; kingdom Viridiplantae; phylum Streptophyta; class Magnoliopsida; order Poales; family Poaceae; genus Alopecurus; species Alopecurus myosuroides. The sequence goes on from CM054059.1 coordinate 422,483,824, forward strand.
ATAAGCATGAAGATAACATGATAGATTGATAATCAGAAGACATAACATTCAACATTCATCAGATCCCAGCAAACACAACATGTAGCATTACATAAAGATGATCTCGATCATGTGAGGCAGCTCACAAGATCTAAACATGAGGTACAAAGTGGAGAGAACAACCATCTAGCTACTGCTATGGACCCGTAGTCCAGGGATGAAATACTCACGCATCACTTCGGAGGAGGGCATGGTGATGCAGACCCCTCCGGTGATGAATTCCCCTCCCGATAGGTTGCCGGGGAGAGCTCCGGAACTCTCCCGATCTCGGGATGACGATGACCGGCGGCCCCGGGTGTTTTTCGGGACGAAGTGGTATATCTCTAGGGTTACGTATTGGGGGTATAAATAAGCGAAAGGGCAAAGGCGGTGGAGGCCGGGAGGGCCCACACCACCCTATGGCGGTCCAGGGGCGCGCCGCCCTATGGTGTAGGCCCCTTGTGGCTCCCTCCGGGTCTCTTCGGGACTCCGTGGAACCTTCAGGAATTCTAAGACTTCCATGCTTCGAATTTTCCAATTCCGAGAATATTTCCAGAACAACTTTTCTGAAACTAAAAACAGCAGAAAACAGGGAACTTGCTCTGTGGCATCTTGTCAATAGGTTAGTCCGGTAAAATGATAAAAGTGACATAAAGTGTATAGAAAACATGTGGGAAACAATAAGAAAACAACATGGAACATCAGAAATTAACGATACGTTTCTGACGTATCACCTGGCCACCGCCTCTCATATCTCTTCACCCTTAAATTTCCCCAAACCCTAAAAAGTTTGGGGACGGAGTTATTTTCCATGAAACATACAGAGAGGAGCCGTCACCTCCAAAGTCCAATCTAGGGATTCTATAGCCCTGTTCCAGCACCCTTCTAGAGAGGAGGATCGTTATCGAAGGCCTCTACATCACCATGATCGCTTCTGGATAGATGTGTGAGATATCGGGACTATGGTTCCATAGTAGTAGCTAGATGGTTATCCTCTCCGTTATTTCTCAATGTGTAGAGTCTCGTGAGCTTCCTCACATGATCGATACCACCGTTACTTAATTGTGCATGTTGTGTTTGCTGGGATCCGGTGAACCATGAGATTATGATTATTTTGTTCATGTCAATCTGAGATGCTTCACTTATATTTGTAGAGAGTTTTAATATTTTATTGCAATTCTCTGTGGTGTTTATGATTACCTTGGCCACATAGTTGTTTTCACCTCCAAGACAGGGTTTATACGCTAGATAGTGGGTTCATGCCTCCCTTACATTGGTGCTCGAGTGACAGAAACGTGACAGATGGGGGATGTGCTGTTGCTACTAGGGAGAAAACAGCCGTGCTCTTGTCTACGGATGAGAATGACTCCTTACATTACTTACTTCTTCTTAATAGTTTTGTTTGTTGCTCACAAGCAATCAATTTGTCGCTGCAACTTAATACCAACGAGATTTGTCGGATAGCTTTCTACAGGTGGACTTTTAGATATGGATGCATGCTGGATAGCGGTCCATATGCGTTGACGTAATGCCTACAATGTTATAACCCATGAACTATATCTCGTCGTAATAGTATTGGTATACCTTCATGATTTTTCAATTCCCCATCTGTAATTTGTTCACCCAACATGTTTGTTTTCTTTGGAGAGACACCACTAGTGAAACTATGGCCCCCGGTCCTATTTTCCTCATTGTTACAACCTTATTTCAAGAACTTTGATCATTGTTTCCTTGCAGCACCATTTTTACTTTTATTACTTTTCAGTATTCTATACGCTTAATTTTTTAGTTTTCAGCAAGACCGAAATATTGACAACTTTATCGGAAATTTGGGGACAAGAGAGAGTTTGTGTGTTGTGTGCAGGTTCCACGCTTGTTGACGCGCTAGACAACAAGAAACCTTCTCCAAGACTTTGAAGTCCTACTGGATTGATATCCCTGGTTCCTTAATCGGGGGGAAATTTCCGCAAGACTACATCATACCTTCCACTTGGGTTTACCCAACGATCGTGTGATCATGTCTGTATTAAGAACTTTTCTGGCGCTGTTGCCGGGGACTTCTAGCCCGCAACAAGAGGAGTCTCACACACACTTTTTTTTTGTTTTTATCTTACTTAGTTTACTCTTCTTTAGTCTTGTTTTCTCTTTATCAAAAATAAAAAACAATTCTCTAGTTTCTAGTATTTTATTTGTGTTTTTATTTAGATTTCGTCTTCATGTTAGTTTTTGTTACTGTTTTGCTAAGATGTATACCCCTAAATTTGCTATGGAAGATCTAAAAGTAGGAAAAGGATTCATTCTGGGAAGAAATAACACTGAAGAATTCTTTAACCATTGTAATAGGCTTCGTTAATTTAATGATAAACTTATAGTTAAACTTACCCATAGCTACGAAACTGCAATAGCTTCTTTGGTCGCCATTATAGAAGCTAGGTTTGTCAACCTCAATCCTATAATACAACAAATGTTTTTTTTAAACTTGATAGCATGGAGAAAGGAAAATAAAAGGATTTTGTGTTGAATGCTTTACCCTTGGAATTTAATGACATTGCCAAGCTAGAAAAGTTTTTGCTCACTATAAAATGCTCGGCTCTGTTCTTGCAATCAATAATACTCTGAAGAATTTAGATATTGATAGAATTATATATGAGGGTAAAACTGAATGTGAAAAATAAATTAATATCCCTATACCATTCTAAGTTTTAGCAATGTCTTAGGCATTAGAGGAAAATTGTGGTTGGATTGTTCTGGAGAATCATTTTGATGAAAATTGTAAACCTATAAGAAAATAGAAAGGATATTATGAACCTTGTGTGTGTGGAAAATGCAATGACTCTATGATGAGTTTGAGCTCCTCAAATTGAATGATTCTATTGATAATACTTGATTTGTTCTTCATGCCTAGCTAAAAGGCGTTAAAGAAAAGCGCTTGTGGGAGGCAAACAACTTTGTCTTCCTATGTGATGTTTATGTTTTCTTCTATTTTCTTTGTGCATTGGAAGTTTTTACCTCTGTAGCAACCGCTCTTTATCCTTTTTATTCTGTTTTTGTGCCAATAATAGCCACTAATAGAGAGTTAGTATGATTTGGAGAAATTGCTGTTTTCTGTCCAGATTTTTGCGCTTCGGCAAAATCTTCGGTTCTCTCAGCCATAAATCGAGGAATTTTTGATAAGTTTTGGGAAACTGTCCCATGTTGTTATCTAAATTTCATTATTTTTTCACTTTTTGATTTGAGCAACAGAAGTTCCTTGAAAAAAATCATCATTACCTGTTGTTTTGTTTTGACAGATTTCTGCCAATTTTTGCATTTACCTCTTGATCTTTTTCTTTCAAGATTCTTTTGGGGGTGGGGGTGGGGTCAGCCTTAAAAGAATTTGTGACAGTAGCTAATGTTTTAAATTGAGTGTGAGACTTTTTTTGAAACTGAACCATGTGGATTTATTATTTTTATGCACTAACGTTGCTAATGAACATTATGAGAAGTTGTAGGTGGAGGAAGTTTTCAAGTGTAGGAAGAGAAGTATGATATGATGAGATGAAGGATGGAAAAAAGCTCAAACTTGGGTATGCCCATGTCACCCAAGACATATCCAAGAAGTACAAGCGTCAAATCTTGGGGTTGCCCAAGGCATCTTCTTGTTCATCAACAAAAATATCAGGTTTCTTTTGAAACACTAAATTTTTATTGCTTAACATTATATGTGTTATTCTTGGAGCGTCATTTTATTTTTCTTTCTGTTTTGTTTTGTTTTGTTTTCTTGCTGTAATATATGGTTGGATCCTAAAATATTTTAGTTTTGAGAGAGACATGCTCCGTTTTCATTGCATAGAACACTCTAGTTTTCACTCTTATTGTTCTCTGAGTGTTCAGTTTTTGCTAGTACTGCGCTTAGCCCTTGTTTTTCACTCGAATTTTCTTTAGAGATTTTTGGTTTTCTTCATTTAGATATGATTAGCTCTCTGGTATTTAATAATTATTTGCTTTGCGAGTTATTTGAAATAAGTTAATTGGTGTTGGAGAAGAGTGAAATATTTTAATGCTTATAGTGGTGCAATCGGAAGCTTGTTTTAACTGTGGCTTAAACTTTGGCATGCCATATTAGATGTTATTTTAATTATGTTGTTAGTAGTATATGATGTATCATGACTAGACTCAAATACCTAAGAGTTCTTAATATGTCATTGAAATTAAATCATGTGTTGTTTTCTCATAACGAAGCATGGTATTGTGGTATTCTCCTTTAAATGGTTTACTTGGATTGACTTGGCTCATGCTCACACCATGTTATGACTATAAACAAAGTCACCTCTAGATTTAAGGATAATTTAGTTTTTGACTTGTAATATCATTTCATGCTTTGATAAATAATGTTTTGTCGCTATGCATGATTATGGCCATTATTTCTCTATTAGTTGGTCGCTCCCAGTCTTTTGCTAGCCTTCACCCTGTACTGAGTATGAGCTCTACTCGTGCATCCAACTCCTAAAAACCAAAGTTTTCCAATGTGTCCACCATACCTACCTATATGTGGTATTTCACCGCCACTCCAAGTAAATTTCTCGTGTGCTACCTTTAAACCTTCAAAACTATTAAACCTCTTTTGTGTTCCTGTTTTAGCTCATGGGGAAGTTGTTTAAAGTTTATCATGGTTTATGTCAAGCAAAGTTGTTCTCCCTTATTTTGCCCGATGAGTATGGAATTTGTGCTCATCTAAATTTTTAGAGAGATGGTGCAAAATAATATGAACTCAAATAATATAAAAAGACACTTCCCCATGGTTTGATGAATGTTGGTGGGCACCCGTGGATACGGCTAGCTCTGGTTTGTGAAAGGCAAGGTGGGGGAAGTGCCAACCTTAAGAAAAAATGCTAATGGAAACCGCTCTAAAAAATCTAAACATTTTTCTTGACATGGATTATGATAAGTTTTTCATTACCATTCGTTGACATAGACATACACCTCTCTCAAAAATTCTTTTTAATACCTCTATTTTATTAAATAAAAAGATCTAGCATATGAGTAATCCATGCTTCTCTGTGCGAAGGACCTTTCTATTAATTTTATGCTGAGTATCCATCTCCTTAATTTATGCACTATTTAAGAGAGCATAGTTGTCATTCTGAGTATAACGCGCATAGTCCCAAAATTTATTATTGATTGATTCATGATTATGGTATTGCTTGCTCTCAAATTATTTGTATTTAGTCACCATTTACACTTTGAAGGTGTCCTGGCATTTATGTTTTGCTACCACACGAAGGACAAGATGGATACCATTTTATTACATATCACTTTCAATACTTCATTATTTATTGTCATTTATTTGTGTTACTTTTACAAAGTTTACATTAGTTCAAATAATATTTATCATGCCTTTGTTAAAGTACTTTGATCTCAGCTTGCAATGCTTTTACATAACATTGATCAAGATTGTGTTAGCTTCATGTCACCTTAAAAATTATTTTGTTATCACGTACTTACTTGAGGACAAGCAGGAGTTAAGCTTGGGGATGCTTGTATGTTGCAAACGTATCTATAATTTTTGATGCCCCATGCTTGTTTTCTACCCAATACCTTTTGTTATCCACATGTATTATCATGTTTTCCCTTTGTTTTCCGGATGTTTTCATTGACTAACCTATTAACGAGATGCCCCAGGCCAGTTGTTGTTTTCTGTTGTTTTTCTATTTCAGAAAAATTCTTAAAGAAATATTCTCGGAAAGGGATGAAAATCCACAGAGATCGTTTTTTACCCAGAACAAAGATGGAGACTGAAGAAGTGCTGGAGGGGGTCGAGGGGAGCCCCGGGGGGGGGGGGGCTCCTAGACGCGACTCCACCCTAGGTCGCGCCTGGTGGAACCCTGGCTGCCCTGGCCACAGATACGTTGCGAACGTATCTATAATTTTGCATGCTCCATGCTTGTTTTCTGTCCAATACCCTTATGTTATTATCATGTTTTCACATGTTTCCATTGGTTTTCCAGATTTTTCCATCGACTAACCTATTAACAAGATTCCTCAAGCCAGTTGTTGTTTTTTGCTATTTTTCCATTTCAGAATAGTTCTGAAGGAAATATTCTCGGAAAGGGCTGAAAATCCACGGAGGTCATTTTGTACCCGGAACAAATACAAAGTCCAAAGAGGAGCCGGAGGGGGGCCAAGGGACACCAGGAGGGTGCCAGGCGCCGCCCCTCCCTAGGACGCACCTCGTGGGCCCCTGGCGCCCTTGGCCACCGCCTCTTGGTGCCTCTTCGCCCACAAATTGCCCTAAACCCTAAAAATAACGGGGACATAGTTAATTGCCATGAAACATACAAAGAGGCGCCGTCACCTCGAAATTTCAATCTAGGGCTTCTGGAGTCCTGCTCTAGCACCCTTTCGGCGGGGGGAATCGTCATCGGGGGCCTTTGCATCAACCGTTCTTCCTCTGTGATGCTTCATGAGTAGTCCCCCATGGACTACGGGTTTGTAGATGTAGCTAGGTGGTGCTCTCTATCTCCCTTGTTCCTCAATACAATGTTCTCACTTGAGATCCATATAATGTAAAATTGGTGTTGTGTTTATTGAGATCCGATGAATTGTACATTATGACTAGTTTTTGAGTTGTTAAATTAGCGATTGTTGCAACCTTACTATTATTATTGCTTGTTGCTAGTGCATGAGTAGCATGATTTCAGATCTAAACTCTTTATGTTTGCATGAATATAATTGTTGTTTGGATCCTACCTGCAAGTTGTATGCACATATTATAGTCCGGAACCTAAGACCCCAAGGTGACATGGTTGGGATATGGGGGGGCTATATTTTGAGGATTACATGTGTTCACTAAAGTTATAATGCTTTGTTCCGGTGCTTGGTAGAACAAGCACTTTAATTACCATAAGTTCCTTATTTGGCCCCGTAGCAAAGGGATGGTTGGACAAAAGATGTTGTACGAATTCTCATAGCGAGTGGATACAAGTATATACGGAACACATGCCTACGTATGATTTACTAGTTGAATAAGTCTGTCATAAGTTAGTCCCAATTTTAGTCAATTTCCCAACCGTGATTTGTTCACCCGACACAGGTTTTTTTTCAAAAAAATTACCATAGGGCAAAGACCCTATGGTGTAGATTTCAATTATATGCTGAAAGCCAGGAGCTTACAAAGAGTTGGGGGGAAGGGAGAGAATTACAAAAGGATTACAATTAGGTAGGGAAAAGGTGAATTTGAAAGTAAATAAACATTAGGAAAAGATATCTGAGATCCAATCAAAAATATCTTGAACAATCAAGGGGGATACCCTATGTTGGTGGAGTAGAAGATCATTTTGAAAGGTGACCTTCCATCTGGTGAATGTTGGAGTGATGCCATTGAAGATACAATCGTTTCTGCCTCTCCATATGTTCCAGCATACACAAACAAATATTTCAGTGAAGAATGCTCCTCTAAAACCCTTTTTGGCTCGAAGAAATCTTTGGGAGAAGGGGAGGGACATATCCCAATGTATTCTAGTAAAGGATCAGCATTTGGCAGCAAACGTGCATGAAAAGAAGAGATGATCACGATCTTCTCTAGCACTCTGATCACAGAGAATGCAATTTGGTCCCCCCTCAAACGACCAATGTTTCCTGAGCATTAAGTCTTTAGTGTTGAGTTTGTCCATGTGAAGCAGCCAGGCAAACACACGCTGCTTGGGGAGGCATTTACCCGACACAGGTTTTATTGCTTGGAGAGTTACCTCTAGTGAAACTACGAACCAAGATCCATCTTTTACTATTATTGCTACTGTTTTCTCATGATCTTACCTTGCTGGTCCGTTTACATATTACATATATCACTTATTTCACTCTGTATTTGACCACATTCACTATCTTTTCGCTGAACCAGTGCATCTGTACAACTACCATTGTATTAGGTGTGTTGAGGATGCAAGAGAATCATCTCATCACCACTCCATCCAGTGTTTTATTGCACATTTGTTACTAATATCTTTTGCTAAGTACATCTCAGGTGTGGCTGAATGAACAACTCATCTGCTAAGGCTTATAGGTATTCTTTGGCTCTCCTTGTGTCGAATCAATAAATTGGGTTACACTTATCCTCGAAGACTGCTGCGATCCCCTACACTCATTGGTCATCAATACTATTTACTGGCGCCGTTGCCGGGAAGCATAGCTCTATCTATAAGCTTACTTGGGAAGTACTCTCTTGCTTTGTACTTGATTTATTATTCTTGCTACCAATAATTAATTTATTTGAAACTAGATCTTATTGGCAAGGTGGGTCCACGGAAGATCAACAAAAATATTATAAGGGATACCGCTTGTCTGAAAAAGGGAAACACTTATGGATAAAAATAAATAAATTGAATTCGTATGCTAGAAACGTGTGCTCTATATTTGATATATCTTATTGCTGTGATAAAACTTGTTGCTATATGGATTTTAAATACCTTCCTTTGCAATGTGCTTGTAATACAAATAAAACTATATCCTCTTATGCTTTGGGAAACTATGACTTTTATGATGTGGAACAAATTGAAGATTTGTTGCTTGGATGGTTGCTATTGAAATTGATTCTTTGCTTAAAAATAAAGATGATGCTTCTTATAAATCTAAAATTTGTGTTATACTTGAATATTTCCATGATTATTATGAGAACAATGGCTATATTATTAGATATATTAATAGTTTCTCTCCTCCAAAGGAAGAGACTAATGCCTTGTAGCATTCCCACATTTAAATAATGTAAGAACACCTGTGTTAGTGTGCTAGTCCCTGGATCAATTGCTAGGCACCATAGTACAAAATGAAATATCATGCAATTGCGTCAAATTCTATTACATCGCATGATCCAGTCTTTACAAAATAATGTTACAACTTGTATAGTCTTAGAAGACTAGCAGAAAACAAAGTAATACAACGGAAAACAAAGTACAACATTGAGCCCATCTTCTTCATGTGCCACAGGCAAAACATGTTGGCGATAGTCTCGAGATCCTAAACGAAATCCTCACACGTCTTCAGGTTCATCTGCAGGATGGAATATGCAGCCACAAGGTAGTCAATACAATTTAATGTATTGGCAAGTAACACTATGGTGGATATAAATGGCAAGACTAATACTACATGCTTATTTGGCTGAGTAGAGTTTAGGCTAAGCTCGCACAAAGCTAGTTTTCTCCTATCACTTTTGTAAAACAAAATTTTCTTTCCAAAAGGTGGCAGCATTGGATTTAGATTCAAGCACCACAACTAATGTTCACTTGTTCAAAATTTTACTTATTCAAAATAGTGATGTGATTCTTCCGTCCATCCTTGTCCAGCTGCTCATAGTTGTCCATAACCGGGGACACAGCTAAGATCTTAGTTTGTTGACTCTGTAGAGTTTGTGCACTTTCTTCTTCAGACTCAAATCAACCCAAACATCCTATACACCCTCAGTGCATTAAGGAAAGGAGAAGAATTGAGACGACATCTTTCAGAAGAAAGAATTCAACCCAATGGCAAGACCCGTTCCACCTATAATTATGCTACATATGCTTGTCAAGCCCAGGATGAACCCTCACAACTTAGTTGATCAAGACAGAGCCCATATGACTAAAGGCTGCACTGGAAGCAATCAAAACTCGGGCAACTTCATAATCACTTTGTTCCTGGGTGGCATTCCTTCAAGTGAACACCCCTCGGGGAGACACTCAACTTTCAACAGCCCCGCACTACCAATCCACCCAGGTGGTTCAATGAAGTTGTTACTTAGAATTTTACCACAACATTAAGTAAAACAATTTTTGTAGCAAGGCTAAGCATGAAGTAAGTACCAAGGCTTCAAAATAACAAGGTATAAGGATGGCTATACACTACTAGGATATAGCATTGCACAATATAACTTAGTAAAATTTCCTATCAGGCATACTACTCAAAATCAGCTAATGCATATAGAAAATAATGGGTAGCTGTATGGTGTGTTACTTGCCTTATTGAAGTTGGTGAAGAAATCAAGCTCTCTTCTCAAAAGATCGTTGCTGTCCGTACAATCTATTCATGGAAAACACAATAACAAAATAAACAAGCATTCTAACAATCATACAAACAAATTAAGAAAACATACAAAGTAACAACCATAGAAAAAGGGTTTATTATTAGCTACTATGGCATGCGTTGGTTAAAGCCGAAGTTTGAAAAGATTCATACTATGATGGATCCATAAGTAAGTTCCAAAAAAACACTTGGGTTGGACTAGGTTGAGTTTGAAGTGATCAAACTTTATTATAACCATACTTGTCGAGGAAGTTCCAAGAGTTCACCAAGTTGATCTCACTATTTCAACTAAAGTAACACATAACAATGTGTAACACTTAGTCATTTTAATTTTGGGTTAAGGTGGGTCTAGGTTCTACTAACTTCATAGCAATAGAGATAACAAGATAAAGTCTTGGGATTTTCCATTTGGGTCAATGGTTGGACAAAACAACTTGTTATTCTTCAACTTCTATGGGTTTCTCCAAGTCTTCCCATGTTGGTCTTCTTGAAGATCATCTTCATGCTTCTATTCTAGTCTTGTTCCTTGGATGGATTCTTCTCTTGGTCTTGATAGATTCTTCATGGCTTTCTCACTAGTTGGTCCAAGGTGGGATGGGCACAAAAATACCACTAAGTCAAAACAAAAAAGAAAGGAAATGAGAAGGAAGATAGAAAGAGAAAGGGGTTGGTCTTCTTCTTGATTTCTTCATGAATTTTCACTTCCTCGAGTTGCTTATAGTTGTGGAGTACAAGTATTTTCTTCAAAATTTCTTCAATGATCTTCCTTGTAGCTCTTCATGTTGCCATCAAGTTGAATATGAAGTTTCCTCCTTGTGCTTGAGTCTTGATCTCTATTTTGCTAAGTTGATGAATTCTTGAAGCAGGAATGGGGAGTGGAGAAGTAGATAGAGAACTATGGTACTGGTATTTAAGGTTCATTACTTGGTCTTATATGTGATTAACACATACTAGGGACTTGGTCTTGGCTCCAAATAGCCACAACAAGGTTAAAGGGGATAGAAGCAAATTCTATGGTATAGCAACTATGTGGATCACTATGATGGAAGTTTGGCTAAAATTACATGGTCATGGTCCAAGGGTTCCCAAAATGTTTAGGTAATGATGTCTCTGGTTCAAGGTTACAAAAAAGGAACAATTTTGCAAAAGGAACTATATTGGAATTATTTATAGAATTAAATCTATGTCAAAAATACTCAAATAGACAACTTAATTCTATATTCAAATTTAGTTTGTTCAAAAACTATTTTGGGACATAGGGTATGAAAGTACACATCCTAAGGTTTCCAAATATATTTTATTTGCAATTTTGGATTTGTAGAATTTGAATTATGCCAAAATTCATCAAACAAGCATATTTGAAATTGAACCAATTTAACTTTGTCAATTTTGAATTTGAACAGTGCTAAAAGATTATACACATTCCGGGGATTTCAAAAAGTCCAAGTTTATCAAATTTAGCCTAGTGGTTAAAAATTCATAAGGTTTCTAAGCTGCAGGGACTTTTCTGCAAGTATGTCCAATAATTCTAGCGGGAGAAAATTCAAATAAAGGCTGGACCACGTGGCTGGATCTGATTGGGCCGGGTTGCTGACTAGACGCTAGCGTGGCGCACTGACTAGGCGCTGACATGTTTAAGTGATTGGTTGTGGGGCGTCAAATCCAGATCCAACGGCTGTGTAACGGTTCATTTGGGGGGGGGGTTCTAATCCAGGCCGTGCATCCAAATCGAACAATAGAGAGAGGGAGAGGGATCTCACTGAGGGTTTCCACCGGAAATGGCGGCGCGGTGGTGCTGCGCCTTCGGATCTCGACGACGACGGCGTTCCGGTGGTCTTCCTGCTCAACGGAGGTGACCATGGTGGTCAGCGTGACGCGGGGGAAACGGTGGAGGCAACGGCATGCTCGGAGACGGACCTTATCAACGGCACAGTGCTGCTGCTGCTGCTCAAGCTCCGGTGAGCACAGAAGTGGACGGCGAGAGGAAACCGGCCGAAATCGGCGAAGAACGGCGTCGGCTGCTGCAAACTCCAGCGAGGAATCACAGTGGTGTGGCCGCGGGATTTGGAGAGGGGGCAGAGAAAGGAGAGGGGCTCGGTGGCTATTTATAACACCGAGGAAGGGAGGGTATAAAGGCCTTAATGGACGGAATTTGTGCGGTGAATAAATCCGGCCGTGACTGCAGCACTTGCCTTCCGTGAGGGAAACAAAGACGACGTCATCGGTGACGTTCAGGTAGGTCCCGCGTGGAAGGGAGAGAGGGAGGGGGAGCTGAGTCGTGGGCTATTCTACTGGCCGTTTTCCTTGGCTGCTGGTGGCCGCGCGCGTGCGAGAGGGAGAGAGGCACAGTGGTGGGCTGATTTCCTCTTTTCTTTTTCTGTTTTCTATTTTCTTTAATAAACCATAATTATTAATTTATAAAGCCAAATGAGTACAAATTTGTTTCTATAATTTTGTAAAAATAAAACCTTTCAAAAGAAAACATATGTGTGTTGTTTTAACACACTTATTTTTTTTCAAAATATGATTAAATTACGCCATTTTAAATAGAAAAATAAATAAATATAAATAATGGTCAATTAAATTTTTAGTGGCATCCTATAAGTTAAATATTATTTTTGAAAGTCATTATTACTCATTCTTCCTATTATTATATTTAAAATATGAGTAAACCCTCATAGCAACTAAATGTGCTTTTCTAATTATAAAATAATTGACACTTTGAATTGGGGTTTAAAATAATTCAGAGGAGAATCACAAATTCCAATATTGTTTTCCATGGTTCTTTACTTGTTTTCATAAACAAAAAATAACTTGTATAAACACTTTATGGTTAATACTTGGTATAATATTTGGATAAAACAAAATGGAAAACAACTTTCTTATGTAAAACCAATTTACATTCTTAAGGTTTGAAAATTGAGTAATTAGTTTCTTTGCATAAATATCTATTTTGAGGATTAAGGGGTTTAAGAAAATAGAGGCAGATTGGGTTATAAAACATCCAGTAGCATTGGAGAAACAATTAATGTTTACTTTGTGTTTGAGTTTTACTTGGTTTTTGATGGCTTGCATTAGTAGAAAACAAAAAAAAATTGTGATTTTTGAACTTTCCAAAAATCATGGATGTTACATGCCTTGAAGGAGCCTATGGAAGAAGAAATTGCTGGAACTGGAGGCTCATTGGAAGAAAAAGAGGAGGAGAGTGATGATAAAAAGGAGGAAGAATGGAGTAGCTACCCGTGTCTATCTTCTAATGAGAGTAACTCTTTATTTTATTGCCCTCCATGCTTGGCAAAGTAGGATGAGTGATGTACTGATGAATGTGATGATCCTATTGATTCTTTTGGAATATCCCTTTTTGATTAAATTGATACTTGCTATACTTATGCCTTGATGCTTCTATGAATTAAACTTGTGAGATTGATGTTGCCAATGTTATTTATGATAATCCAAGATAGTTTGATAAGTCCTATGATAATCCTCTATTTATTCCTACCATTGATATGCATGATAATGAGGAAGTTTGTTTGGAAATTTTATATGATAATGCTCTAGATGATGGTCCTATGTTACTTGATGCTATAAATTATAATGCTATTGAAAATGGGATTGCTATAAGGTGTCCCATACATTTGGAGTGTGATCAATCATCTTGCTACAATATTGCTAAAAGTGGGTTGGATGAAGTCATGATTTTAAATTGTAATCCAAAATTTTGGAGCTTGATATGTTATGTGCTTTTAGATCATGACAAACATGCTTTATGTGATAGTTATATTGTTGAGTTTGTTCATGATGCTACTAAAAATTATTATGAGAGAGGGAAAATATGGTTGTAGGAATTTTAGTGTTACTAAAACACCTCTTTTTATATTGGAAATTTTGAAGTTTGTTCATGATGCTAGTTTTTTATTTATTTATTTACAATATTCCTATGCATAGGAAGTGGGCCAGACTTAAATGTGTTTCATATTTTCTATTTTATGCTCTCTTTTTCCTCAACTACTATTTCTTGTGTGAGCATCTTTGAAATTACTTAGCCTATTTTAATGTCTATAAAGAAAGAGCTCTTGGGAGACAACCCTTGTTATTTTGTTCTTTTAGTTTTAGTTTGTTTTTACTTTCATTTTTGAGATGTTTTATATCTCCTTTATTGGTAGGGAACACGAATTACAAAAATATAGTTCTACTTTTTATCTCAAAACTTTTCAAAAAAAGAAGTGATTAAGAAGGTGAGCATTGATGAAATAGCGGTCGACCTTGAACACTTGTGTTTATGCCTATGGAAACAATGTAAAAATTCTCATGGAATCTTATGAGATAAAACATATTTTTCTTGTGTTTTATTCAATTGTATCATAGAAATAAAGTCCCTTAAAATAAATGCCTAGCTAAAAGGCGTTAAAAAAAGTGTTTGTGGGAGGAAACCCACTTTGTTTTCCTCCGTTATTTCTTCGTTTTATTCTGTTTTATTTTGTTATTTTGTTTCTTGGAAGTTTTTACCTCTGTAGAAGCTTCCCATTATCCTTTTTATTTCTTTTTTGTGCCAAGAGCAACATCTAATTGAGAGGTAGTGCGATTTGGGGAAGTTGCTGTTCTGAAATAGATTTCTGGTTTGTTACAAAAAACCTTATATCTCTCATCTAGAACGTCGTATGGCTTTGAAAAAAATAGAAACATTCCCCAGGTTTTTATATAAGTTTACTTAGTTTCCCACTTTTTTATTTGAGGAAAATATTATTTTATAAAAAAATCATCTTTACCGACTGCTCTATTTTGACAGATTTCTGCCAATATTTGCATTTGTGTCTTAATCTCTTTCTTTTGGTGTTCTTTTGATGTGAAGAGATTTAGAAGAAGTTGTGATAGTATCTAATGTTTTAAATTTATTGTTAGACTTGTGTTGAAACTGAACCGAGTGGATTTATTATATTGATTACACTAACATTGCTAATGAAGATTGTAAGAAGTTTTAGGTGGAGGAAGTTTTCAACTGTAGGGGGGGAGGGGATGATATGAGAATATGAAGGATGGACAAAATCTCAAGCGTATGGATTCCCATGTCACCCCAATACATATCCAAGAAGTACAAGCGTCAAAGCTTGAGGACGCCCAAGGCATCCTCTTCTTCATCAACAAAAATACCAGGTTTCTTTCAAAACACTATATTTTCATTGCTTCAGATTATATATGTTATTCTTGGAGCTTCATTTTATGTTGCTTTCAGTTTTGTTTTGTTTTATTTTATTTATCTTTTGCTTGTATCCTAGATTTTTTTTAGTTTGTAGAGAAACACGCTCCGTTTTCATTGCCTAGAACACTCTAGTTTTCACTATTATTGTCCTGTGAGTGTTGAGTTTTTTCTAGTAATGTGTTTAGCTCTTGTTTTTCATTCTTATTTTGTTCAGAGATTGTTGGTTTTCTTAAGTTATATATGAATGTATCTCTGGTCTTTGATGATTATTTTCTTTGAGAGTTGTTTCAAATAAGTTGATTGGTGTTGGAGAAGAGTAAATTATTTCATGCTTATAGTGGTTCAATAGATAGCTTGTTTTGACTGTGGTTTAGGATTTGGCATGTCATGTTAGATGTTATTTTAATTGTTTACTTAGTTATTTATGATGTATCATGACTAGTCTCAAATAGCCGAGTGTGCTTAATGTGTCACTGAAATTAATCATGTGTTGTTTCATCATATTGAAGCATGGTTTTGTGGTATTTCTCCTTTGAATGATTTATCTAGATTGAATTGGTGCATGCTCACACCATGATATGAAAACAAACAAAGTCACCTCTAGCCTTGATTATCATTTAATTTTTGACTTGTAATATCACTTCATGCTTTGATTAATGATGTTTTGTCGCTATGCATGATTATGGCCGTTATTGCTCTCTTAGTTGGTCGCTCCTAGTCTTTTGCTAGGCTTCACCTATACTGAGTATGAGCTCTATTCGTGCATCCAACTCCCGAAAAAACCAAAGTTTTCCAAATGTTTCCACCATATCTACCTATATGTGGTATTTCACCGCCACTCCAAGTAAATTTCTCGTGTGCTACCTTGAAACCTTCGAAATTATTAACATGTTTTGTTCCTATTTTAGATCATGAGGAAGTATTGAATGCTTTATTATGTTTTCATATTTGATGGCTTCACACCTGACTAGCACGAATAATGTGCTAGTCCTTAATATTGCAAAAAGAGCATGCATCTGGATGCCCAGCCCAAAGTAAGCTACAACAATAACGTTAAAATCTTCTCAGACTATGGACTTGAGAAATCAATGAACTTAGCTTGTGCAAACAAGGAGACAAGGGAATGTTATGATTATCCTACGGAAGACTCTCTTGAAGCCATTAAACATGAAATGATTATAGATCATTTGATAGTATTCGTTGACATAGACATACACCTCTCTCAAAATTGATATTAATATCTCTGTTTATTAAATAAAAAGCTCTAGCACATGAGTAATCCCTACTTCCCTCTGTGAAGGGCCTTTTTTTTACTTCTATGTTTAGTCTTCATCTTCTTACTTTATGCACCAGTTAAGAGAGCATAGTTGTTATTCTGAGTATAATATGCATAGTCCCAAAATTTATTATTGATTGATTCATGATTGTGGTATTGCTTGCTCTCAAATTATTTGTATCTAGTCACCCTTTAAACTTTGAAGGTGCCCTAACATTTAAGTTTTTCTACCACACAAAGGACTAGCTTGATACAGCTTTATTATGTTTTTCTTTATCATTGGAACAAACGTGTCACTCATACGTCTCCAACGTATCTATAATTTCTGATGCTCCATGATAATATTATGCCAATTGCTACATGTTTTCTCCCTTCTTTAAGTCATTTTTATCGATTTTCCTGGACTAACCTATTAACAAGATGCCAAGTGCCAGTTCCCTGTTTTCTGCTATTTTTTATTTCAGAAATGTTGTTCTCGAAATATTCTCGGAATTGGACCCCACAAAGCTCGAAGTGCCTATTTCCCCCGGAAGCATCCAGAAGACCGAAGGGGAGTCGAAGAGCGACACCAACCTGGTGTGGGGCCCCCAGGGCTCCACCTCTCTGCCCTTTTGCCTATTTATTCCACCCGGATGGAAAACCCTAGGCACCTGATCAAAAATCCCCAAAAAGTTCTGCAACCGCCGTCATCGTCAACCCTTGATCAGGGGGGTTCTGAAGCTGTCACCGGCACCTTGCCGGAGAGGAAATCATCACCGGAGGATTCTCCATCACCATGCCTGCCTCCGGAGTGATGCGTGAGTAGTTCATCCTTGGACTACGAGTCCATAGCAGTAGCTAGATCGTTGTCTCTTCCTCATATGCCTCCATGTTTAGATCTCGTGAGCTATGTAACATGATCAAGATTGTTCTTATGTAATTCCATGTGCTGTGTTTGCTGGGATCTGATGAATATTGAACTTATGCCAAGTTGATTCTAGTCTTTATTGCATATTCTATTTGTGATCATGCATGCTTTCCGTTGCTAGTGGTTGCTCTGGCCAAATAGTTGCTAGTGACTCCAAGAGGGAGTATTTATGCTCGATAGTGGGTTGATGCCTCCTTTTCGCCTGTGCTCGAGTGACAGAAACGTGACGGGGGAGGATTGGTTGTTGCCACTAGGGAGAAAACAGCGGTGTGAGTGCCCGCGTGTACAATCATTGCTTACATTACACACATTGTTTAATGCAGTTATCTGTTGCTTGCAACTTAATACCTAAGGGGGTTCAGTTGATAACCTGAGGGTGGATTATTAGTCATAGATGCAGTTGGATTACAGTCTATGTATATTGTTGTAATGCCCGCACTAAATATCATAGTTTTCATCATGTCATGAATGTTCACTACGGTGCAACCTTTATTTGTCAATTCCCCAGCTGTAATTTGTTCACCCAACATGCTATATTGTATGGAGAGACACCACTAGTGAACCTATGAACCCCGGTCCATTTTCTTACACTGTTAAACAAACCTCTGCAATTTCCTGCTTTCTTTACTTACTGCAAGCATACATCATTTTCCACACTATACATCTAATCTTTGTTTTCAGCAAGACCGGTGAGATTGACAACCTCACTGTACCGTTGGAACAAAGTATTTTGGTTGTGTTGTGTGCAGGTTCCGCGTTGTGGCTGACACAGGTGAGCCATCGCCACCGTCAGTGGCATCAACCTTCCAAAGATCCTCTTTCTCCTACTGGATTGATAACCTTGGTTCTTAACTAAGGGGAAAACTCCTACCGTTGTGCTCATCACACCCTCCTCTTGGGGTCTCCCAACGAGTGCAAGATTTGCACCATCAAGGACTTTTTCTGGCGCCGTTGTCGGGGAGAAGGAAGTCTTCTAGCAAGGGGAGTATCTCACTCTCAACCTCTTTATTTTGTTTATTGTATTGTTTTTATTTTTGTCTTGTTTTTCTTCTTTATACCAAAAACACAAAAAAAAAATTCTTATTCTAGTTGTTATTTTTGCTTTATCATGCTTGATATCAATGTTTGATGCCTTTGAAACTAGATCTTATATGCAAGTTGGATATTATAAGGAACACCGCTTGTCACAAAAAGGAATACACTTATGGGAGCAAATTAATAAATTGCATGACTATGCTAAAAACGTGTGCTCTACTTATAATGTTACTTATTGCTTTGATAAATCTTGCTGCTGTAGGAGGTATAAACACCTCCCTTTTCAATGTGAGTATAATGATGATGTTACCATATCTTCTTATGTTCAGGGAAATTATGAATTATATGATGTGGAACAAATTGAAGAATTTATTGCTTTGAAGGGTGCATTTGAAATTTCCTATTTGCTTGAAAGTATTGATGATGCACTTTATAAATATGAAATTTATGCTATACTTGAATATTGCTTTGATAATTACAAGGATTGTAATTACTACATAATGGAATATCTTAATAAATTCTCTCAACCTAAGGAAGTAACTGATGCCTTGCAGGAGCCTATGGAAGAAGAAATTGATGAATCTGGAAGCTCATTGGATGAAAAAGAGGAGGAGAGTGATGATCAAGAGGAGGAAGAATGGAGCTACCCATGTCTAGCTCCCAATGATAGTAACTCTTTAACTCATACATTATTTGATGAAATTGATACTTTCTATACTTGTGACCTTGATACTACTATGAATGAAACTTATGAGAATGATATTGCTACTATTATGTGTGATAATCCATGCTACTTGGATAAATCTTATGATAATGCTTTTGATGATGTTCCTATGTTACTTGATGTTATAAATTATAATGCTACTGAAAATAGGACTGCTATAATGTGTCCTATACCTTTTAAGAGTGATCAATCATCTTGTTTTACTATTGATAAAAGTGGGAAGAAAGAGGAGCTTATTTTAAATTTTGATCCCACTATTTTTGAGCTTGATATGAATTGTGTTATTTTAGACAATGACAAACATGCTTTATGTGATAGTTATTGTCATGGTATCGATCACGACAGGACCAAAAGGGAGATCCAAGAGGTGTTTAAAGAAGGGAAAGGCTAGCAAGCGGTGGTGTTGGCGTGGGATTGGAGAGCAAGCGTGTAGACACACGATGTACCGAGGTTCAGGGCCCTCTCGTCGAGGTAAAACCCCTACTCCTGCTTCTCTCTTCTTTCTATTGATGTACAGGCTACAAGATTATTCTCTGAGCTCTCAGTCTCTCAGCGTATTTCTCTCAAAGGTGGAAGAAAAGGGGGCTCGGTCCCCTGCTACTGAGGCCCTCCAGCCCTTATATACTGTTGGGCTGGTCGGCTTACAACTGGGCCCGACAAGTACAAGACCAGCCGGGGAGATTCTCGGGACAAACGCCTTCGTCCTTTGGCCCTCGAGCCCGGATGGTGTCGTACCGCGCACCGTACGCTGGCAGCGCCTTGCTCATCTTGGAGTACCCGGCAGCCACTCCCGGCTGCCCGACTGCCCATGCCTCTGTACCGTGGCCGTACGCCGGGTACCCCGAGCCCATGCGGCTGGTACCGGGCAGAGTAGGCAAGTACCGGCTAGCCTGAGTTGATATATCCTAGGCCGTACGCGGGTACGGCCCAGCCCATGCCGGAGTACCCCGAGCAGCCGGAGAGTAGGTGTACTGCGCCGCATAGGGTGGCATTGTGGCCCTCGTGAGCCTAGGAGTTGGCGTGTTGGCCAGGCTTCAACGTACTGGTTGACCTTGGGGAGCAGCCGGATGGCGGCAACGCCTGGGTGGTTAGTCCGGTTGCCTCTACCTGTCGGCTGCCCAGTTGGCAAGCGGGCATCCGCCTCCGTCTGGATGGTGGGTAGAGGCTCGATCGTTATCCTGCGCACTTGGCCTTGTCAAGACACGGAACGTAGGCACTAGGCTTCTTTTTCCCGCGTCATCAAAGTACCCGGGGACCATTCCCCCAACACTAGCCCCCGAACAGGTGGGAGTTAAGGAGCCGGTGCGCCGGGTGCGAGGCTCCTGCCTGTTCTTCTGGCTTTTGCCGGCTCCCCTAGCCGGTGAGGCGTACGATGCCTATGAATCTCCGCAGGGCCGGCTGGTGGTGACGTCACGGTTTGCTC
This sequence comes from Alopecurus myosuroides, assembly GCA_028641055.1. Taxonomy (NCBI): domain Eukaryota; kingdom Viridiplantae; phylum Streptophyta; class Magnoliopsida; order Poales; family Poaceae; genus Alopecurus; species Alopecurus myosuroides. The sequence continues at coordinate 422,504,433 of CM054059.1, forward strand.
GGGAGACGTTGATGATGACGCGAAGGGTCGTGTGGGCCTGCGGACGCAGCCAAGTTGTTGTCGTCGCTTCGTTTCTTATGCTGGGATCTTCTGTGGCTTGAAGAGCCGTTGCGGATCTTTCGCGGCGCACTACCCTCCACTCCTCGTTTCTCGCGCCACGTGGCGCGATCGTGGGTAGAGGTTCCGCCATGCGTCGCGCATCTGTTGGCCCCAGGCCCGTTCTTGCTGCTTCCATTCTCGAACGCTTCTCCCCCTCCCGCGCCCTTCTCGCTGCTTGCTGCGCCGCCGCTGCGTGCATGTCTTCAACCTCCCCCACACCCCCGGCGAGGACCATGGCCGGCTCGAGGAGAGAGATGGCCGTTGCCGATGAGGCGCCGAAGAAGGGCTCCTGGGCGTGCTCTTGCGTGACGCGGGGGACCTCCGCCACTACCGGGGCATGGGCTTCTTTGGCCCGGCGTCGACGGTGGCGGTGACGAGCTGCATCCGCACGGAGGAGACTGAGCTCGACGAGGGGCCCCGGACGGTGCTGCGCGCCCCGCCGGAGTTCGAGCTCTCACCGCGACCGCAACCGAATGAGCGGGTGTTCTTCCTCTCCCACCTCTACCGCGGCCTCGTGCCTCGGGTGAGTGTCTTCATCATTGCCTTCCTCTCCCACTTCGGGCTCTAGATTCACCATCTGGGGCCCAACGCGATGACGTACCTGGCTTACTTCGTAAGCCCGTGTGAGAACTACCTGGGCATCAGACCCAGTTTGGATCTGTTCGTCCGCCTGTTCTTCCTCAAGGGAGGAACCGAGGTGGCGCAGGGGCCGCTGGTGAAGTGCGGTTGCACGATCATCGTGGCCCGGCAGGGCACCCATCTGCCCCGATTGATCCTGGCCGAGTCGGCGTGGATGTGGAAGCAGACGTACTTCTACGTCGAAGACCTGCAGGGCGGCGACCAGATCGGCCTCGAGCCCTTCGTCGACCGGCTTCCCAGCTCCGCCAACTGGACGGATAGGTCCCGCGGGAACACGCGGGAGTGCGAGGAGATGGTGGCCCGGATACAAGAACTCATCAACAGCGGGCTGACCAGACGGGACCTGATGCTTGCATGGATGGCGCCCCGGCTGATGCCCCTTCGTCACCGGTCGCACAAGATGTGCTTCACCTCTGGGCCGGATGACCCCAACTGGGCGTCGCTGCAAATCAGATGCGCGCCTTGGCGCCCAAGGAGGTAGTGGGCGAGCACTGGGAGTACGGCGTGGAGCCCTTCAATCGCCAGCATCGCCCTCCCCAGGTAATAATCTTCGTTGCCCGGCTGGTTCTCTTCGTCTTCTCTTCCGGCTGGTTCTTGATATTTTGTGGCGGGTTCCATCTCTTCGCGATCCAGCTCACGGAGGACAGGCCCGCAATTTCTCCCGTATCTGCTGCCGCTACCACCTCCAGCGCAGCCGGCGCCAACCCGTGACGGTAAGCACCCCGGAACGGACGATGAAGTCATTGATCTCGACGAGGGTTCTGACGCCGATTCGCCGGCTTCTTCGCCATCTCCGATCAAGCGGCGCCGGGGTACCAGCTCGAGCAGCCGATAGGCGGTATAGGAGGAGCCGAAGGGCAAGCGCGAACGCGACGCGGTGCCTCCTCTTGGGAGCGTCCGACGACTGAGGATGGGCCCGCCTCCCGTCGTGTCAGGGTAATTTTTTCGTCTTCTTTTCTCCTTCTTCCGTCAGGCGCATTTTCGTACTTAGCGGCCTGGTTTCTTCTTCGTTGCAGGGACGCAGTCCCTTCCAGCCCGATGCCGACTTCGGCTCCCTCGCCGGTTCGGGAGGTCGATCCTCCGGCCGTGGCGGCCCTGGACACGGTCGTAGGCCAGGCGGTTACTGGGGCGGCGGCGGTGATCGAGCCGTGGACCGTTCGCTGGTGCCCACCATGGCTGCGGCGCTGCTTGCAGGTTCTATCCCGGCTGCTCCGAGCGCTGCGCTCCCAATGACGTCCTCCTGCACCACGCTGGCGGTGGTGACGACCTCCTCCGGTGCGTACCGGGGCTTGGTCATGCCGCCTTCCTTCATGGCGCCGATAGGGGCTTTCCCCTTGCCCTCCGCTTCCGGCTCGGAGACGCCGGCGATCCAAACGTCGGCTACCAGGACCATCCGGGCCCCGATCGAACCGCTCGATGCTGGGCGGTCCCTGAAGAGGGACATGGAGGCGGCGGCCTTGGCCAAGGATCTGGCATTGGCGGTGGAGGCCAGCGAGGTCACCAACGGGTTGATGCAGTTACGGGTTCCTTCGTTCTTCTTGATTTTGGCGGGTGCCCGTGCGGCGTGCTCATCCTCTTATTTTTTTCTTAGGACGCCTACCGCCAGGAGGGACGCATTCGGTCTGCCGGTCAGCAGGTCATGAGTAAGTTTCCCTCTTCAGTCAGTTAATTGTTTTCACCGGATGGTGCTGACGCGCTTGCTTACCTTTTCTCCGAAGAGGAGCTGACCGTGCTGAAGGAGGCGGCGAAGAACTCCATCCCGGATGCCCAGGCGGCCCGGATGCTGGACGAGCGCGACAAGCAGCACTCTGAGGCCACCACCGACCTCCGTCGTCGCGCCGAGCAGTCGGACGCCCACCGAGCCGAGGCGGCGCGCCTGGCCACCGCCCTCGCGACTGCCCAATTGGAGCATGCTGCCGCCATGACCAGCCAGCGGGAGGCCTTCCAGCTGGTTGAGGACGCGGTGCAGCCCTCCAAGACCAGCTCGACCTTATCAGCAGCGCCGCCACCGGTATGTTGCTCCTTTCCTGTCAGTTGTGAGGCGGCGTGGGCCTTCCCTCCTGAGCGTCGCTTTCGCGTGCAGGTTACTGCCCGGAGGTGGACGACGTCCTCTGCCATGGCCGCGCCCTTGACCTCCAGGTGGCCGCTGACTCTAAAGCGGTGACCAGCTGGGAGCCCACCGCAGAGGACCGGGTGGCCGCTCTTGGCGAGGAGGGGAAGGCGCTGCGGGAAGCCGGGCAGGCCATCTTCTCGGCGGTCTGGGACGACGCGGTGATGCCGGACATCATGGCGGACTTGGCGACGCGCCTGTAGGAGGTGCCCGAGGTCGTTGACCACCTCGGGGAGTCGGCGACACGGTCGGGTGCCCAGATGGCACTAACCATGATCATGTCATGGTTCACCCGCGGCTTCGACGAGACGGGCCTCAAGCGCACGAACCGTGGCTTCCGCCAGGGGACGAGCTTCGAGGCGCTCCGCGTGCTTCCGGGTGTTCGCCAAGCCGCTAGCCGGCTGGGCAGCTACGTGGACTTGGACTCCTTCTTCCCCGAGGAGCCGGAGGAAGATGTGGCCGCGCAGCTGGAGGTGCCTGCCGTTGGCGCGGCTGGGGCCCGAGTCGAGAATCCGACCACGGTGGTGCCTCCTGCTCCTTCTGCGACGGCGTCGGCTGCTGGTGAAGGAGTTCCAAGAGCCGACTGAGTCCCCGGGATGCCGGGCGTAATTGTTTTTTATCGTCTTTGACTAGTGACATTTCTCCCCGGGATGCCGGGTGGAACTGTAATACTTTGGATATTTTGCTTCATAAGTGCTGAGTGGTTTGCTCTTCTTATTGCTTGTTGCTTGTTTTGCCATCTTTTTTCCTTACCCGGTGGTGGCGTTCTAGCCCGCCCACTTGGTATAGCCCCCGAGATTGGGGTCGGCTGCCCTAGCTAGGCGGGCCTGATCTCAAAAACATGGTTAGGGAAAAAGTTGGCCGGCTGTGCCCTGTGGCCGGGTAGCTGCTGCTCTGTCAAATAACTTTAGACTGTTAAATCATTAGTGCATCAAAACGGAAAGTTGATGGGCAACTTTTAATTTTTGTCGTTTTATCTTAGGGAAAACTCGCACTTGTTCAGCAGGCGGGGTTTAGCGTGTGAGCCCCTTGCCGTCTGGTCCCCACTCTTGCCAATGTGTCAGCCGGGTTGCGGTCTGCAGGTGGAACCGAAGAGGGGGCCGTCTTATCGGGGAAACAGTGGCGAACGGTCGCGTGGTCGAACTCGGGCGAAGTTTTCGCTGTGTCGCTGGGCGACCGACTTTGTCTCGGTCCTTAGTCGTTTTTTTGCGTTCCGGCTGTTTGACTTATGCTCTGGCCGGCTGAACTGCCGGGTTGCGGTCTGCAGCCGGATCCGCAGAATTAGCTTTCGGCGCCGGGTACGCTACTCATTCGACTAATTTCTAAGGCGTGAGGCGGTGGCTTTTGCCGGTTAGTGATGTGAGTGTAGCAGATATGTCGCAAAGGGCGGTCCTCGCAAGCGTTCAGCTCGAGGGTGTCGCCTGATTTTATTGATAACTGGGGTACAGTGTGTTACACTTAGGCGTGGAACATGCATTGTAGCTCTGCGTTCCACGGGCGCTCCGTCTCTTCGTAGGAGGTGTCTGCTTTGTCCTTGCGTGGCTCGCGCATGTCGATGAAGTAGTAGGCGTTGTTGCTCATTGCCTGGCTGACGACGAAGGGGCCCTCCCAGGGGGAGGATAGCTTGTGGAGGCTATTCGTGTCCTGGATCAGCCGGAGCACGAGGTCGCCTTCCCGGAAGGCGAGCGGCTGGATCCTCCGGCTGTGATACCGGCGAAGGTCTTGTTGGTAGACGGCCGATCTGGACAGGTTCAGGTCGCGTGCTTCCTCGAGCAGGTCCACCCCGTCCTAGTTTGCCCGCCTTGCGTCCTCCTAGGTATACATGATGGCTCTGGGGGAGTGGAACTGTATATCAGCCAGGAGGACAGCTTCTGCGCCGTATACAAGGAAGAAGGGCGTGTAACCGGTGGACCGGTTAGGCGTCGTCCTCAGTCTCCATAGGATGGAAGGGAGTTCTTCAATCCAGCAGCCGGGTGCTCACTCGAGCGGGTCGACTAGCCGGGGATTGATGTCGGCTAGGATCAGGCCGTTTGCCCTCTCCACCTGGCCGTTTGACTGGGGGTACGGTACAGACGACAGGTCCAGCCGGATCCCTTTGTCCCTGCAAAACTGCGCGAAGGCTCCCTTGGCGAAGTTCGTGCCGTTGTCGGTGATGATGTTGTGTGGGTAGCCGTAGAGGTAGTTGATGTCTTTGAAGAAAGTGATGACGGTTTGGCCGTCCAGCTTCTTGACCGGCTTTGCCTCGATCCACTTTGTGAACATACTACGACGACTAGCAGGTGAGTCATGCCGCTTCAGACTGTCTTGAATGGTCCCACCATGTCCAGTCCCCAACGGAAAACGGCCAGGTGATGGGGATGGTCCTGAGCGTCGTGCTTGGCGTGTGCTTTTGCGTTCTGAAACGTTGGCAGCCGCAATTCTTGATCATGTTCTCGGCGTCGGCTGCTATGGTTGGCCGGTAGAAGTCGTAGAGAATGGCTTTTGAGCATATCGCTCGGGACAACGCGTGGTGGCCGCAGTCCCCCTTGTGTATTTCTTCAAGGAGGTGGACGCCTGTCTCTGGCTCGACGCAGCGTAGATAGATGCTGCCCGCGCTCCGCTTGTGCAGGCGGTTGTTGATGATGGTGAACGCCTTTGCGGGGCGCTGGATCTGACGGGCGAGCACCTCGTCCGGGGGGGGAGCTTGTCTTGTGCGAGGAAGTCGAGGTAGGGTTGCGCCCATCCGGGTGTTGGGTACTTGCCGAAGGCATCGTGTCGCAGCACCTCTAGTCGTGCTTCCTCTGTCATGGTTGACCCGGGTTGTAGAGCACCCGGACTGAGCAGGCGAGCCCCGGGGTCCGTCCGAAGGGCACCTGGGCTTGGCGGGCGAGCCCCCGGGTCCAGCTGACGAGCACCCGGGCTGTGCGGGTGAGCCCCCGGGTCCGGATGACGAGCACCTGGGCTAGGCAGGCGAGCCCCCAGGTTCGACTGAAGAGCACCCGGGCTGGGCGGGCGAGTCCCCGGGTCTGGCTGACGAGCACCCGGGCTGGGCAGGTGAGCCCCCGGGTCCGGCGAGCCCCTGGGTCCGGCTGAAGAGCACCCGAGCTGGGCAGGGGAGCCCCCGGGTCCGGCTGAAGAGCACCCGGGCTGGGAAGGTGAGCCCCCTGGTCCAGCTGAAGAGCATCCGGACTGGGCAGACGAGCCCCCGTGTCCGTCTGAAGAGCACCCGGGATGGGCAGGCGAGCCCCCGGGTCCGGCTGGTCAGTGATTGTCAGGACCTGGGGTGGAGTCGTCTTGGAGCCAGATGGCTGTGTCGTGGAGCCGACTAGCCCTGGGTCCCCTGGGCCGGCTAGGTCAGCCGTCAGGATGATGGAGTCGGAGCTCGGCGAAGGAGCGATTGACGGCTTGTGGAGGTGCTCGAGGGAGACACCAGGCGGTATCATTTGCCTGGTGGAGGCGAGCTTGGCGAGCATGTAGGCTGTCTCGTTGAGTGCCTGTGGCACGTGGTGGAACTTGCATCCTTCGAAGCAGGCGCATAATTGCTGCACGAAGAAGCGGTAGGAGGCCATGTTGTCGTCCTTAGTGTCCCAGTTGCCAAAGGTTTGCTGCACGACGAGGTCGGGGTCGCCGAAGCACAGCATGCACTGAATGCTCATTTCCTTGGCCAGCCGGAGGCCATGGACGAGTGCTTCATACTCGGCGACGTTGTTCGAGGCCTTTAAGTGTATCTGGAGGGGGTACTCCAGGCGGTCGCCCTTGGGCGAGGTGATCACGATCCCGACTCCCAAGCCTCCACGCATCTTGGAGCCGTCGAAGTGCATCCGCCAGTAGGCGGAGTCGGGAACCAGGGGGAGGTACTGGGTTTCCGCCCAGTCGATGATGAAGTCCGCCAAGGCCTGCGACTTGACGGCTCTGCGGGGTTGGTAGAGCACCGTATGCGCGGCGAGGCCGACGGCCCATTTGGCGACGCGACTGGTGGCGTCCTTGTTGCCGATGATCTCGCCAAGCGGCGTCGTGCACACCACCGTGATGGGGTGCTCTTGGAAGTAGTGGCGCAGTTTTTTGGCGGCGAAGTATACGCCGTACGCCAGCTTCTGGTAATGTGGGTAATTTTGCTTGTATTGCGACAATACCTTGCTGAGGTAGTATACCGGTCGCTGGACCGGATGGTCCTTTCCTTCTTCCGGGCGCTCGACCACCAGAACGGCGCTGACGACGCGGTTGGTGGCGGCAATGTAGAGCAGCATGGGCTCGTTTGGCGTAGGCGGAGCCAAGACGGGAGCTTGGGTGAGCGTCCGCTTGAGGTCGCGGAACGCGGCGTCCGCCTCGTGGGTCCACTTGAACTTGTCCGTCTTCTTCAGGAGGCCGTATAGAGATAGGGCCTTTTCGTCGAGTCGGCTAATGAACCGGCTAAGCGATGCCAGACAGCCGGCGAATTTTTGCACATCTCGCAGGGCGGTTGACCGCTCCATCCTCTCGATGGCGGAGATCTTTTCCGGGTTCGCCTCAATTCCTCGTTCTGACACGAGAAAACCGAGGAGCTGTCCGGCTGGTACGCCGAAGACGCACTTGGTGGGATTGAGTTCCATCTTGTACCGCCTCAGGTTTGCGAAGGTTTCCCTGAGGTCGTCGAGGAGAGTGGAATCTCCTTTGTCTTGACAACGATGTCGTCTACGTACGCGTGTACGTTGCGGCTGATTTGCTCATGCAGGCACTTATGCATGCACCTTTGGTAGGTGGCGCCGGCGTCCTTGAGCCCGAAGGGCATGGTGATGTAGCAGTATGCCCCGTGTGGGATGATGAACGCTGTCCGGATTTGGTCGTCCGGGTTCAGCGGGATCTGGTTGTACCCGGAGTACTCGTCTAGCAAAGACAGCAGGTCACAGCCGGCGGTGGAGTCGATGACTTGATCGATCTGGGGCAGTGCGAACGGGTCCTTTGGGCATGCCTTGTTGAGCCCAGTGTAGTCGATGCACATTCGCCATGTGTCGTTCTTCTTTAGGACCAGGACTGGGTTTGCCAGCCAGTCCGGGTGGTAGACCTCGGTGATGAAGCCGGCTGCCAGCTCCCTCGGTACACCCGGCAGCCGGGCGATTTCTTTGCCGATGGCCCTTCTTTGTTCCTCTGCAAATCTTCAGAGGGGTTGCCTGATCGGTTTTGCGTCCGGCTTGACGTGGAGAGAATGCTCAGCCAGCTCCCTCGGTACACCCGGCATGTCTCTTGGTTCCCATGCGAAGATGTCCCGATTCTCACAAAGGAAGCTGGTGAGCTCGTATTCCTATTTCCGACTGAGGGCTCCCCCAGGGTCAGGAATTTGCCGTCTGGGTGGCCGGGGTTCAACGGGATCTGCTTGGTGTCCCGGGCGGCCTGAGACTAGGCTTCGCCCATGGGCCTCTTCCCATCCGGGATTTCCGGCTGCTCGGCCGCTCCGACTGAGGGCTCCCCCAGGGTCAGGAATTTGCCGTCTGGGTGGCCGGGGTTCAACGGGATCTGCTTGGTGTCCCGGGCGGCCTGAGACTAGGCTTCGCCCATGGGCCTCTTCCCATCCGGGATTTCCGGCTACTCGGCCGCTATTTGCCGCTTGATCTCTTTCAGCACTTGTGCCACCATGAGGCCTTGCGCCATGCGCGAGCCGACTGCGGCGCAGTCGATGGACAACCGGTAGTCGCCTACGGCTGTGATGGTGCCGAACGGTCCCAGCATCTTCATCTTGAGGTAGCCGTAATGCGGCACCGCCATGAATTTGGTGAGGGCCGGACGCCCTAGGATGGCGTGATACGAGCTGTTGTGGTCCACCACCTCGAAGGTGATGGTCTCCCGGCGGTAGTTGGTGACGTCGCCGAATACAATGTCCAGCCGGACCGTTCCGGAAGGAACGCAGCTGAGGCCGGGGATGACGACATGGAAGGTCGTTCGGCTTGGTTCGAGCTGGTGCTCGGTGATGTTCAGCTTGTCAGCTGTATCCTTGTACAGGATGTTGATGCTGCTTCCCCCGTTGATTAGTACCCGGGAGAAGGTGCAGGCTGTCTTGTCGGTGACGATGATTGTGTCGAGGAGGAGGACGTATGAGCCCCGGGACGGTAGTAGGTCCGGCTAATCAGCCGGGCCGAATGTTACGCAGGCCATGGACCAGTCTATCGGCTGGCGAGTTGGCGGCGCGGTAGCGTTCACCTCAGCGTATCAGCGACGATCGATGTTTTTGTCGAAGTGCTCGATGACGTACGTCGCGTGATTACGCGGGAAGTTGTCGCACGACCCTCCGGCTACATCATCTGGAGGCGGGCGTGGTCGCTCGGGGCGGTTGTTGTTGTTGTTGTTGGCGGCGGCATTAGCCGGCGCACCGGCTAGTGGCGGGGGTGGTTGAGGGGCTCCCCGAGGCGGCAATCCTTCGCCTTTCGTGAGCCGGCTGGTCCATCTGCACTCGGCTGTTGTGTGCGTGGCTGGCTTGCGGGGGGCGGAGTGGTATTTGCACGGCTGGCGCATCATGTCCTCCAGCGTGTACTTTGGCTGGTCCTGCCACTGGCCGTCGTCTTGTCGGGGGCGAGGGTATCGCCCCTCTCCAGCCGGAGCCGGTCGTTCTGCTTCTGCGACGTTCACGGCTTGCGCCGCGCCATACCGCTTCTCGGCCATGGCTCCACTCCGCTTTCTAGTGCCGCGGTTGTCGTGGTAGGGGCGGTTGCACCCGTCGCGGCCGTCTGGCCTGCCAGACGGGTGGCTCGGGCCGGCTTCATTTGCTTTCTCCGTCTCGCCAGCGATCAATGTGTCGTTGGCGTCTAGCCGGATCGGGATCTTCATGGACGAGTCCGCCGTGGCGTACTTGTCCGCAATGAGCATGAGGTGCTCCATCGATTTGGGCTCCGCCCGGAACAACTTGTGCTTCAACATGATGCCATCGAGGCACCCATGGATGAAGTAGGTGATGGCCTGGTGCTCCTGCACCCCCTCGCACGTGTTACTTAGGTTAGACCATTTGGTTAAGTAGTCGCGATCCTTCCCGCCGTTGCGCTGGACGCAGTTGGCTAGGTGGTGCGGCCGACCGTGAAGCTTGTAGGTGCTGGCGAATTTGGTGAGGAAGGCCTTCTCGAAGTCCAGCCAACAGTGGATGCTTGCGGCGGGCAAGCTGTTAACCCACGTGCGTGCCGCGTCCTTCATCATGAGCGGCACGTAGCGCACCGCCACTCTCCGGTTGCCGTTGGCGATGCCGACTCGGGTGACGTAGTCGACCAGCCAGTCCTCCGTCTTGGTCGTTCCGTCGTACTTGGGTGTGTCCCTTGGGAGCTGGAACCCCCGAGGGAAGGGCTCCGCCGTGATCCGCGGCCCCAGGCACTGGTGGTCGGCCATGTCTTCCTCCTCGAGGATCCTAGAGGCTTCCAGGGTGTTGATGCGTTGTCGGGCATCAATGCCGGTTGCCGGGCCAAAGGCGCCCAAGCGGTCGTGGACGTTGGTGAGAGGCAGCCCACGCCGGCTGATACTCACCGATGTCGGGCAAGTGTCCGCCTCGAGTAGCCGGTTGATAACCTCCTGGGGAGGCGGGTTGTAGTAGCGACCTGCCGAGGGAGTCGGTTGCGAGGCGTAGTAGCCCGGCTGCCGGTTGTCGTTGCCGAGGTGCCGGTTGCCCCCTGTAGCTGGTTCAGTGTAGCGCCTCGGTTGGTAGCCGGAGTTTACGCTGCCGTCGCCGCGTGGTGGCATGCGGCCTGGATTCGGTGAAGACGCCTGCCGGCCGGCGTGGGTGGCTCCTGCTGCCGGGTGTTCGGGGTCCTGCGCGTCCGGCTGGGCGGCATTTCCTAGCTTGGCCGCTGGCGCCTAGCTAGGCGTTTTGGACGTGGCTTGGCGACTCTGCGTCGCCTGCTGTTTATTGGCGGCGATGACGATGTCTTGTAGGCAACGCTGCTGACGCAACAGGACGTCGCCCTGGAATCCGGGTAGCTCGGCCGCAGCAGCTTCCGCGGCCCTCATGTTCTTAGCTAGGGTGTTATATACCGCCTGGCGGAAGCCGGGCGGGACGCTCGGAGCGGCCGTGATCCCCAACTCGTTCACGAGGTTTCCTCCGTGTTGGCGCACCTCTCCCATCCGGTTGGGCTCAGCCGGAACGGGAGTGAAGTCGTGCACCGCATTGAACTCACGTACTTGGGACTCCACCTGGCGCTGGGTAGAGGCCACGTTCTTGGCGTTGTCGAGGAGGCGCTGGCGCATCAGCTCGAGTGCTGCGGCCACTTCCTCGTGATCCGTGTCCGAGCCAACGGGCGCGGCGAGGTTCTCGAGGACGTCTTGGACGGAACCGAGCGGAGCGGCGTTCCGGCTAGTCTCCGGAGCGTCGCTCGGGTGATGCGTGACCATGCACTATGCATGATCCCTGGTCCCACTGTCTTCTTCGTCGATCACCTCCTTGCAGAGGTGGTCGGTGCAGGCCTACACCTTGGCGGGAAACTCGGGGATGACGACGACGAAGACGCGATGCTCGCCGAACTGAACAACAGAGCCGTTTTCCGGGAGAGTCGGGCCCTCGATGGCCCCAGCGTTGTTGATCACACAGTCGGTGGTGCCAAAGGTCACGACTAGGACGGTGACGACACGGCCCCCACTCGCAGATGAAGGTGGTCCCACGCAGAACTCAGACCCAGCCGCTGCCATCTACCCCACGGTGGGCGCCAACTGTCGTGGTGTCGATCACGACAGCACCAAAAGGGAGATCCTAGAGGTGTTTAAAGAAGGGACAGGCTAGCAAGCGGTGGCTTTGGCGTGGGATTGGATAGCAACCGTGTAGACACACGATGTACCCAGGTTCAGGGCCCTCTCGTCGAGGTAAAACCCCTATTCATGCTTCTCTCTTCTTTCTATTTATGTACAAGTTACAGGATTATTCTCTGAGCTCTCAGTCTCTCAGCGTATGTCTCTCAAAGGTGGAAGAAAAGGGGGCTCGGTCCCCTGCTACTGAGGCCCTGCCAGCCCTTATATACTGTCGGGTTGGCCGGCTTACAATTGGTCCTGGCAAGTACAAGACCAGCCGGGGAGATTCTCGGGACAAACGCCTTCGTCCTTTGGCCCTCGAGACCGATTGGTGTCGTACCCCACACCATACGCTGGCAGCGCCTTGCCCATCCTGGAGTACCCGGCAGCCACTCCCGGCTACCCGACTGCCCATGCCTCTATATCGTGGCCGTACGCCGGGTACCCCGAGCCCATGCGGCTGGTACCGGGCAGAGTAGGCAAGTACCGGTTAGCCTGAGTTGATATATCCTGGGCCGTACGCGGGTACGGCCCAGCCCATGCCGGAGTACCCCGAGCAGCCGGAGAGTAGGTGTACTGCGCCGCATAGCGTGGCACTATGGCCCTCGTGAGCCTAGGAGTTGGCGTGTTGGCCATGCTTCATCGTACTTGTTGACCTTGGGGAGCAGCCGGATGGCGGCAACGCCTGACTAGTTAGTCCGGTTGCCTCTACCTGCCTGCCGCCCAGTCGGCAAGCGGGCATCCGCCTCCGTCTGGATGGTGGGTAGAGGCTCAATCGTTAGCCTGCGCACTTGGCCTTGTGAAGACACGGAACGTAGGCACCAGGCTTCTTTTTCCCGCGTCATCAAGGTACCCAGGGACCATTCCCCCGACAGTTATGTTGTTGATTTTGTTCATGATGCTACTGAAAATTATTATGATAGAGGAAAATGTGGTTGTAGGAATTTTCATGTTACGAAAATACCTCTCTTTTTATTGAAAGTTTTGAAGTTGCTCTTGTTCTACCGTCCCATGATTTCTAGTTTGAGCTTCTTTAATTTATTTATTTACAAGATTCCTATGCATAGGAAGTGGGTTAGACTTAAAATTGTTTTATACTTGCTTATTGATGCTCTCTTTTACTTAATTCATATTTCTTATGTGAGCATCTTCTTGCTTTATATGCCTAGCTGAAAGGCGTTAAAGAAAAGCGCTACCGGGAGACAACTCGTTTTATTTCTCTGTTTTCAACCATTTTTGCTTTGTTTTCTTTTGTGTGCTTTGCACCTGGGTGTTTTCTGTTTCCTTAGCAACCCCACTGTATCTTTTCTTTTGTGTTTTTGTTAATCCAGGTAAAGCCTCTAGTGGAAAGTTGAGGCTATATTTCGGATTTCTGCGCAGGAAACAAATTTCTGCTGTCCACTGTTTTCTTTGTGCATAATCCTGGGCTGTATATGCAACTTTTATTCGTTTACCACTTTTTGATTTGAGCAACAGAAGATTTTCGAAAAAAAACATCTTTACCTGTTGTCCTGTTTTGACAGATTGTGGCCAATAATTGCATTTGCATCTTAATCTCTTTATTTTGGTGTTCTTTTGACAAAAAGAGTTTTAAAAGAATTTGTGACAGTAGGTAATGTGTTTTTGAGTGTTAGGCATGTGTTGAAACTGAACCATGTGAATTTATTATTTCGATTGCACTAACGTTGCTAATGAAGATTGTGAGAAGTTTGGTGTGAAGGAAGTTTTCAAGGGTCAAGAGAAGAGGATGATATGACGTGATCAAGAAGAGTGAAGAGCCAAAGCTTGGGGATGCCCCAGTGGTACATCCCAGAAAATTCCAAGAATACTCAAGCGTCTAAGCTTGGGGATACCCAAGGCATCCCCTTCTTCATCGACAAATTATAATGTCACTTCTAGTGAAACTATATTTTTATTCGGTCACATCTTATGTGCTTTACTAGGAGCGCCTTTTATTTTTGCTTTCAGTTTGTTTTTATTTTTACAATAAGCTTGGTTGGACCCCAGCATTTCTTTTATTGGAGAGTGATACGCTCCGCTTTTTCATGGGAATATTTTGTACTCTTAATCTCTGTCTGGCTGCTGCATTTATTTAGCTCCTGTTTTGCATGCATCTCTTATCAGAGCTATTAGTTTTAGAAGTGTTATGTGAGAACTCTCATGTTTGCTTTCTGTATCATAAAGAGTATTTTTGTTAAAACATATCTTGTATGGTGCTTGTTGGGAGAAGAAAACTGATGCTTGAAGTAGAATTTATAACAGTGCAAGTAGAAGCTTGTATAGACTGTTGAGAGAACTTTTTCATGCAGCTAGTTGGTGTTCGTATATGTAGCTAGTTGGTGTTCTCTCCCCCTTGTTACTCAATATAATGTTATCAATTGAGATCCATATGATTTAATTGGTGTTGTGTTTGTTGGGATCCGATGAATTGTACATTATGACCTGTTGTTGAGTTGTTAAATTGCTGCAACATTGCTATTCTTAATGCTTGTTACTAGTGCACGAGTAGCATGATTTCAGATCTGGACTATTTATGTTTGCATGAATATAATTGTTGTTTGGATCCAACCTGCAAGTTGTATGCACCTATTATAGTCCGGAACCTGAGAACCCACGGGGACAAGGTTGGGATATCATAGGGGAAGGGATGTAGTTTGAGGATTGCATATGCTCGCTAAAGTGTTAATGCTTTGTTCCGGTGCTTGGTAGAACGAGCACCTTAATTACCATAAGTTCCTTACTTTTTCCCACAACAACAGGATGGTTGGATAAAATATGTTGTACAAATTTTTATAGCGAGTGGATACAACTATATACGGAACACATGCCTACACATGATTTACCAGCTCAATAAGTCTGCCATAAGTTAGTCTCAATTTTATTCAATTGCCCAACTGTAATTTGTTCACCCAACATCGGTTTTATTGCTTGGAAAGTTACCTCTAGTGAAACTACGAACCCCGATCCATCTTTTACTATTATTGCTTTTGTTTCTCATGCTTTTACTACTTGTTACCATGCTAGTCCGTTTATTACATATTACATATATCACTTATTTCACTCCGTATTTCACCACATTCACTATCTTTTCGCTGAACCAGTGCATCTATACAACTACCATTGTATTAGGTGTGTTGAGGATGCAAGAGAATCATCACATCACCACTCCATCCACTATTTTATTTCACCTTGTGTTGCTAATATATTTTGCTAAGTACATCTCAGGTGTGGTTGGATTGACAACTCAGCCGCCAAGGATTATAGGTATTCGTTGGCTCCCCTTGTGTCGAATCAATAAATTGGGTTACACTTTCCCTCGAAGACTGATGTGATCCCCTACACTTGTGGGTCATCAGCCACCGCGTATCGTCACCTCTTCGCCCATAAACTACGCTAAACCCTAAAGAGTACGGGGATAGAGTTATTTTCCATGAAACAGACAGAGAGGCGTCGTCACCTCGAAATTCCAATCTAGAGCTTCTACGGCCTGTTCTGGCACCCTGTCGGAGGGGGAATAATCATTGTAGGCCTCTACATTGCCATGATCGCCTTCGGACAGATGTGTGAGTAGTTCATCTCGGTACTACGGGTCCATATCAGTAGCTAGATGGTTTTCCTATCCGTTATTCCTCTATGTTTAGAGTCTCGTGAGCTGCCTCACATGATTGAGACCACCGTTATGTAATTGTGCATGTTGTGTTTGCTAGGATTCGATGAACCATGAGATTATGGTTACATGTCAATTTAAGATTCTTCACTTATATTTGCAGAGAGTTTTAATATTGTCTTGCAATGCTCTTCGGTGTTCATATGCTAGATAGAGGGTTTATATGCTAGATAGTGAGTGCATGCCTTCCTAACATATGTGCTTGAGTGACAGAAACGTGACGAATGAGGGATGTGTTGTTTCTACTAGGGAGAAAATAGAGGTGCTCTTGTCTATGGACGAGAACCACTACTTACATTATGTACTTGTTCTTAATGCATTTGTCTGTTGCACACAAGAAATCACTTCATTGCTGCAACTTAATACCAGCGATATTTGCTGGATAGCTTTCTCAAAGTGGAATTTTCAATACAGATGCATGCTGGATCAGTCCATATGCTTTGACGTAATTCCTATAATGTTATAACATGTGAACTACATCTCATCATAATAGTATTGTTATATGTTCATTATTTGTCAATTGCCTAGCTGTAATTTGTTCACCCAACATGTTTGTTTTCTTTGGAGAGACACCACTAGTGAAACTGTGGCCCCCGGTCCTATTTTCCTCATTGTTACAACCTTCTTTCAAGCACTTTCATCATTGTTTCCTTGCAACACCAGTTTTACTTATGTTACTTTTCAATATGTTATATGTTTAATTCTCTAGTTTTCAGCAAGACTGGAAGATTGACAACCTTCTTAGAAAGTTGGGGACAAGAGAAAGTTTGTGTGTAGTGTGCAGGTTCCATGCTTGTTGACACGCCTGACAACAAGTAACCTTCTCCAAGACTTTGAAGTCCTAGTGGATTGATAACCCTGGTTCCTTAATCGAGGGAAATTTCCGCTAGAGTACATCATACCTTCCATGTGGGTTTACCCAACGAGCGTGTGATCACGTCTGCATCAAGTCATCAAACATCCAATGAATTAGTCGTAAAAGGCAATACTAGGGTTTGTTTCTATGTTCATGCTAGCACACGTGAGCGTGTATTTTCCTTTGAAGCACATATTCAGGAACCACGTCAGTTATAGTATAGTAATATGAATCATAATTTTGAAACAAATGTATAAATATTATTACCTTTTGGGCATACATCCAACAGTCTCCCACTTGCACAACAGGCAATAATCTGTTTGCATAAATTCATCGAACATCTAGAAGATGTAAGTGAACTCCCATGCAAACTTTGTGTTAGAGACATTTGTCATCAACCCCTTTTGAGGTTGTATGAACCATATGTATTATGAAGAAACTCTTTCTTTCATAATACCCCTTGATCATATGATCAACTACAGTCTAGGCTATTCTGGGTGAAACCTTGGTATTTCAACTAAGAATATAGTTTTGCAGCTTGATCATCCTGCATCTTTTGTGACATACAACATCTAGTCCATATAATGAACCGATAGCCAAAATATTAGAAGTACTTAAAATTCTACCCTTTATTGCTATTGTTTTAGTGTTCGCCAATTTATGCTTAAATCAATTAAGCATCTCTAAACCCTTGCTATTAATATAATCACAAGATTATATCTTAATCCCTGGTCAATACTTATCATATAAGTACCTTTTAATCTTATGTAATTATCTCATAAGTTAATTGTTTATAATGTAACTCTTACATTATAAGCCTATTTTCCATCCTTTTGAAGAAACATCTTCAAAATATTTTCGAGGAGAATACTCATATTAATTTGTCGCTAATTGAACTTTTACCAAATTCAATTTTCCAACAATTATTATTTTTATATGTTTTGACAACATGCATTGTCTGAGAAATTTATACTATGATCAGAAATGATAAATCATTTAAGCATTGCCCACCAATGTTTTTAAAATTTTGGTCTTGCAATCAAAATCTGAATGTCTCCTGAGAACCCAGTTCTCTCAAGTTTCAAATTTTCATTTAAAACTTCATTCATTTTTACATCTCATAGCACTTGTATTAGTTTTCACTCAGGATTGTAATCCTTTGTGAATTAATAACTTTGCTATCACATGTATCTCAGAAAATAATAATTTCAATTACATATTTTTCTTTCAAACAAATCCTTTAATGATTTCTAATAACTTAGATATCATCAAAATAACTCCCACTAACTTTTAAAGAAAACAAGACTTGTATAATTTTCCAAGAAGTCAAAACAACTACTGTTTTACTTCAAAAATTATTTTTCCACTCCAAAAATTTATACCACCTAGATTTTATTTCTATAAAAAAAATTTGGCCCTTGTATAATTAGCTCTCTAATTAACAAAACCCCTCAATTTGTACTTAGTACATAAACTCGATCAATTTTCCTTCAAAGGAATTTTGTTTTTGTTAATTTCTTATATAGACTTATTCTACATATCGATAAGGCTTTGCCGCATATCACGAGATCTTTAGTAGTCCATTCTTGATTTTTTTCATAAAAGTATTTAGGACAAAACAAGATTATCATCCCTTTATTCCAATAGAAATTCCTTCAAATTTCTCAACTTGAACTTAACGGTATAAAATACTTTTTGACTCCAATTCATATGGATATTTTTAGCCCTACTATTCTATTTACTAATTACATGCACATCCTTCATTCAAGTTACCTTGAAACTTTTATGTTCTTTCATGGTTAAGTATTTTCTCCATAAGAAGTGATACATTGCAAACGTATCTATAATTGATGCTCAATGCTTGTTTTCTATCCAATGCTTTTATGTTTTCCACATGTTTTCACATGTTTTCCTTTGGTTCCCGATGTTTTCATACACTACCCTATTAACGAGATGCCCCAGGCCAGTTGTTGTTTTCTACTATTTTTCTATTTCAGTAAAGTTCTTAAAGAAATATTCTCGGAAATGGCTGAAAATCCACGGAGATCGTTTTTTACCCAGAACGAAGAAGGAGTCCAAAGAAGAGCCGGAGGGTAGCCAGGGGTGCTAGGCGCGGCCCCTCCCTAGGTCGTTCCTGGTGGTCCCCTGAGCACCCTGGCCACCGCCTCTCATCGCCTCTTCGCCTGTAAGATGCCCTTGAACCTAATTTTATCGGGGACGAAGTTATTTTCCACAAAGTATACATAGAGGATGCGTCCCCTTGAAATTCTAATCTAGGGCTTCTGCAGCCATTTCGGCACCCTCTCGGAGGGGAAGATCGTCATCGGAGGCCTCTACACCGCCATGATTGCCTCCCAGATGATGGGTGAGTAGTTCATCTTGGGACGACGGGTCCATAGCAGTAGCTAATTGGTAGTTCTCTCTATTATGCCTCCATGTATAGAGTCTCATGAGCTACCTCACATGATCAAGACCACTGTTATGTAATTGTGCATGTTGTGTTTGCTGGGATCCGATGAACCATGAGATTATGATTATTTTGTTCATGTCAATCTAAGATGCTTCACTTTTAGTTTTAGAGAGTTTTAATGTTGTCTTGCAATGCTCTCTGGTGCTTATGATTACCTTTCCCACATAGTTGTTTTCACCTCCAAGAGAGGGTTTATATGCTAGATAGTGGGTTCATGCCTCCCTTAAATCTATGCTCGAGTGATAGAAACGTGACTGATGGGGGATGTGATGTTGCCGCTAGGGAGAAAACAACGGTGCTCTTGTCTACAAACGAGAACCATTGCTTACATTATGTGATTTTTCTTAATGCAATTGTCTCTTGCACACAAAGCAATCACGTCGTTGTTGCAACTTAATACCAGCGAGATTTGCTGGATAGCTTTCTCAAAGTGGACTATTAGTAATAGATGCATGCTAGATGGCGGTCTATTTATCTTGACGTATGCATACTATGTTAGAACCCGTGTACGATATCTCGTCATAATAGTATTGTTATACGTTCATGATTTGTCAATTGCCCAGCTGTAATCGGTTCACCCAACATGTTTGTTTTCTTTGGAGAGATACCACTAGTGAACTGGCCCCCGGTCCTGTTTTCCTCATTATTGCAACCTTCTTTCAAGTACTTTCATCATCGTTTCCTTGCATCACCGTTTTTACTTTTATTTACTATGTACATTTAATTCTATAGTTTTCAGCAAGACGAGAAGACTGACAACCTTCTCGGAAATTTGGGGACAAGAGAGAGTTTGTGTGTTGTGTGTAGGTTCCAAGCTTGTTGACATGCCAGACAACAAGCAACCTTCTTCAAGTCTTTGAAATCCTACTGGTCGATAAACCCTGGTTCCACAATTGGAGGAAATTTCTGCTAGACTACATCATAGCTTCCTCTTGGGGTAACCCAACGAACGTGTGATCACGTCTGAGAGCATCAAGAATTCCGGGCACCGTTGCCGAGGACTTCAAGATTGCAGCAACGGAACTCTCACACTTCCATTTTCTTTCTTTTGTTTTGTTCTTGCTTAGTTTTACTTTTGTTTAGTATTGTTTTCTCTTTATCAAAAACCCAAATAAATTGTTGGAGGCCTTGAAGTGGATTTGCCAGCTTGATGGCGTGGACGAGAGCCTCTTGCTCGGCCACATTTGCCCCTTGGGAGAGGTCAGGACCATGCCGACTCCCAAGCCCCCGCGCATTTTGGAGTCGTCGAAGTGCATCTTCCAGTGCGAGGAATAAGGGTCAGAAGGAGGGTACCGGGTCTTTGCCCAGTCGACGAGGAAGTCCATAAGGACGTGGGACTTGATGGTGGTGCGTGTCCCGTAGACCATGTTGTGTGCCGCCAACTTGATGGCCCATTTGGCGACGCGGCCGGTTGCGTTCTTGTTGCTGATGATCACCGAAAGTGGGGTCGTGCTCACCACGGTGATAGTGTGCTCTTGAAAGTAGTGGAGGAGTTTCTTGCGGCAAAGTGCACACCGTATACCAGCTTATGGTAGTGGGGGTAGTTTTGCTTGGATCGTGAGAGAGCCTCGCTGATGTAGTACACTGGTCTCTGTACCGGCTGCTCTTTATCCTTCTGTGGCCGCTCAACCAGCAAGAAGGAGCTGATGACTCGGATGGTTGCTGCGAGGTACAACAACATGGGATCTTTTCGAGCTGGAGGTGTTAAGACTGGGGTGGTGGTGAGCGTCCGCTTGAGGTCGAGGAAGGCCGCGTCTGCCTCCCGGGTCGAGGTGAATTTATCCATCTTCTTTAGGAGCTGGTAAAGTGGGAGGGCTTTCTCTCCCAGCCGGCTGACGAACCGGCCGAGGGAGGCTAGGCAGCCGGTGAACTTCTGGATGTCCCTCAGCTAAGCTAGTCGCTGCATGTTCTGGATAGCGGCAATATTTTCCGGGTTGGCCTCGATACCTCGCTCGGATATGAGGAAGCCGAGGAGTTGGCCGGCTGGCACCCCGAAGACACACTTCTCCGGGTTGAGCTTTGTCTTGAAGTGGCGCAAATTTGCGAAGGTTTCCTCTAAGTCCCCGGGGAGGGTGCACCACTTCTTGTTTTGACCACCACATCATCCATGTAGGCGTGGACATTGTGGCCAATCTGGTGCACCACTTCAATGCCAGCTGGCCCAACAAGAAGTTCATCACCATCGGAGAAAGCCTCCCCTAGGCCTCGGCAGCCGGCACCCCTAGAGGCTCGTTGCTGATCTCGCACTAGATCTGTTGGAGCTCCTCTGCGTGTGCGAAGGATTCAGCTAGCTTTGAGCCGTAGGAGGCGCAGGCGATGGACGGCTTGTAGTTACCGCAGATGGTGATGATCCCATGCGGGCCGGGTAGCTTCATCTTCAGGTACGCATCATGCGGGACCGCCACGAACTTGGTCAAGGCGGGCCAGCCGAGTATGGCGTGGTAGGCACTATGGTGGTTCACCACCTTGAACCAGATGGGCACACGGAGGAAGTTCTTCTCTTTGCCGAATATGACGTCCAGGCGGATGGTTCCCATGGGGGTGCATATCTTGCTCGACACGATGTCGTGGAACGTCATCTGGTTGGGCTGCATCATTGCCTCGGTGAGTCCTAGCTTGTCGGCGGTATCCTTGTAAAGGATGTTAATGTTGTTGCCGCCGTCAATGAGCACCCGGGAGAAGGTGCAGGCGCGTTCGCCGGCTACGATGATGGGGTCCAGCATGAGCGAGTAACTCCCGGGGCTTGGCAGGACGTCCGGGTGATCCTCCCTGCTCCAGGTGATGGGCTGCTCGGACCAGTCGAGGAACTGGAGCATATAGGGACAACGGCATTCACTTCCGCCACGCGCGTGCGGGCACTCCGCTTGTCATCGCGCTCGATGACGGAGATGAAGTAGCTGTCTTCTTGGCGGGGGTAGTTGTTGCGGGCCCCACCGGCTGGATCAGCCTGCCGGCTACCTTGTGGGTCGTCACGGTTTCTACTTTGAGGGTTCGAAGCAGGCGGAGCCGACAGCCCCTCGCCCTTGGTCAGGCGGGTCGTCCATGTGCACTGCTAGGTGGTGTGTGTAGCCGGCTTGCTAGGCCCATTATGGTACTTGCAGGGGGAGTCGAGCATCTGCTCAAAGATGTACTTAGGCATCTGCTAATACGTCTCCAATGAATCTATAATTTCTGATGCTCCATGATGATATTATGCCAATTGCTACATGTTTTCTCCCTTCTTTATGTCATTTTTATCGATTTTCTGGACTAACCTATTGATAAGATGCCACAGAACCAGTTCCCTATTTTCTACTATTTTTAGTTTCAGAAAAGTTGTTCTGGAAATATTCTCGGAATTGGAAAATTTGAAGCCCGAAAGTCTTAGAATTCCCGGAAGCATCCAGAAGTCCCGAAGAGCCTCGGAGGGGGGCCACAGGGTGGCCACACCATAGGGTGGCGCGGGTCCCCCTAGTGGCGCCACCTGGTGTTGGGAATATGCCCTAGAGGCAATCATGTATGATGTAATTCCCAATGTATTCATAAAGTCATAAAGTCGTCCTTGTTTTGAACATCTGATATATGTCATTGAATATGTGATTCGATTATGGAACTATGTATTCATGTTGTTCATACTAAATTGTCCTTGGTCATTAAGGTTGTGCTAGACACACATCCTAGACTAATGTGAGTGTTGGATGATGACTCGGTTCCACTTGTCATGGGCATGGCGATGCCATTCCAATGTTCACAAACTTGGCTAAAGAGTTTAGCAAGTCGGACTGACCCATATTGAGATGCAACGAGTAAGTCTTCATTTGCATGTCTCAATCAATGTAATCCTTAGACCTGAGATTGTCGCACTATCCGAGTTGTGGATCACCGACTTAGGTTCTGTCAAATGTTGTTCCATGACAAGGCAGTTATAAAGGCAGAGTTCGGGTCGAATGAGAAGCAAGCTGCGTGATGTGGATAATCAAAATGGGATTTTGACCCTCCGACTGGAGAGATATTCTCTGGGCCCTCTCGAGTGATGTGATTCCAGAAGCATGGCCATGCGTGACTCAGTTAAGTGTTAACCGGGTCTATTGCCTAAGAGTTAGTGAGATGAATCATATATCACGGACTGAGTAGAGAGTTGAGCTATTTAAGGGATGAGGATAATTCGCCTATAGTTCGACAAGGTATATCGTGAGGCAAAAGGGACTCAGATGAAAGTCACATTGGAAGGTATGTCGTCATGACTCTATGGCACTTGGGAGTCGGCATGTTCTGCTAGGAGCCGCTACCGATTGATCGATTGGAAGTCGGACTCCAATCGTGTCCAAGTCGCCATGAGCCTGCAGGGTCGCACACTTAAGAGCGGGAGCAAGTATATTGGTCGGTTGGACCCGAACTGGAAATGAACTAAATTAGTGAGTTGGACTCACAGAGGGAATGGGGCACAAGCGTTATGCAGCCCACTCCCACTCGCTATATAAAGAGGGGCGCAGGTTGCCAACGTGCATAGTTTTCACTCCCATGCGTTGGGAACCCTAGCCCCACTCAGTCCAGCCGCTGCATCAGACCTAGGATTCCGCCGTCGGAGCTCCTCCTTGTACGTGTGGATACCGGCAGAGGTGTTGTACGTTCAGCACTTCGAAGATCGCGGGATTGGATCGGTTGGATCGGATCGTGGGACTACACTGCATCGACGTGCTTCATCGATAATCTGCAACTGCGCGTCTAGTGGTAATCCTCGTGGACTTCTACCTCAGCTAGATCTTGGAAGTACCGCGTAGAAAAGTTTTTGTTTATTTCTACGCGTTCCAACAGTAGTATCAGAGCGGTAGCTTCTGGTTTTAGGCCCGTGATCTGCACATATGTGATATGTAGTTAGCGTTAGATTGGATCTAATTGCTGTTTTGGTGGTCGTTCTATAAGATATATCGGTTTTGAACAAGGTTGATTGGATCAATCGTACTCGGGGTTTAATGGATGATCTGGTTTCCGTGATCATACTGCTAAGGTCGTGGAACTACTTACCCCTACCGGTCGGTTTCCGCCATCGGGGTATACCGTGACACATAAATCCAGTTGAGGTGACCGGGGACCGCCGGCTTCGCCCTGTCGTAGCACCTTAGATGTCGTTATGAGTTTCACAACGCCGGTAGATATCGTTTCTATGCATAACTTATTTTTGCAGGATGTTGTGAATGGTATGGCTTATGTGCATGTGATGTGTGTAATCAATACGTGATCTGTGTATCATGTTTTTGTCAGCCGGCTGGAGCCTAGGTGCTGTCATTTTATTGTATAACGGCATGCGTGTCGGATTCTCTATGTAACTTTTCATTTACTAGCTAGTGTAGCTTTTTGGAGAACCCGGATGACATGCAAGTCGATGTACAAGTCGGCTACATGGAGTAAGATGGCACGTGACAAGAGTTGGCACGAGTCGACTTACAAGCTTTGTGGAGATGGAGATCACCATGAAGAGAGCCATACCATTTCACACTATAATTGCTTTATTTGTGTTATTGTTATGTCTCTTTTTACCTCTATTTAGATAGTTGGTAGATTTTAATCCCTCAAAGAAGGTCTATCGGTCGCCCCGCCAGTGCTGCACCATCACAAGTCGGACATTCTTGGTAGTGGGCTCATAAAATTGAGGTGCTACCAATTTGTTCCGATCAGGTGGGTTTTGAGTCGGACTCTTACAACGGAAGCACTTGGTAAGCTAGATGAGTCCATCACAACGGTTGTGGTTCTCTGGGCGAGGTAGGTTGGGAGCCGGGGCATGTGATGCCACCCGACTAACAGGAGTCGTATTGGATACGATTGGCAAGGTGTTTCCTACCTAGATCACTTGACGGCTAGCTGTGATGCTAAAGCTCACGAGTCGGCTTGCTTATTTAGGATCTTGAATCACTTAGCAACCATCGGAGGGGTGTTGGTTCTAGTGGGAGCATAAGTATTAAAGCGTTTAATATGCCTGCTCTTTTATGAATACATTGTCGCACCCGGACTTCTATAGGATACTCACCGTACGAACTGAACAGTATTCTGATGGGATTACGGGGCTTTCCGGCACCCGCGTCCTCTTACGAGTAGGCCAACACTTATGTGTGACAACCCATCGCTACTGTTCACCGTCGATGTAAACTATCCTGTAGAAATCAGGACACTACCATTGACGTACTTCATACCATACACACATGGTACGTCAACGGCTTTGAACAAAAGGATAACACAACATGCCTCTACGACACAAAAGATAGAAATAAGTTGCAAATGGCCCTCACTAGGGCAGAGATAGCAAATACAGTCATCCAGAGGACACATGTCCCAACATAGCATCATTACATCTCAGCGGAAGCATTCAAAGGGGTCTGAGTACAGACAAAATCCAAATAGGCTTAAGAAGCCGGAAACTGAAATAAAGACGGAGCCCATCCACGATGTCTCGGATCCTGCCCGGGTCCGCTAACTACTCGTCAGCAGCCTCGTCAAACTCCACGTAGTAGCCGTCACCTGGATCCTCGTAATCGTAGTCTGCGGAAACCACAGCCCCAAAGGGGTCAGTACATAGATGTACTGGCAAGCAAGACTCACAGTTCACCAAAGTATAGCCCGTCAACACAAGCACAAATGACTTGGGTTCAACGGAAGGAAGGGGATATATAAGATGCTGCAACTGGCTGCGCTAACCAACTATAGAGATTCTATCACTTCCAACTATCAGAAAGGAGATAAGATCGAGTATTGTAACCAACTGAAAGATAACTTCAAACAAACCCGTCCTGGATCTCGCCCCTTATCCAAAGAAGCAATCCGAGGATAACTCACACAGTTGGATTAAGATGAAACAAGTTATTGTGACAATAATCCTGTTACTAGTCAAATTGATAATCATGGGGTGTGAGTTTGTGAATCATTAGGTTTAAGTTGTCCTGAGTACTTGTTAGCCAGTACTTTCACCAAGTTAACCATAACCGCGGAAAACACGGCTTCTCGAGAAGATTATCCCTGCAGGGTTGCACCAATTTGGCCGTACACGTATGAATAACCCGCCAGATGGGATGCCTCCCACCAAGCGGGGCACTCAACACAACTCAACTCTTCTTCGCATCAAGCCCAAAGCACCTTGGGCGCACGGCTAATCAAGCCCCGAAGAAAAGGGACCCTCATAGCACTCTAAGACCGTGTCCCCCTATATGCCGACTACGAAAGTTCCACCCTACGCTGGGCTCGCAAAAACATGCATGCGGCAAATAGAAAGCACGAACTAAATGAGATGATTTGGACGAGATGCGAATCGAATCAAATTGAGGGGGCGCCCATACTCGCTTCCCACATGCGGGTAGTGCGCTCATCATGGATCAGTAGACAAGACCCTTTTCCTATTAGGGTCGACACTAGCAGGCCTCAAAACCACACAGGGCCTCCTGCCGGTGCCTTATCATCAAATTATTATTAGGTAATAACATTAGCATGATTGATTGATTGATTAAACATCGAGCCCCCAGAATATAATAAAGATGTAGTAACTGAAAGCAACGGGTAACAGACTCGAGCAAAACAACCTAAGCATGCTAGTAAGACACTGGCTCAAACAAAAGGGTGTAGGAGTGGTGGTGAGGCAATATCAAGGCTCAGGGAATCATGTGATAGGTTCGTAACAGAAACAACTACCACTAAGGCTAGCAGAAATAGACAACGGAAAAGTATCGGTAACCAGGGTTGAAAGGAACACAATGGTTCATGTGAGTGATAACTTGCCTGCGAACTCAGCAGCCTGGTACTGAGCTAGATCCTCAGAAGGGGTGCTGTAAAGATCGTCTGTCTCAACGTCGTCGTCTATTCGAGAAGAAGCAAACAAACAAGGCAGAAAATAAACAATCATTATCATGGCATAGTGCACAATCAAGGATGATGCATGAAAAATTAATGGTTGCATCAAAATAAACTACATAACATGATAACACAATTAAGATGGACCCCTATGCAATTTTGAGTTGCATATGGGAAAGGGTCCATGAATTAAGTGGAACAAATGATTTACAATTAATTATTATGTGAAAGTTGTTAGCATGATGCATGCATGATGGTAACAAGATAGCAGCAAATAACAAGGATAGATGCAAGTGTTAAAAGAGATTTAACAAGTTTTGGAAATCATTTATTAAGTTTGGAAAGTTTGGTTAATTAAACATGTCACACAACCAATTATTGTTTTCATCTGTTTAAAGTGTGCAAAACAATTAACAAAATTTATATTTGAAAAGAACATCAAATTTTAGTTGGATTACATGTTTCAGATATTGAAATTTGAATTAGGATGAATTTAGTATGAATTAAACAATATTAAACAAGTTTTAATTGAATTTAAAACAAGTTTGATTATTATTTGAATTTTATTTGTTCAAATCATAAATTCAAATTCACATTTGAAAAGTTCACACTTTGATGGTTTGAAAACATATTTTGCATGTTCAAAAATATTTTATTTTGAGCAAGTTATGATTTTTATCAAATTTAAATGAATTAAACAAGTATTAAATTATTTAGGCAATTTAAATTACTCAAACCAGGAAACAAATTTTATATTTGAATAGGATATTCAAAATGGTATGAAAAGCATATTTTATTTGCCTTATTTGGAATTAGTATGAATTATTTATGAATTTTTGCAAATTACATTTGAATTACTCAAATTTGAATTTTAAATGCATTTTGAAAATTCAAAACAGGAAACAAAAGTTACCAAAAGGTAGACAATTGAATTTAGACTAGCACACATATTTTATTTTCAGTTTTTAGAGTTATAAAATAAAAGTTATAAGCAGAATGCTTTCAGGGACCAATCTGTGATTTAGTTGGACCCAGATTTGATTACAGAAAATTTAAAATTTGTTTTATACGCACGGGAGATACACCCTGTCACTGCCAGGGGGGCCCAAGCATTGCTGTGCTTGCGTGGCCACACGAGTGACTGACAGGGGGCCCTCCCTGTCAGTACTCCACCGAAAAAAAGGAGGGGATTTAATCCCAGGTGCCAGGGATCGAACCCAGCACCTCGCCCTCGCGCACAAGGGACTGAACCACTGTGCTGCGCTGCGGTTGTTATCTGTATACGCGACGCAGTAAGGTTGTACTTCAACACTGCAGTTAACTGAACCCGACTGACGCGCAAGAACCTGAACTTCGTCAGAGATAACAACAGAGGCTCGCCGGCGGGGAAACGGTGGCCGTGCTCGATCTGGTGGTGCTGCTGTGGTGAGGATGGATGCGTGCGTGTCCTGAACTGGTGTGCGGATGCTGCAGAGGGGAGGTAGAACGAGATGGTGTGCTCACCGCGTGGTAGTCGTGGAAGCGAGTGCTCGGGGTGGCGCGGCCGGCGACGAGTTCGTTGACGGCGCCGCAGATCCAGTGACCCCCCGTGCTCCCGCAGGTGTCCAAAAGGGAGAGCAGTTGGTGGCGAGTCGGTTCCCGGGCTTAGCTAGGGGAGTGGAGGTGCGAGGTGGTGGTAACCATCGGGGGTTCAGAGAGGGGAAACTCCGGCGAGGTTCAGACGGTGGCAGAGAGTTGGCTGCGAGGAGAAAAATGGCGGCGCGGCGCGGGGAGCGAGGGAGGCTAGGGCTAGGGCACCTGCCAGGGGCCTAGGGGGGATATATAGGGCCCAGGACGATCTCCTAACCGTCGAGCGCCGCCGTACGGCGACGTGGCTCGCGCGGATGGCCGCCGTACTCGAAACAGAAGAGATGCACGCTTTTTGAAGCGGTACGCGCGCGCGTAAGCGGGCTGGGCTGCGCGCTGGTTAGGGTTAGGTGGGTTTGGGCTAGTTAGCCGCCGCGCGCGCAGCTGGCTTGCTCCTTTTTTTTCCTTTTCTGTTTTTTTTTGTAGTGTTTGGTTTTGGAAGAAAAAGGTAGGTTTTAATTTAGTAAAAATTCTAGTAAAATTAGGTTAAGTTATTTAGGTAATTAGAAAACAATTTTTAAGATTTGATTTCAAAAAGTTGAGATTAAAAGTGCTGTTTGCATTTGAACCAAATTGAATGAATTTTCAATATTAATTTAACATTATGGAAACAAGGCATTTTTAATAGGGTTACCCCTAAGGTTTAAAGTGATTTAAAGTTTATAATTGTGTGGTGAACTTCATGGATACAAAAGGGTACTGATTTGAAGACTTGGTTTGAATTTGAGAATTATTTAGAATTAATTGATTGAATTAATTGATTGATTTAAAGCAACAATTTAAGAAGTGATCATTAATGAACTATTTGGAAACAAAGGAGGTTTTTGATTTGCATTTATTTATTTGAAAGGATTGTAACAGACAAGTATGAAAATAAAGGTTGATTAAGGTTTGAAATTCATTATGAAAACAATGCAAACAGAAATAAAACAAATAGTAACAAATGCAAACAAATAATTAAACATGATGACATGATGCAATACTTGAATTAAAACAAGAAACAAAACATTCTAAGGGATATTTTCATACTTAGGATGTTACAAAACGCCCCCCCTTGAAGGAATCGCGCCCCGAGATTCCTTACTGAGAAGTGAAAAGGTCCGGATACTTCTTGCGAAGATCCTCTTCGGTCTCCCACGTTGCCTCTTTATCGGAATGATGCGACCACTGCACTTTCAAGAACTTGGTGCTCTTGTTGCGAGTCTTACGCTCGGTCTCATCGAGAATACAAATAGGGTGTTCCTCATAAGATAGATCATCTTGCAGTTCAATGGAATCATGATCAACTGCACGATCTGGATCTTTGAAACACTTCTTGAGCTGGGACACGTGGAACACATCGTGCACCTTGGATAGTTTTTCTGGGAGTTCAAGACGATAAGCATTTTCTGCACGCCTTGAGAGAATGTTGAAAGGACCAATGTATCTTGGTTCAAGCTTTCCTTTCACACCAAAACGATGAGTGCCTCTGAGGGGAGTTACACGGAGATATGCCTTATCACCAGGTGCATAGATCATATCCCTGTGCTTGCTATCATAATAGCTCTTCTGATGAGACTGAGCAAGCCTGAGATCGTCACGAATGATACGAACTTTCTCCTCGGCTTCCTTAACAATGTCAGGGCCTAAGAGTGAACGTTCACCAGCTCCAGACCAATTGATTGGACTCCTGCATCTGCGGCCATACAATGCCTCAAATGGTGCCATGCCTAGGCTTGCCTGGTAGCTGTTGTTGTAGGAGAATTCAGCATATGGAAGGCAATCCTCCCATTTCATGCCAAAGGAGAGACCACATGCTCTGAGCATATCCTCGAGAATCTGATTGACTCTTTCGACTTGCCCCTAAGACTGAGGGTGATAAGCTGTGCTGAACAGAAGTTTGGTGCCCAATGCTTCTTGAAAGCTTTTCCAGAAATGAGAAGTGAAGATACTTCCACGGTCTGAGCTTATTTACAATGGAACACCATGAAGAGGAACAACCTTTGCTGTGTAGAGCTCTGCTAACTGGCTAGCTGAGATAGTTTCCTTGACAGCAAAGAAGTGAGCTACTTTAGTGAGACGATCAATAACAACGAAGATTGCATCGTTGCCCTTCTTGGACTTTGGAAAACCAGTAACGAAGTCCATTTCAATCATGTCCCACTTCCACTCAGGAATTTTCATAGGTTGGAGTAGACCTGTTGTTTTCTGACGGACTGCCTTAACACGTTGACAAACATCGCATTCAGAAACGTATTGAGCAATTTCACGTTTCATGCCAGGCCACCAATACAGAGTCTTGAGATCCTGGTACATCTTTGTACTTCCAGGGTGTATTGAGAGGGGAGTTTCATGAGCCTCCTTGAGAATGATATCCTTGAGACTTTGAATCTGAGGAACTGCAATACATCCTTCGAAGAACACAGTTCCCTTGTCATCAACTGAGAAGGACTTGAATTTATCATTGCCTTCCTTGATGTGCTCTACAATCTTCTTGATTTCAGTATCACGAAGTTGTTCAGAACGAATCTTGTCCTCGAGAGTTGGACTGGCTGTCAAGCTAGCAAGGTATCCTTCAGGGACAAGACCAAGGTTCAGTTTCTGGAATTCTTCATGAAGTGGAGGTTGGCTTTCCATGATCATGAGATTATTGCAATAGGACTTGCGACTGAGAGCATCGGCCATAACATTAGCCTTGCCTGGAGTGTAAGAAATGGTGAGATCAAAGTCCTTAATCTTTTCAATCCATCTCCTCTGCCTGAGGTTTAGATCTGGCTGAGTGAAGATGTATTTCAGACTCTTATGATCGGAAAAGATTTCAGTTTTGTTACCCAACAAGTATTGTCTCCATTTCTTGAGGGCAAACACAACTGCTGCAAGTTCTAGGTCATGTGTGGGATAGTTTTGCTCATGTGGGTTCAACTGACGTGAAGCATAAGCCACAACTTGACGATCTTGCATAAGAACTGCACCTAGACCTTGGAGAGATGCATCGCAGAATATTTGGAAAGGCTTGGTAGTATCTGGACCAACCAGAACAGGTGTGGAAGTGAGTTTAGTCTTCAGGAGATTGAAACT
Organism: Alopecurus myosuroides; assembly: GCA_028641055.1. NCBI lineage: Eukaryota > Viridiplantae > Streptophyta > Magnoliopsida > Poales > Poaceae > Alopecurus > Alopecurus myosuroides. Next base: position 422,535,475 of record CM054059.1, read on the forward strand.
TTCATCACATTGTGGAGTCCAAACGAACTTCTTGTCCTTCTTTGTGAGATCAGTGAGAGGTTTGGCAATCTTGGAAAAGTTTTGGACGAAACGACGGCAATAGCTAGCCAAGCCAAGAAAACTTCTGACTTGCTTCACCGTCTTAGGGGGTTTCCAGTCAACAATTGCCTTAACCTTTTCAGGATCAATGGCTATGCCTTTGGCAGAGATGATATGACCAAGGTAAGCAACTTCTGGAATCCAGAACTCACACTTGGAGAATTTGGCATACAAACGATGCTCGCGAAGTTTCATGAGAGTGAGACGAAGGTGTTCTCCATGCTCTTCCTCGGATTTTGAGTAGACTTGAATGTCATCAAGATATACCACAACGAACTTGTCGAGGTATTCATGGAATACAGAATTCATGAGTCTTGAGAACGTTGCCGGTGCATTGGTGAGACCAAAGGACATGACGGTGTATTCATATAGACCGTACCGAGTGGTGAAAGCTGTCTTAGGAATATCTTCCTTTCTGATCTTTATTTGATGGTACCCCATCCTCAAGTCCAACTTTGAGAATATTGAGGCTCCAGCAAGTTGATCAAAAAGATCATCGATACGAGGAATTGGATACTTGTTCTTGATGGTTTTCTCGTTGAGAGGACGATAGTCAACCACGAGTCTTTTTGTTTGATCCTTCTTGGCAACAAACAGAGTTGGGCAACCCCAAGCGGAGGAACTAGGCTGAATGTAACCTTTCTCCATGTACATATCGATTTGCTCCTTCAACAATTTCAGTTCAGGAGGAGCTATCTTGTATGGATGCTTAGAGATTGGAGCAGTACCTGTCTCAAGCTCGATCACGAACTCAACTGCTCTGTCCGGAGGCATCCCTGGCAACTCTTCTGGAAAGACGTCAGGGAATTCACAAACCACCGAAACATTTTCAATTGCAGGAAGAGGTTTTGCATCAAGGTTGAACAGCTGAACAGAACTTGATCCATATGGAGAATAGACTATCTGGCCTGAAGTGTGGGAGAGAGTTATTGACTTTTGAGCACAGTCAATTTTAGCTTTGTGGGTCTTCAACCAATCCATACCCAGAATGACATCAATGTCAGAATTTCCCAGCAACATGAGTGAAGCAAGGAATATGCGACCTCCAATTAGGATTTGATTGTCCATGCTTATCTTGGAAGTAATCATTTTAGTTCCCGGAGAGTGAACATAGATTTGATTGCTTAGTGGAACCAGAGCTAAATTGTACGTTGTAGCAAAGATCTTTGACACGAACGAATGCGATGCTCCAGTATCAAACAACACTTTAGCTGGAAAAGAGTTTACGGGTAATATACCGAGAACGACGTCAGCAGCTTCCTCAGCTTTGTCGGCCTTGATATGATTCACCCTCGCGGTCCTCCCGACAGGCCTGTTGTTGGAGTTGAAGGCTTTAGCCGGGGGAGCACGAACCATTGCCTGGTTGGTGTTGGGGCGAGGAGGTGGTGGAGGTAGCTGCCTCTGAGTGCACTTATCAGCGTAGTGTCCAGTCTCCTTGCATTTGTAGCAAGTGACGACACGAGGAGGACCTGGCCTTGGCTGCCCCATTGGAACCCTCTGACCCTGCATCTGAGATGGGTTGGGTGGGCGGGGACCAAAGCCTGGAGAAGCTTGGGCATTTGGAGCCCGAGTGACAGCACCATTTGGCACCCAGATGCGGCGCTTCTGCGGAGGGGTGGTCATGTTGGAGGAGGAACCACCCTCCCGCGAGTGCTTACGGGACTCCTCGAACGCCTTGCGCCCATTCTCCTCATTGAGCGCGGTGTTCACGAGCTCCGCGAAGTCCTTGCACTTGATGTTGGTGAGAGCGTACTTCAGTTCCGGGTTAAAACCTCGGCGGAACCTTGCCATCTTCTTGGCTTCAGTGGACACCTCGTCACCAGCGTATCGAGCGAGACGATTGAACTCGTTCTGGTAGCCGAGGACGTCCAGCTTGCCCTGTTTGAGAGAGCAGAATTCCTCACGCATCCTTTCCATGAGACCATCTGGGATGTGGTGCTTCAGGAAGGCATCCTTGAAACATCCCTAGGTGATAGGATAGCCAGCTCTCATGGTCTGGTAGTTCTCCCACCAGGTAGCTGCCTGACCCTTCAGTAGGTAGGTGGCATACTTGACTTTATCCTCCTCAGCAACATGAGCAATCTCCAGAGCCCTGTTCATCTCCCTGATCCAGTCATCAGCATCCAGAGGCTCACGTGTTGCCACGAAAGCTCTCGGCCCCATGCTCAGAAACTCCTTGATGCTGACTCGCGGAGCATTCTGGTTGTTGTGCTGGTTAGCCTGGATCTGGGCCATCTGAGCCACGACCTGAGTCATCTGAGTCAACAGCTCCGTGAGCGGAGGTGGTTCAGGCGGGTTGCTCCTTGTTGGCGGCATCCTGAATAGACATGCATTTTAGCACAACAATAGAAAAGGATAGACTTGGTAACCGAAAGAGAGATTATTCCGACGCATGAATAGATAACCATCAGGTACATCATCACATGTTCAAATACATCAGAATATCCAACACACCAATACATGGTTCGAAAGACAAAGGATAACTAAACATAGCTAGGAACGGATACATCGGTACTCCCATGCTCATCACGCAGGACGGCGGTGAGTAGTACGACGAGAGATACGGTGAGGAGGAATCCCCCGGAAGTAGGTATAACGACGATCCACGTAGAGCGGGACTGCTCTGAGAGCAACTCTCGGTGTGGTGAAGTAGAAAGCGTCGTCTCCCTGTGCTCCAAAGCGGGGAATCCCAGTGTAACCCGGACCAAGGTCGAGAAGTGGACCTCTGATCGGCTCGTACCCTCCAGCATCTGGCAGAGGAAGACCATCTGGCTGAGTGAAACGCGCAAAGCGCTCGTCTCGAACGAAGTCTGTGGTGTACATCGCCAGACGAGTCAAAGCGAGGTAGAGCTGCTCCCTGACTGAAGCTAACTCCTGAGACAGTGTGGAAGCAACTGTGTCACTGTGCCTCACAAACTGAGCAGTGGTGTGCAGCCTGGAGCTATCAGACTCATAGGTATCCAGGTTGCCGTGGAGAGTGAAGTGAACTCCCGCTGACGTGATGTAACCACGGGGGATGTGGCGATAGATAGAATCGTCAAACCCCCAGTAGTCAGCACGAAGGACGGTGAGACTCACATACGCTGCCTGCTGCACGGCCATATCCACTGTGGAACCTACTGCCTCGTAGCGGTGGACAACGCTCATGCCATCATCTGACAGAATGTAGACGATAGCCTGGTAGTAGGTCTGGTCAAAATCTCGCTGCTGCTCGTAGACCTGGTACTCTGGTGCCCAATGGAACCCCAGATAGGTAACCATGTCTCTCAGCATCTCCGGATAACCGGCGGTGCTCTCACAGCGAGTCATCCGAACCACCTGCGGGAAGAACCTGAGATCCATCTGCAGATGATTTGGGAAGGTTTTGATTAGACGCCGGTAGAGAACTGATGTGGAAAACAACAACAAGGTTCAACGGACGAAAAGGATGTTGAAAAGAACAGGATATTGAAGCAACATCGGGAAACACGAGACCAAAAACTCCTGAGGTACTACGGAGAACCCAAAACACGTGAAATCCTAACTTGAAAGTTTAGGTGAGAACAGAAAACAACGTTGCACTTCCTTACCAGAAAAGGGTGGGTGGGTGGGGAAAGAAGAAAAATGGAAGAATTCCTACTCTCACATTTCATTTTTTTCCTATATAGCTACAAAATAGTTGCTAGACTCAACTGCACCAGTAAAAAGGGATCCTACAGGCAGACAGGCTCTGATACCATTTGTCGCACCCGGACTTCTATAGGATACTCACCGTACGAACTGAACAGTATTCTGATGGGATTACGGGGCTTTCCGGCACCCGCGTCCTCTTACGAGTAGGCCAACACTTATGTGTGACAACCCATCGCTACTGTTCACCGTCGATGTAAACTATCCTGTAGAAATCAGGACACTACCATTGACGTACTTCATACCATACACACATGGTACGTCAACGGCTTTGAACAAAAGGATAACACAACATGCCTCTACGACACAAAAGATAGAAATAAGTTGCAAATGGCCCTCACTAGGGCAGAGATAGCAAATACAGTCATCCAGAGGACACATGTCCCAACATAGCATCATTACATCTCAGCGGAAGCATTCAAAGGGGTCTGAGTACAGACAAAATCCAAATAGGCTTAAGAAGCCGGAAACTGAAATAAAGACGGAGCCCATCCACGATGTCTTGGATCCTGCCCGGGTCCGCTAACTACTCGTCAGCAGCCTCGTCAAACTCCACGTAGTAGCCGTCACCAGGATCCTCGTAATCGTAGTCTGCGGAAACCACAGCCCCAAAGGGGTCAGTACATAGACGTACTGGCAAGCAAGACTCACAGTTCACCAAAGTATAGCCCGTCAACACAAGCACAAATGACTTGGGTTCAACGGAAGGAAGGGGATATATAAGATGCTGCAACTGGCTGCGCTAACCAACTACAGAGATTCTATCACTTCCAACTATCAGAAAGGAGATAAGATCGAGTATTGTAACCAACTGAAAGATAACTTCAAACAAACCCGTCCTGGATCTCGCCCCTTATCCAAAGAAGCAATCCGAGGATAACTCACACAGTTGGATTAAGATGAAACAAGTTATTGTGACAATAATCCTGTTACTAGTCAAATTGATAATCATGGGGTGTGAGTTTGTGAATCATTAGGTTTAAGTTGTCCTGAGTACTTGTTAGCCAGTACTTTCACCAAGTTAGCCATAACCGCGGAAAACACGGCTTCTCGAGAAGATTATCCCTGCAGGGTTGCACCAATTTGGCCGTACACATATGAATAACCCGCCAGATGGGATGCCTCCCACCAAGCGGGGCACTCAACACAACTCAACTCTTCTTCGCATCAAGCCCAAAGCACCTTGGGCGCACGGCTAATCAAGCCCCGAAGAAAAGGGACCCTCATAGCACTCTAAGACCGTGTCCCCCTATATGCCGACTACGAAAGTTCCACCCTGCGCTGGGCTCGCAAAAACATGCATGCGGAAAATAGAAATCACGAACTAAATGAGATGATTTGGACGAGATGCGAATCGAATCAAATTGAGGGGGCGCCCATACTCGCTTCCCACATGCGGGTAGTGCGCTCATCATGGATCAGTAGACAAGACCCTTTTCCTATTAGGGTCGACACTAGCAGGCCTCAAAACCACACAGGGCCTCCTGCCGGTGCCTTATCATCAAATTATTATTAAGTAATAACATTAGCATGATTGATTGATTGATTAAACATCGAGCCCCCAGAATATAATAAAGATGTAGTAACTGAAAGCAACAGGTAACAGACTCGAGCAAAACAACCTAAGCATGCTAGTAAGACACTGGCTCAAACAAAAGGGTGTAGGAGTGGTGGTGAGGCAATATCAAGGCTCAGGGAATCATGTGATAGGTTCGTAACAGAAACAACTACCACTAAGGCTAGCAGAAACAGACAACGGAAAAGTATCGGTAACCAGGGTTGAAAGGAACACAATGGTTCATGTGAGTGATAACTTGCCTGCGAACTCAGCAGCCTGGTACTGAGCTAGATCCTCAGAAGGGGTGCTGTAAAGATCGTCTGTCTCAACGTCGTCATCTATTCGAGAAGAAGCAAACAAACAAGGCAGAAAATAAACAATCATTATCATGGCATAGTGCACAATCAAGGATGATGCATGACAAATTAATGGTTGCATCAAAATAATCTAGATAACATGATAACACAATTAAGATGGACCCCTATGCAATTTTGAGTTGCATATGGGAAAGGGTCCATGAATTAAGTGGAACAAATGATTTACAATTAATTATTATGTGAAAGTTGTTAGCATGATGCATGCATGATGGTAACAAGATAGCAGCAAATAACAAGGATAGATGCAAGTGTTAAAAGAGATTTAACAAGTTTTGGAAATCATTTATTAAGTTTGGAAAGTTTGGTTAATTAAACATGTCACACAACCAATTATTGTTTTCATCGGTTTAAAGTGTGCAAAACAATTAACAAAATTTATATTTGAAAAGAACATCAAATTTTAGTTGGATTACATGTTTCAGATATTGAAATTTGAATTAGGATGAATTTAGTATGAATTAAACAATATTAAACAAGTTTTAATTGAATTTAAAACAAGTTTGATTATTATTTGAATTTTATTTGTTCAAATCATAAATTCAAATTCACATTTGAAAAGTTCACACTTTGATGGTTTGAAAACATATTTTGCATGTTCAAAAATATTTTATTTTGAGCAAGTTATGATTTTTATCAAATTTAAATGAATTAAACAAGTATTAAATTATTTAGGCAATTTAAATTACTCAAACCAGGAAACAAATTTTATATTTGAATAGGATATTCAAAATGGTATGAAAAGCATATTTTATTTGCCTTATTTGGAATTAGTATGAATTATTTATGAATTTTTGCAAATTACATTTGAATTACTCAAATTTGAATTTTAAATGCATTTTGAAAATTCAAAACAGGAAACAAAAGTTACCAAAAGGTAGACAATTGAATTTAGACTAGCACACATATTTTATTTTCAGTTTTTAGAGTTATAAAATAAAAGTTATAAGCAGAATGCTTTCAGGGACCAATCTGTGATTTAGTTGGACCCAGATTTGATTACAGAAAATTTAAAATTCGTTTTATACGCACGGGAGATACACCCTGTCACTGCCAGGGGGCCCAAGCATTGCTGTGCTTGCGTGGCCACACGAGTGACTGACAGGGGGCCCTCCCTGTCAGTACTCCACCGAAAAAAAGGAGGGGATTTAATCCCAGGTGCCAGGGATCGAACCCAGCACCTCGCCCTCGCGCACAAGGGACTGAACCACTGCGCTGCGCTGCGGTTGTTATCTGTATACGCGACGCAGTAAGGTTGTACTTCAACACTGCAGTTAACTGAACCCGACTGACGCGCAAGAACCTGAACTTCGTCAGAGATAACAACAGAGGCTCGCCGGCGGGGAAACGGTGGCCGTGCTCGATCTGGTGGTGCTGCTGTGGTGAGGATGGATGCGTGCGTGTCCTGAACTGGTGTGCGGATGCTGCAGAGGGGAGGTAGAACGAGATGGTGTGCTCACCGCGTGGTAGTCGTGGAAGCGAGTGCTCGGGGTGGCGCGGCCGGCGACGAGTTCGTTGACGGCGCCGCAGATCCAGTGACCCCCCGTGCTCCCGCAGGTGTCCAAAAGGGAGAGCAGTTGGTGGCGAGTCGGTTCTCGGGCTTAGCTAGGGGAGTGGAGGTGCGAGGTGGTGGTAACCATCGGGGGTTCAGAGAGGGGAAACTCCGGCGAGGTTCAGACGGTGGCAGAGAGTTGGCTGCGAGGAGAAAAATGGCGGCGCGGCGCGGGGAGCGAGGGAGGCTAGGGCTAGGGCACCTGCCAGGGGCCTAGGGGGGATATATAGGGCCCGGGACGATCTCCTGACCGTCGAGCGCCGCCGTACGGCGACGTGGCTCGCGCGGATGGCCGCCGTACTCGAAACAGAAGAGCTGCACGCTTTTTGAAGCGGTACGCGCGCGCGTAAGCGGGCTGGGCTGCGCGCTGGTTAGGGTTAGGTGGGTTTGGGCTAGTTAGCCGCCGCGCGCGCAGCTGGCTTGCTCCTTTTATTTTTATTTTTTTTCCTTTTCTGTTTTTTTTTGTAGTGTTTGGTTTTGGAAGAAAAAGGTAGGTTTTAATTTAGTAAAAATTCTAGGAAAATTAGGTTAAGTTATTTAGGTAATTAGAAAACAATTTCCAAGATTTGATTTCAAAAAGTTGAGATTAAAAGTGCTGTTTGCATTTGAACCAAATTGAATGAATTTTCAATATTAATTTAACATTATGGAAACAAGGCATTTTTAATAGGGTTACCCCTAAGGTTTAAAGTGATTTAAAGTTTATAATTGTGTGGTGAACTTCATGGATACAAAAGGGTACTGATTTGAAGACTTGGTTTGAATTTGAGAATTATTTAGAATTAATTGATTGAATTAATTGATTGATTTAAAGCAACAATTTAAGAAGTGATCATTAATGAACTATTTGGAAACAAAGGAGGTTTTTGATTTGCATTTATTTATTTGAAAGGATTGTAACAGACAAGTATGAAAATAAAGGTTGATTAAGGTTTGAAATTCATTATGAAAACAATGCAAACAGAAATAAAACAAATAGTAACAAATGCAAACAAATAATTAAACATGATGACATGATGCAATACTTGAATTAAAATAAGAAACAAAACATTCTAAGGGATATTTTCATTTTTGGGATGTTACATACATGTATTAAGTGTTTTGCATATTTTCTGTTGTAGATCAATGGCACCTAGCAACCTTCCTCGGTTGTCCACTTTTGAGTTGAGGTCAATCCTAGAGAAAGATAAACTTAATGGAACTAATTTCACCAACTGGTATCGTAATCTGAGGATAGTCCTCAAGCATGACAAGAAAGAACATGTTCTAGAAACTCCACTTCCAGATGAGCCTGATGATGATGCTACTGTCGCTGTCATGAATGCCTACTGTAAGACTAGAGATGAGTCTACGAAAATTAGCTGTCTTATGCTTGCACACATGGAACCGGACTTGCAGCAGCAGTTCGAGAATGTTGAGGCCTACCGTATGATCGAAAGCCTCAAAAGTATGTTCCAGGCTTAGGCAAAGACCAAGAGGTATCAAGTCTCTCAAGCTTTGCTAGGCTGTAAGCTCAAAGACGGCGATCTACTGAGTCCGCATGTAATCAAGATTGCTAGTTACATGCAGTCTCTGGATAGGCTGGGCTTCTCAATTAACGAAGAGTTCGCTATTGATATAATTCTGAACTCTCTTCCTACTGTGTATGGTCGGTTCATTTCGAACTACCACCTGCATGGTATGGATAAGAAGATCACTGAATTACATGGGATGCTCAAAACGGCAGAGGCTGATCTCAAGAAAGGCGCCAGTCAAGTGTTGATGGTGCAGAATAAGGCTAAGATCAAGAAGAGTTCTTGGACCAAGAAGAACAAGGATAAGTCAGGAGGCAATGCCCATGGCCCTGTCTAGAGCGCTTCCTCAAAGACTAAGACATCTCCTATAGCCGGAGCCAATTGCTTCTATTGCAAGCAGGATGGCCACTGGAAGAGGAACTGACCAAGTATTTGGCTGACAGAGCCAAGAGTGGAGGTGTGACTTCCAACTCAGGCACGCTTGTATGCAATGTTATAGAAATTTATCTTGCTGATGCACCTAACAGTTCTTGGGTATATGATACCGGATCAGTTATTCACATATGCAACTCGTCGCAGGGACTGGTAAGAACTAGGAGCGTGGCTAGAGGAGAGGTTGATATTCGGGTCGACAACAAGGCGAGAGTCGCTGCGTTGGAAGTCGACACGATGCAACTTCATTTACCTTCAAGATTTTTAATGGAGCTCAATAATTGTTATTATGTTCTAGTGCTTAGTCAAAACATTATTTCCGCCTCATGTTTGATGAGACAAGGTTATGAGTCGAATATTAAGAATAATGGTTGTTCTTTATATTTGAAAGATATGTTTCATGGCTTTGCACCCGTTCAGGATGGGTTATTTATTTTGAATCTTGATAGTGAATTGGTCTATAATATAAATGTGAAAAGGTTGAAACCAAATGATCTAAATATGACTTATTTTTGGCACCGTCGGCTTGGTCATATAAGTTGGAAGCGCATGAAGAAGCTCCATGATGATGGACTTCTAACTTCGTTCAACTTAAAGTCATTCGAGACATGCGAATCATGCCTACTAGGCAAAATGACCAAGACACCTTTTGCAAGGAGTTGTGAAAGGGCGTCCGACTTGTTGGAACTAATACATAGTGATGTATGTGGTCCAATGAGCACGACAGCCAGAGGTGGTTATGAGTACTTCATTGCCTTCACTGATGATTTGAGTAGGTATGGATATATCTATTTAATGAAACACAAGTAGGAAGCCTTTGAGAAATTCAAGGAATTCCAGAGTGAGGTACAAAATCAACTCGACAAGAAAATAAAGTTTCTACGGTCGGACCGTAGAGGCGATGACATGAGCCATGAGTTTGATGACCATCTAAAAATTTGTGGAATAGTTCCTCAACTCACTCCGCCAGGTACACCGCAGAGGAACGGTGTATCGGAACGGAGAAATCGGACCTTGTTGGACATGGTACGATCAATGATGAGTCGGACAGATCCCCTTCTTCATCAACAAATTATCAGGACATTTCTAGTGAAACTATATTTTTATTCGGTCACATCATATGAAGTTTACTTGGAGCATCTGTTTGTTTTTCTTTTGTTTTCTGTTGTTTTTGTTTGTTTTCCTTGCTTCAACAATATAGTGGACCCTAGCATTCCTTGTTTGGGAGAAAGACACGCTCCACTTTTTCGTTTGAATACTTGTTATGCTCGTATTCTTAGTTTTTTTTCTAGGTGCTGCAAAATTCGTGTTTAGCTCTTGTTTTCTTTGCATCTCTTATTCAGAGATGTTAGTTTTAGTAGTGTTATGTGAGTACTCTCATCTTTGCTTGTTGTATAATTTAGAGATTTTTTGTTAAAACATAATTTGTAGGGTGCTTGTTGGGAAAAGAAACTGCTACTTGTAGTAAAATTTATAACGGTTCAAGTAGAAGCTTGTATAGACTGTGGCTAGACTTTTTTGTATCATGCTAGATGTTATTTTAATTCTAAAGCCTAGTGGTATTTAGTAGCATGATTAGTCTCAAATAGGTGAGAGTGTTTAATGTGTCATTGAAAGAATCATGAGTTGTTCTTGTCATATTGAAGCATAAATTTGTGGTGTTCTCCTTTGAATGTTTTATTTGGTTGACTTCGCATGCTCACACCATGTTTATGACTACAAACCAGTCACTTATAGCCTCTATGATCATTTATTTTTTGAACTTGTGTACCACTTATGCTTTGATTAATTATGTTTATGTCGCTATGCATGATTATGGCTCTTATGATCTCTTGATTTGTCGCTCCCAGTCTTTTGCTAGCCTCCACCTGTACTGAGTATGAGCTCTACTCGTGCATCCAACTCCCAAAAACCAAAGTTTGCCAAATGTGTCCACCATACCTACCTACATGTGGTATTTAACCGCCACTCCAAAGTAAATTGCTCATGTGTTACCTATAAAACTTTCAAAATTACTCATGTTTTGTGCTCCTGTTTTAGCTCATGAGGACGTAAATAGAGATTCTTTATCTCACTTGTTGATTGGACTTTCACACCCTAGATTAGTGGCTTCATCCGCTTATCCAATTGATAGAAGAGCTGGCAGTAGGGTGCCCAGCCCCAAATTAATAACAACAAATTCTCTTCACTATTTTTGCCCCTGATTTATCAGTCAAATCATAATTGTGTAAACAAAAGAGAAAGAGGGATGACCTTCTACCCAAATGCGTCCTTCTATGGGAGCCGCTCTTGTGATGTCTAGTTGGCTTGTGTCGTACTGTATTTTTTTTTTACCATTAGTTGACATAAGCATACACCTCTCTAAAAAATAGACACTCCTCCATGGTATGTGATTGTTGGCAGGCACGCCGAGGATTCGGTTAGCCATGGTTTGTGTAAGATGGTTGGGAGGAGTGTCAGACATTTTATACCTCTGTTTAATAAAATAAAAGCTCTAGCACATGAGTGATCCATGCTTCCCTATGCGAATGGCCTTTCTTTTACTTTTATGTTGAGTCTCCATATTCTAACTTTATGCACAGTTGAGAGACCATAGTTTCCATTCTAAGTTTTGTTGGGGGAAAGATAACCTGGTACCCCTAAGGACGAAGAAAGTATGACCAGCCAGAAGCGAGACCCGGCCAGGAGACAAAGCCTGGTCTGGAAGGAGACCCGGCCAGGAGGCAAAGCCTGGTCTGGAAGGAGACCCGGCCAGGAGGCAAAGCCTGGTCTAGAAGGAGACCCGGCCAGGAGGCAAAGCCTGGTCAGGAAGGAGACCTAGATTAGGACTCTTAATACGGTATGACCCAGTTTTTACCTTGTACGACCACGAGACCAGCCGCCCATATAAGCAGGCTCCTAGGTCATAGAGACTAAGAGATTTCGAGTAGAAACCCTAAATTCCAGGTCTCGGCGAGAGTCAGCCCGAGCCAAATTCCAGGTCTCGGCGAGAGTCAGCCCGAGCCTAGATTTGGGGTCTCGGCGATATTTGTAACCCAAGATTTGGGGTCTCGGCGACATTGCAGTCCGGGCCTCTAGATCGATAGCTAATAAGATCCCAGCTGGAAGTAGGTTATTATCTCCAATGGAGAGGCCGAACCAGGATAATCCTTGTGTCCAACACGAGTCTTACTAGCTATTCGAGTATCCCCTGTAATACGAGAGTTGAGATTGTAACCCTAGATCGGAGACTCGGCTACTTGATTGCCAGAGCTACCAGATCGATTATCAGCATGATTTCCCCTGAGCAAAACCCTCTCCCAAGCACCAGAGTCGAATCGCCCCAAGATAAGTTACCCCTGGTAACGTCTGCCGTGATTATCCCACGACAGTTGGCGCCCACCGTGGGGCCTGCGTCCAAAGGTGTTTACATCACGGGAGAAGGTCGGGAGAACATGAAGAACCTCGCCATCGGCCAGATCTACACCAACCCCGAAGGAGAGAAGATGGTGGACGATTTTGGCTGGGGGCCAGAGTCGGATCTGCTTGAATCCGGATCTGTCGTCACAATCGGCCGAGTCAACGCCTTCGTCAGAATGGTACGTGCGTCAGGTTCAATCCCCGATGATTTTGAGTATGATTTTATATTAGCTTAGCCCAAGAGTGCTGCGCAACTTCGGTTAGCATGGCCAGGAGCGCTTCGCAAAAATTTATATTAGCTTGGCCCGAGAGTGCTTCGCGATATTGTAAAATATTCTACTAATATAAGCTTAGTCCTAGAGTGCTTCACAACTTCAGTTAGTGTTTCCCAAAGTGCTTCGCTAAATATTAGCTTGGTCCAAGAGCGTTTCGCAACTTCGGTTAGCGTGCCCAAGAGTCCTTCGCAACAGTATGCGGATCAATGGGGTAATGTTAGACAATTAAGTCTTTACTTTATAAACATTGATCCGGGTCTTGGGGGCTCTTACTTGAATAGTTTGTAGCTGCAATCCTAAGACCTGGCTTTTATGCCGCCAGTATAATTCTTGCCTATCTTGCTTAAAGCTCGATGTGACTCGCACTTATATGGCATGTTTGTTCTCCTGTAATCTCAATCAGTTATGATGCCCATGGGGACTTAACTGACCCTGTTTTACAGAGTGAGTACAGCAGTGATAATCCATGCGAAAGCCGGCTTACAGTTAAAGGTTTGCAAAAGGGTCATCTAAACCATCGACATATTGAGAGGACCCATCTCGGTAACCTGGAGGCATATGAACCCAGGAAGAAACATGATTTATGGGATGTTATTGAGATAAACCTGGAGGCGTATGAACCCAGGAAGAATAACCGGGTTTATCCTTTTATGTATTATTTTTCTTATTTTAGGAGTTTAACCTGGATGATCGAGCTCGCTGCTTCACCTGAAACATGAAGCCTAAAATCAAGATCACGAAGGAGAACAAGACCAGCTCGAATCCAGCTTAAACTTGGGGGCTACTGTTGGGGGAAAGATAACCTGGTACCCCTAAGGACGAAGAAAGTATGACCAGCCAGAAGCGAGACCCGGCCAGGAGACAAAGTCTGGTCTGGAAGGAGACCCGGCCAGGAGGCAAAGCCTGGTCTGGAAGGAGACCCGGCCAGGAGGCAAAGCCTGGTCTAGAAGGAGACCCGGCCAGGAGGCAAAGCCTGGTCAGGAAGGAGACCTAGATTAGGACTCTTAATACGGTATGACCCAGTTTTTACCTTGTACGACCAGGAGACCAGCCGCCCATATAAGCAGGCTCCTAGGTCACAGAGACTAAGAGATTTCGAGTAGAAACCCTAAATTCCAGGTCTCGGCGAGAGTCGGCCCGAGCGTAGATTTGGGGTCTCGGCGATATTTGTAACCCAAGATTTGGGGTCTCGGTGACATTGCAGTCCGGGCCTCTAGATCAATAGCTAATAAGATCCCAGCTGGAAGTAGGTTATTATCTCCAATGGAGAGGCCAAACCAGGATAATCCTTGTGTCCAACACGAGTCTTACTAGCTATTCGAGTATCCCCTGTAATACGAGAGTTGAGATTGTAACCCTAGATCGGAGACTCGGCGACTTGATTGCCAGAGCTACCAGATCGATTATCAGCATGATTTCCCCTGAGCAAAACCCTCTCCCAAACACCAGAGTCGAATTGCCCCAAGATAAGTTACCCCTGGTAACGTCTGCCGTGATTATACCACGACAAGTTTATTGTGCATTTGTCCCAGAAACATCATTAATATATTCATGATGTGTTATTGTTTTTTCTCTAATTATTTGTTCTAGTCCTCCTCATAAACTTTGAAGGTGTCCTTGAAGGGAATATGCCCGAGAGGCAATAATAAAGTGTTTATTATATATTATTCCTTGTTTATGATAGATGTTTATTTCTCATGCTAGAATTGTATTAACCGGAAACGTTGATACATGTGTGATTAATAAACAAACCGACGTTCCTAGTGAAGCCTCTCTTTTAACTAGCTCGCTGATTAAACAGATGATCAAGGTTTCCTGATCATGAACATTGGATGTTGTTAATAACAGGGTCATGTCATTAGGAGAATGACATGATGAACTTAAACCCTAACTAAGTATAACAATACGATCAATTCATTTAGTTTTGTTGTTATGTCTTACATTCGGAGTAACATTATTCCTTAGACCATGAGATCATGTTAATCACTAATACCGAAAGAATACTTTGATGACATCAAACGTCACACCGTGAAAGGGTGACTATAAAGGTGGAATTGGATATTTGGAAAGTGTTAGTTGAAGCTCATGGATCGAGAATGGGATTTGTCCATCCAATATGACGGATAGATATACTCAGGGCCCTCTCGGTGATATCACATCAACACCGCTTGCAAGCAAGTGATATGATCACTAGGATGTTATATCACGGGAACGAGAAAAGAGTACTTGTCGGATAACGAGATCGAACAAGGTATAGTGGATACCGATGATCGGATCTCGGACAAGTAATATATCGCGAGACAAAGGGAAATCGTTACGACGTTGAAAGGTTCACACGATCATGAGAGTCATCGTTGAATATATAGGAGTCATCACGGTTTTCCAGACCCCGCTGTTGATTATTGATCGGAGAGGAGTCTCGATCATGTCTATAATATTCACGAACCGTAGGGAGACACACTTAAGGTTCGATGAAGCGTTTAGAGAGGATACGGAATACCGAAGAATATTTTGGGTAGCTCCGGAATTGTTTCTGGGAAAATTGAAATAGTTCAAGGGGTTTTTCGTCGAATGGTTGTTAATAGAATTAACAAATGGTTCGAGGTGCTGCATGCAAATGTTTGTTAATGGAATTAACAAATATAAATAAAGAAATAAAAATGTTTTATTTATTTATTAAAGAAAAACCTTTGGATTTTCCAAGTGGGAAATTAAGGAATTTTTGAGTGGGTTTGAGTGGAGCTTCCACTCACATGAAGAGAGGAAGGGGTGGGGGCACCCATGGCTGGCCGCACCCCCCCTTTGGGCTGCCTCCCCCTCCCCTATAAAAGGAGGGTGAGGGCTCTCTCTTCTCTACACACTTGCCCACTCTTTTTCCCTTCCATCCGCTGCTCAATTCCATGGTCTCCGGCTTGGGGAAGCCCTGACCGTGGGATTCTTCACCACCACCACGCCGTCGTGCTGCTGGAATTCCGGAGGGATCCTCTACTTCCGCAACCCGCTGGAACGAGGGAACGGAAGTCTTCATCGAGCTGAACGTGTGACCGATTACGGAGGCACCGCCGGATTGCGGTGCTCTTCTTCTCGCTCGGGATCGGCGTGAGAACGACTACGCCAACAACGAGATCTTTTCTCATACCACTTTGAGTCGTCGAGGGTATGTTATCTCAAGACTCTCTTTCTCCCCGTTGCCTTTCATCTCATAGATTAGATCTTGGCTATTCGGGTTTATCGCGCGTAGGAAAATTTTTGTTTTCTATGCTACGTTCCCCTTCAGTCCTGGCATTTATGTTTTTCCCCACTCTTAAGGACTAGCGAAATATCACTTTGCCATGCTTTCTCTATACTTGAAACAAACGTATAACTTTCAATGCATTGTTATTCATGGTATTTTATTTGTGTTACTTCTCATGATGCAAGGTGATTGCTATGCTTTATTGTTAAAATTTTATTTATCATGCTTGTGTTGAAGTTCTATGATCTGGGCTTACATATGCTTTTACATTATTGATGATTGGGTTTATATTGGTAGCATGTCACCTTAGAAATTATGTGCTTTTATCGTTTACCTACTTGAGGACGAGTAGGAACTAAGCTCGGGGATGTTGATACGTCATAAACGTATCCTTAATTTCTGATGTTCCATGTTGTTTTCATGTTATTTCCTACATGTTTTGCTATACACTTTATGTTATTTTATCGATTTTCTAGACTAACCTATTGACAAGATGCCACAGAGCCAGTTCCTTGTTTTCTGCTGTTTTTAGTTTCAGAAAAGTTGTTCTGAAAATATTCTCGGAATTGGAAATTTCAAAGCCTCGAAGTATTAGAATTCCCAAAGGTTCCACGGAGTCCCGAAGAGGCCCGGAGGGGGGCACAGGGGGCTACACCATAGGGCAACGCGCCTCCTGGCCGCGCCTGGGGTGGTGTGGGCCCCTCGGGCGTCCACTGCCATCGCCCTTTCGCCTGTATAATCCCCCCGATAAGTGAACCCTAAATATATACCACTTTTTTCCCGAGAAACACCCGAGACTGCCGTCATCGTCATCCCGAGATCGGGAGGGTTCTGGAGCTCTCCCCGACACCCTGTCGGGAGGGGAATTTATCACCGGAGGGGTCTACACCACCATGCCCTCCTCCGAAGTGATGTGTGAGTAGTTCATCCCTGGACTACGGGTCCATAGCAGTAGCTAGATGGTTGTCTTCTCCACTTTGTACCTCATGTTTAGGTCTCGTGGGCTGCCCTACATGATCGAGATCATGTTTATGTAATGCTACATGTTGTGTTTGCTGGGATCTCATGAATGTTGAATGTTATGTCTTCTGATTGTCAATCTATCATTTTATCTTCATGCATATGTTATTTATGATCTTGCATGCTCTCCGTTATTAGTAGATTCTATGTCAAAGTAGATGCTAGTAACTCCAAGAGGGAGTATTTATCCTCGATAGCAGGTTCATGCCTCCTTTCCATATGTGCTCGAGTGACAGAAACTTGACGGATGGAGGATGTGTTGTTTCCATTAGCGAGAAAACAACGGTGTTTACTTAGTTTACATTGTTTGCATTACACACTTTGCTTACTGCGATAATATGTTGCTTGCAACTTAATACCCAATGTTTGTTCGGATGATATTCGGAGGATGGATTATTAGCCATAGATGTAGTTGGATGATGGTGTATGTATTTTGTTGTAATGCCTGCATGAATCACGTAGTAATCTTTATGTCTTGCATATGCACTACGGTGCAACCTTCATGTCTGTCAATTGCCCAGCTGTAATTTGTTCACCACACATGTTATTTATCTTTCACGGAGAGACACCACTAGTGAACTGTGGACCCCGGTCCATTTTCTCATATTGATAATACACACACCGCTTCCACTGTTTTGACACTGCTGCTCCTGCTTTCGTATTGTTCTCATATTGTTTTCCACACCATACGTTTAACCTCTCTGTGTTCAGCAAAACCGCTGAGATTGACAACCTCACTGCTTTGTTGGGGCAAAGTGATTTGATTGTGTTGTGTAGGTTCCATGTTGCTATTGAAACGTAGTGCCCCCTGCCACCTCAACTACATCAACCTTTAGAGATTACTTGTCCTCCTACTGGTCGATTCAACCTTGGTTTCTTTTCTGAGGGAAAACTTGTTGTTGCACTGTTCACAACCTTTTTCTTGGGGTTTACCAACGTCATCCTCCCATCGAGGGACACATCACACCCTAGCGTTGCTACTCAGCCTCCTTGAGCATTAGTCTGTTGGCCTCCGTCGCGGCTTCCTCCTTCTTGCGGCCCGATATGATCATTTCGTGGAGCTGAGCACATAGGGTTTGAAGGCGCTCGTACTCCTTAACCACCGCCTCCACATGAGAGTTCGCTCGGGCCTGAATGACATCGCTAACCTGCTTCGTGATGTCGGCCGCGAAACCCTCACGTTTGAGCTTCGGGACGTAGCAGCCGTGGACCAACTGGGACCAGCGGTCCTCATGCGCCACCTCGTCAAGGAGGTCCTCGGGCGCGGAGGAGGCGCCAAGGCCCGGAGCATCTTTGATCTCTTTTCCCCTACCCAGGGCCGCACTCTATGCCACACACGGGGGAGATAAGTTGGACACAAAGCCGATCGCATCGACGGTGGCGTCAAGAGAAGAAGATGCAGTAGTCAGCATCCCCGTCGTCGCACCATCAGGGTCGGCGAGGCACGCACTAATATTTCCTGCGCCCGCGCTGGGGACTTTGAGAGGGACTCGGGGATCCTCCCTCGGTGAGGACTTGGCCCCCACCAAGGCTGACAGCCTCCTGGCAAGCTCCCTCTTCGGCTGCAGCGGCTTGTGCCACCTCACACTCAGCGGTTTCAAGACTTCATCATCACCAATGAGGCAGGGCCGAGCTCGTGAGCTCCTTCCCAACCACAGGCGCCAAAGACACGGACCCAAGAGGGGGAGGAACCTCCTCGAGCTTCATGATGCTCATGTCCTTCTCCCTCATAGGGACGGAAGTCTCCAAGGCTGCAACGGTCACGGAGTTCGTGATTCTCGCCTGGTGTTTCTTCACTTCGCCTTCCTCTCGAACCCTTCAAGGTCGGAGAGGAGGTCAGCGTCTAAAAAGGGAAAGGCGTGGGAGGAGTGCACAAAGGATCACCTTACCTTCCCGTGAAGCCCCATACCCTCTTCGGGCGCTTCCGGGCAGAAGAGATCTCGACAGGGGATTCCTTCGAACGAGGCTCGCTAGATCCATCGCGAACGTTCTCATACCACACCATCTTTGAATTCTTCATCATCGCCGGGCTGCAGGCATCATGATAGGACGACTCGAAAGCCCTCATTGGACTCACCCTCCTCCTCGTCGGAATAAACCCCCATCGTCCAACGTTTCCTCGCGGCGGAGCCCTCGCGTCCTTGCACGGGCTGGAGGGTTCGAGAACCCCAGAGTCGCTGGAAATTTCCTCAGTGAAGTCCAGCGCGTATGGGTTGTCTTCACAACTCCGTCCCCTTTGTAGGGGTCATTTCATAGAAAACAAAAAATTTCCTACGCGAGAGACACCCGAAAGGCCAAGATCTAATCTAGGAGACGAAGTGCAACGGGAAACGAGAGGGTTAAGGAGAACACATACCCTCGAATACACAAAGCGTTACGAGATCAAATCTCGTTGTTGGCGTAGTCGTACTCACACCGATCCCGATAGCGAGAAGATGTGCACCGCAATTCGGCGGTGCCTCCGTGATCGGTCACACGTACAGTTGATGACGACCTCTGTTCCCTCGATCTAGCGGGGCGCGGAAGTAGAGGATCCCTTGGAACTCTAGCAGCACGATGGCGTGGTGGTGGTGGTGAATAATCCCACGGTCAGGGCTTCGCCAAGCCGGAGACCATGGAATGGAGCAGCGGGTGGAGAGGAATTTGAGGTGGGAAAGTCTGTGAGAGAGAGGAGCGCATGCCCTCTATTTATAGGAGAGGGGGGAGGCATCCCAAGGGGGTGCGGCCAGCCCCATGGTGTGCCCCCACCTCTTCCTTCATCGTGTGAGTGGACACTCCACTCACATCCACTCATTTTCCCTTAAAACTCCACTTAGAAAATCAAGAGTTTTTCTTTAATAAATAAATAAAACATTTTTATTTCTTTATTTCAGCATTTGTTAATTCTATTAACAAACTTTTGCATATAGCACCTCGAATCATTTGTTAATTCTATTAACAACCATTCGACGAAAAACCCCTTGAGCTATTTCAATTTTCCCCGAAACAATTTCGGTGTTGCCCAAAATATTCTTTGATATTCCGTATCCTCTCAAACGCGTCATCGAACCTTAAGTGTGTCACCCTACGGTTTGTGAATAAGATACACATGGTCGAGACTCCTCTCCGATCAATAATCAATAGCGGGATCTGGAGATCCGTGATGACTCCTATATATTCAACGATGACTCTCGTGATCGTGTGAACCGTCAACATCGTGAACTATTTCCTTTGTCTCGCGATATTTTACTTGTCCGAGATTCGATCATTGGTATCAACCATACCTTGTTTCAATATCGTTACCGACAAGTACTCTTTTCTCGTATCCGTGATATGACATCCTTGTGACCTAGTCACGTTCTTGTAAGCGGTGTCGATGTGATATCACCGAGAGGGCCCAGAGTATATCTATCCGTCATTTTGGATGGACAAGTCCCACTCTTGATCCATGATCCTCAACTAATACTTTTCGAATACCTAACGGCACCTTTATAGTCACCCTTTTACGATGTGACGTTTGATGACATCAAAGCACCCTTCCGATATCAGTGATTGACATGATCTCATGGTCTAAGGAATAAGTTACTTCGTATGTTTGATATAACAATGTAAACCTAATGACTTGATCGCATTGCTATATTCACTTTGGGTATATGTTCATCAAATCATTCTTCTAATGACATGACCCCATTATTAACAACATCCAATGTTCATGATCAGGAAACCTTGATCATTTATTAATCAACGAGCTAGTTAAAAGAGAGGCTTTACTAGGAACCATTGTTTGTTTATTAAACACACATGTATCAACGTTTCCGGTTAATACAATTCTAGCATGAGAAATAAACATTCATCATAAACAAGGAATAAGATAATAACCATTTTATTATTGCCTCTCGGGCATATTCCCTTCAGTCTCCCACTTGCACTAGAGTCAATAATCTAGTCTGTAAGCACTTAACACATATGGCGTTCCATTGTTATTACCATGCTTCGCATGTGGTAAACATCATCAAAAAGATCTGAACTGTTCAGGTCCTATTGTATTTGCATGTTTTTTGCGTCTACACGCATCACTCATTCTCTAATGAGATGGCTTTGTATATATATGGTCAATTGGTGAAACCTTAATTCCTCAGCTTAAACCGATGTCACTAACATTGTGAAAATGTAGCTTCATAGTGTTAGCATTCTTGGAAATTCACCAAGTTCCGGTGATACCTTAATTCCTCAGCTTAAACTAATGTTACTAACATTGTGAAAATGCAGCTTCATAGTGTCAGCATTCTTGGAAATTCACCAAGTTAAATAAAGAACTCCTTGACACAAAATATGCTTATTATCAGTTGTCAACACAACGATATACTTTAGCCTTTGTTGTAGTATCTATCACAATATTTTAATTTGAAACTCTTTCAAATCCAGCATGGAACTTTCTTCCAGCCTATTGTGCTACCCTTCATCACATATTTTAATTGAGATAAAATTACTTGAATAAATGACCAGACTATTAGTGTAACATATTACAACTAATATTTTGTCATTCCTACATAGGAAAACATATCCTTAGCATTTCTAAAATGACACAAGGCTATCTCCCACTGTTGTCTAATCATCATATGAATTATCCCGCTATAACATTTTATAGCATAGGACTCATCTGGTTGTGTACATAGCATGGAAACATGACTTAGAAATCTCAATTTCAATGATGCTCATCATGTGTCAAAACACTTGAATCTTGCTCAATTATTTTCCATGTGACAAGAACTCCTTCTTGTCATTTTGATATTGACTTACTTCAATATTTCATCTATGTAATTTGGCTTCAATTATATCAGGCGCTTCAATCCATCTCTTATAGATATCGATGCCCAATATCTTCTGTAACATCCCAAGTATGAAAACAACCCCTAGAATGTTTTATTTCTTGTTAAATTATGTTTTGCATCATGACATCATCATTGCATTTGTTTTGGCTTTTGTTTTCCAATTGTTTTCATCTGTTTTCCTTTGTTTTCCCATTTGAAATTCAAACAATATTCAAATGTTTTGTTTCATACTTGCTCTGTTACAATTTTCCAAATAAAAAGTTCAAATCAAAACATCAATTGTTTCCATTAAACTTTAAAAGTTCAAACTATCAAATGGTTCTTTTAATAATTCACTTAATTCAATTTGCATTCAAATTCAATTAAAATTCCAAACAGCAACCATTTGAAATTTATGAAAATTACAAAACAAATCAATCATTTGCTTCAAATAAACTTGAATTTAAAAACTTTTAAGTTGCTTAAGTTTAATTATTCAATTAATATTAAATTCAATCAAATTCAAACAAATTTGCAAACAGCAACATAGTTTCAAATTTTTGGAAAACCAAAGTTGCACTAGGTTGCTGTTACAATAAATAAGCAATACAAATTTTCCTAAATTTTTCTACCCCCAAAAACCCTACCCTTTTCTTCCTATTTCTTTTCAGCAAAAAAAACAGAACAGAGAAAATGAAAAAAGAAAGAAAAAATCGCAGAGAGAGAGGCAGCAGGCCCAGCCCACCAAGCCTTTCCCCCCGGCCTGCTACCCCCTCCCCTTTCTTCCTCCTGTACGGCAGCTCATCCGAGCTGCCCACGTTGGCGTACGGCGGAGCATACGGCCCCCGCTCCTCCTCCTCCCCCTTAAAAACCCTACCCTCGAGCTCCCCCGTGCCCTATTTCTCTTCCACCTCCTTCTCCCTCATGCAGCGCCGCCATTTTCTCTCCTCCTTCCCCTCTCTCTGTTCTGCAACCATCACCACCGCCACCATCTCTGAAACCTCGATGATCGCCGCCATGCTGCTTCTCCTCCCCTCGGGCTAGCCACGGGAACGAGTCCCCCGTCGCTCCCTCGACCTCATCGACACCGCCGCGGGCACGGAGAGGGACTGGAACGCCGCCGCCATCCTTGCTGTCGCCGCCGTCGACAGTCGCCACCGAGCCGAGCACCTCCTTCTGAATTTTTTCCCGGTGAGCTCCAGCACGATCCCCTCCTTCCTTTCCCTCTGCTTCCACGCACCACCCTAGCACGTGCACGTATCCTTGCACGCAACGCACACGAGCAGCAGCTCGCCGCCGGTGTGCCCCGTGCTGTCGCCGTCAAGAAGTTCGGTACCTGAACTTGCAAATTGAGTTAACGCACGGATCTGAATCTTATCCTCACTGCGCATCCCTTACTGACAAGAAACGATCAATCACTGCAGTGGCAACGCACCCGTGCACGCGCGCTCGAGGCCAGGGTTCGATCCCTGCCTCTGGGATTAAATCCCACAATTTTTCGCGAGGGCGCTGACAGGTAGGGCCCCCTGTCAGCGACCACACACGCCACGCGCGCCACGCTGGCCCAGGGCCCCCTCGTCAGTGGCCTAGGCTGGGCCACTGCGAGGTAGAAAATGTTCTGCCTTTTTCTTTTTAAGTTTAAGTCCAAATCTTTTACAGATTAGTCCCTAAAATCAAAATGCAAATAACTTTTGATTTTCAAATCCAAACAATACAAATGAAATATGTATTCTGCACCAAATTAAATTCTCTACATGATTAAAGCATTTGTTTTCTGTTTTGAACATATCAAATGTATTCAAATTTCAAATTCAAACAAATTATTTCAAATTTGGTTAATTTCATAACTAATTCAAACTTAATTCAAATAACACAAATAAAATATGTTTTCCATGCTAAATTGAACCACCTTTTCAAATATAAACTTTGTTTTCTGTTTTGAATAATTAAAATTGGTTAAATAATTTAAACCTTGTTTAAATCATTTAAAATTGCTAAATTCATAACTTGCTTAAATTAAATTATTTTTGAACTTATAAAATATGTTTTCAAACCAGAAAAGTATAAACCTCTCAAATATGAATTTGGTTTAATGTTTTGAACAAATAAAAATTCAAATAAATTCATACTTGAATTAAATTCATTTAAATCTTGTTTAAACTTGTTTAATTCATAAGTAATTTATTCTAAATCCTTTTCCAACAAGTGAAACATGTATTCCACCTAAAATTTTGTGTACTTTCCAAATATGAACTTTGTTATCTATTTTGAACAATTAAAATTGGTGAAAACAACAAATGCTTGTGTAACACCTTTAAGGAACCAAAATTCCATAACTTAATAAATGAAATTCCAAACTTGGTAAACTTCATTTCAAATTGATTCTATTGTTGTTTTCTTTTTGTTTTCCTCATCCATGCATCATGCTAATCCACTTTCACATGTTGTTTAGTTGTAGATCATTTAATCCAACCATAATTCATGGGCTCTCCATATGCAATCCAAATTGCATGTGGGTCCATTTAATTATGTTATGTTACCAAGTCAACTAGCTTATTTTTGATGCATCAATTAAATGGTCATGCATCATCCCATGATTGTGCATTATGCCATGTTATTGATTGTTTGTCTCTCTGCGTTGTTTGTTTGCTTCTTCTCGAATAGACGACGACGTTGAGACATACGAGACTTACGACACCCCTTCTGAGGATCTAGCTCAGTACCAGGCTGCTGAGTTCGCAGGCAAGTATTCACTCACATGAACCATTGTGTTCCTTTCCACACTGGATACCGATACTTTCCGTTGTCTATTCTGCTAGCCTTATGAATCGTTGCTTGTGTTCGATCCTATCACATGTTATCCTTTAACCCTGATATAGCCTCACCTCCACACCTATAACCCTGTTGCTTGTTGCTTGTGTCTTACTAGCATGCTTAGGGTTGTTTATGCTCGAGTCTGCTGTCCGTTATTTCTGTTACCATATTTATTATGTTCTGGGGCTCGATGTTTAAACAATCAACCTGTTAATGTTTGAGGTAATGCTAATTTGATGATAAGGCACCGGCAGGAGGCCCGGCGTGGTTTTGAGGCCTGCTAGTGTCGACCCTAATTAGGAAAAGGGTCTTGTCTACTGATCCATGATGAGCGCACTATCCGCATGTGGGAAGCGTGTATGGGCGCCCCCCTCAATTTGATTCGATTCGCATCTCGTCCAAATCGCCTCATTTAGTTCGGGTTTTCCATTTTCTGCATGCATATGTATTTGCGAACCCAGGCCAGGGTGGAACTTTTGTAGTCGGCATTTAGGGAGACTAGTTCTTAGAGTGCTATGAGGGTCCCCTTTTCTTCGTGGGGCTTGATTAGCCGTGCGCTCAATTGCACGGGGTTCTTTGGGCTTGATGCGAAGAAGAGTTGAGTTGTGTTGAGTGCCCCGCTTGGTGGGAGGCATTCCATCTGGCGGGTTATTCTTACGTGTACGGCCAAATTGGTGCACCCCTGCAGGGATAAATCTTCTCGAGAAGCCGTGTTTTCCGCGGTTATGGATGACTTGGTGAAAGTACTGGCTAACAAGTACTCAGAACAACTTACACCTAACTAATGATAACTTGACTAGTAATAGTCTTATTGACACAATAACTTGAACCATCATTAATCCAACGGTGTGAGTTATCCTTGGATTACTTCTTTGGATAAGGGGCGAGATCCAGGATGGGTTTGTTTGGAGTTAGTTAGTAGTTGGTTCCGATACGCTATCTTATCTCCTTTCTGTTAGCCGGAAGTTATAGCATGTATCTGTAGTTGGTTAGTGCAGCCCGCTGCCGCATCTTTTGTATCACCCCCTTTCCTCCGTTGAACCCAAAGCATCTGTGCTTGGTGTCGACGGGTACACTTTGGTATCTTGTGAGTACTGCTTGCCAGTACGTTTATGTACTGACCCCTTTGGGGTTGTGGTTTCCGCAGACTACGATTCCGAGGATCCCCATGGAGGCTACTACGTGGAGTATGACGAGGCTGCTGACGAGTAGATAGCGGACCCGGGCAGGATCCGAGACATCGTGGATGGGCTCCGTCTTTTCGTTTCCGGCCTCTTAGGCCTATTTGGTTCTTGTCTGTACTCAGACACTTTGGATGCTTCCGCTGTGTTGTAATGATGAATTGTTGGGACATGTGTCCTCTGGATGATTGTATTTGCTATCTCTGCTCTAGTGAGAGCCATTTGCAACTTATTTCAATCTTTTGTGTCTTAGAGATATGTTGTGATATCAGCTGTTCTAATGTCGTTGACGTACCATGTGTGTATGTTATGAAGTACGTCAACGGAAGTGTCCTGATTTCTATGGGATGGTTTGCTCAGACGATGGATAGTAGAGAATGGTTGTCACACGTTTACGTGTTGGCCTGCTCATATTGAGATGCGGGTGCCGGTATGCCCCGTAAGCCATTTGTTCTACTGTTTAGCGGACTGTGAGTATCCTCTAGAAGTCCAGGTGCGACAAATGGTATCAGAGCCTGTCTGCCTGTAGGATCCCTTTTACTGGTCGCAGTTGAGTCTAGAAACTATTTTGTAGCTATATAGGAAAAATGAAACGTGAGAGTAGGAATTATGTTCTTTTATTTCTTTCCCTACCCACCCTCCCTTTTCTGGTAAGGAAGTGCAACGTTGTTTTCTCTTCTCACCTAAACTTTCAAGTTAGGATTTCACGTATCCTGGTTTCCCTAGGATAGTTATATCTACTAGACCATAGGAATGGAGGTGGTTGTGACATGATTTATCATGTTGCCTACTCACGATTGAGAATGGAGGCGTGTAAGCCCCAGAAGCAGATCCTCTATTCCTTAAGCAGTAGATATTGATCCTTTAGAAGCCCGGATGGGTTTTCCGTAGTACCTCAGGAGTGTTTGGTCTCGTGTTTCCCGATGTTGCTTCGATATCCTGTTCTTCTCAACATCCTTTTCGTCCGTTGAAACCTTGTTGTTGCTTGCCACTTCAGTTCTTCTACCGGCGTCTAATCAAAACTTCCCCGATCATCTGCAGATGGACCTCAGGTTCTACCCGCAGGTGGTTTGTATGACTCGTTGCGAGAGCACTGCCGGTTATCCGGAGATGCTGAGAGACATGGTCACTTTTCTGGGGTTCCGTTGGGCACCAGAGTATCAGGTCTACGAGCAGCAGCGAGAGTTTGACCAGACCTACTACCAGGCTATCGTCTACATTCTGTCAGATGATGGCATGAGCGTAGTCCACCGCTACGAGGCAGTAGGTTCCACAGTGGATATGGCTATGTAGCAGGCAGCTTATGTGAGTCTCACCGTCCTTCGTGCTGACTACTGGGGATTTGACGATTCTATCTATCGCCGCATCCCCCGTGGTTACATCACTTCGGAGGGAGCTCACTTCACTCTCTACGACAACTTGGATGTTTACGAGCATGATAACTCCAGGCTGCACACCACCGCTCAGTTTGTGAGGCACAGTGACGCAGTTGCCAGCACACTATCTCAGGAGTTGGCTTCAGTCAGAGAGAAGCTCTACCTTTCTTTGACTCGTCTGGCGACTTACACCACAGACTTTGTTGGAGATGAGCGCTTTGCACGCTTCGATCAGCCAGTTGGTCGTCGTCTGCCAGATGCTGGAGGTTACGAGCCGATCAGAGGTCCACTCCTCAACCTTGGTGCTGGTTACGCTGGGATTCCACGCTTTGGAGCACAGGGAGTCGACGCTATGTACTTCACCACACCTAGAGTCGCTCTCAGACCACGTCAGATCTATGTTTATCGTCGTTCTACCTACTTTCGTGGGCGTGCTCCTCACCGTACCTCTCGCCGTACTCCTAGTCGCCGTCCTGCGTGATGAGCATGGGAGTACCGATGTATCCATTCTTAGCTATGTTTAGTTATCCTTTGGCGTTCGAACCATTTATGGTGTGTTGGATTTTCTGATGTATTTGAACATGTGATGATGTACCTGTTGGTTATCTATTCATGCGTCGGAATAATCTCTCTTCCGGTTTCCAAGTCTATCCTTTTCAATTGTTGTGCTAAAATGCATTTCCATTCAGGATGCCGCCAACAAGGAACACCCCGCCTGAGCCACCGGTAATCACGGAGCTGTTGACTCAGATGACCCAAGTCATGGCACAGATGGCCCAGTTCCAGACTAACCAGCACAACAACCAGAATGCTCCACGAGTCAGCATCAAGGAGTTTCTCAGTCTGGGTCCGAGAGCTTTCGTGGCCACACGCGAGCCTCTGGACGCTGATGACTGGATCCGTGAGATAGCTAAGGCTCTGGAGATTGCTCACGTTGCTGAGGAAGACAAGGTCAAGTATGCCTCCTATCTGCTGAAGGGTCAGGCAGCTACTTGGTGGGAAAACTACCAGACCATGAGAGCTGGCTATCCAATCACCTAGGGTTTTTCAAGGAAGCTTTCCTGAAGCACCACATTCCGGATGGTCTCATGGAAAGGATGCGTGAAGAGTTTTGCTCTCTCAAGCAGGGCAAGCTGGACGTCATCGGCTATCAGAGTGAGTTCAATCGCCTCGCTCGATACGCTGGAGACGAGGTGTCCACTGAAGCTAAGAAGATGGCAAGGTTCCGCAGAGGTTTTAACCCGGAGCTCAAGTATGCCCTCACGAATGTCAAGACCAAAGACTTCGAGGAGCTCGTTAACACCGCGATCAATGAAGAAAATGGGCGCAAGGCGTTCGAGGAATCTCGCAAGCACTCGCGTGAGGGTGGTTCCTCCTCCAACATGACCACCCCTCCGCAGAAGCGCCGCATCTGGGTGCCAAATGGTGCTGTCACTCGGGCTACATACGCCCAAGCTTCTCCAGGCTTCGCTCCCCGCCCACCCAACCCTGTTCAGATGCATGATCAGAGGGCTTCTATGGGGCAGCCAAGGCCAGGGCCTCCTCGTGTCGTCACTTGCTACAAATGCAAGCAGACGGGGCACTACGCTGACAAGTGCACGCGGAGGCAGCTACCTCCACCACCACCTCATCCTAACACCAACCAGGCAATGGTGCGCGCTCCCCCGCCTAAAGCCTTCAACTCCAACAACAGGCCTGTCGGGAGGACCGCAAGGGTGAATCATGTCAAGATCGACAAAGCTGAGGAAGCTCCTGACGTCGTTCTCGGTATATTACCCGTAAACTCTTTTCCAGCTAAAGTGTTGTTTGATACCGGAGCATCGCATTCTTTTGTGTCAAAGATTTTTGCCGCAACAAACAACTTAATGGTGGTTCCACTAAGCAATCAAATCACTGTTCACTCACCGGGATCTCAAATGTTGACTTCCGATAATCAAATCCTAATTGGAGGCCACATATTCCTTGCTTCACTCATGTTGCTGGGAAGTTCTGACACTGATGTCATTCTTGGTATGGATTGGCTGAAAGCTAATAAAGCAAGGATTGACTGTGCTCAAAAGTCAATAACTCTGTTCCACCCTTCTGGCCAGATAGTCTATTCTCCACATGAATCAAGTTCCATTCAGCTGTGCAACCTCGATGCAAAACCTCTACCTTCACTTGAAAATGTTCCGGTGGTTTGCGAATTCCCTGACGTCTTTCCAGAAGAGTTGCCAGGGATGCCTCCGGACAGAGCAGTTGAGTTCGTGATCGAGCTTGAACCAGGTACTGCTCCAATCTCTAAGCATTCATACAAGATAGCTCCTCCTGAACTAAAACTGTTAAAGGAGCAAATTGATATGTACATGGAAAAAGGTTACATTCAACCTAGTTCCTCGGCTTGGGGTTGCCCAACTCTGTTCGTTGCGAAGAAGGATCACACAAAGGGACTCGTTGTTGACTATCGTCCTCTTAACGAGAAAACCATCAAAAACAAGTATCCAATTCCTCGCATCGATGATCTTTTTGATCAACTTGCTGGAGCCTCAATATTCTCTAAGTTGGACTTGAGAATGGGTTACCATCAAATAAAGATCAGAAAAGAGGATATTCCAAAGACAGCCTTCACCACTCGCTACGGTCTATATGAATTCACCGTTATGTCCTTTGGTCTCACCAATGCATCGGCGACATTCTCTCGACTCATGAATTCTGTCTTCCATGAATACCTCGACAAGTTCGTTGTGGTATATCTTGATGACATTCTTGTCTACTCAAAATCCGAGGAAGAGCACGAAGAACATCTTCGTCTAACTCTCATGAAAGTTCGCGAGCATCGTCTATATGCCAAGTTCTCCAAATGTGAGTTCTGGATTCCAGAAGTTGCTTACCTTGGTCATGTCATCTCAGCCAAGGGCATAGCCATTGATCCAGAAAAGGTTAAAGCAATTGTTGATTGGAAACCTCCAAACACGGTGAAGAAAGTAAGAAGTTTTCTTGGCTTAGCTAGCTATTGCCGTCGTTTCGTCCAAAACTTCTCCAAGATTGCCAAACCTCTCACTGATCTCACAAAGAAGGACAAGAAGTTCGTTTGGTCTCCACAATGTGATGAAAGTTTCAATCTCCTGAAGACTAAACTCACTTCTACACCAGTTCTGGTTGGCCCAGATCCTACCAAACCTTTCCAGATATTCTGTGATGCTTCTCTCCAAGGTCTAGGTGCAGTTCTTATGCAAGAACATCAAGTTGTGGCTTATGCTTCACGTCAGTTGAACGCACATGAACAAAATTATCCAACTCATGACCTTGAACTTGCAGCAGTTGTGTTTGCCCTCAAGAAACGGAGGCAATACTTGTTGGGTAATCGCACTGAAATCTTTTCCGATCATAAGAGTCTGAAATACATCTTCACTCAACCAGATCTAAACCTCAGGCAAAGGAGATGGATTGAAAAGATTAAAGACTTTGATCTTACCATTTCTTACACTCCAGGCAAGGCTAATGTTATGGCCGATGCTCTCAGTCGCAAGTCGTATTGCAATAATCTCATGATCATGGAAAGCCAACCTCCTCTTCATGAAGAATTCCAGAAGCTAAATCTTGGTCTTGTTCCTCAGGGGTATCTTGCGAACTTGACA
The DNA here is from genome assembly GCA_028641055.1 of Alopecurus myosuroides. NCBI lineage: Eukaryota > Viridiplantae > Streptophyta > Magnoliopsida > Poales > Poaceae > Alopecurus > Alopecurus myosuroides. The sequence goes on from CM054059.1 coordinate 422,566,380, forward strand.
GCCAGTCCAACTCTAGAGGACAAGATTCGTTCTGAACAACTTCGTGATGTTGAAATCAAGAAGATGATAGAACATATCAAAGAAGGCAAGGGGAAATTTAAGTCCTTCTCAGTCGATGACAAGGGAACTGTGTTCTTCGAAGGATGCATTGCAGTTCCTCAAGTTCAAAGTCTCAAAGATGTCATTCTCAAGGAGGCTCATGAAACTCCTCTCTCCATACACCCTGGAAGTACAAAGATGTACCAGGATCTTAAGACACTGTATTGGTGGCCTGGCATGAAACGTGAAATTGCTCAATACGTTTCTGAATGCGACGTTTGTCAACGTGTTAAGGCAGTTCATCAGAAAACAGCCGGTCTTCTCCAACCTCTGAAAATTCCTGAGTGGAAGTGGGACATGATTGAAATGGACTTCGTCACTGGTTTCCCAAAGTCCAAGAAGGGCAACGATGCAATCTTCGTTGTCATTGATCGTCTCACTAAGGTAGCTCACTTCCTTGCTGTCAAAGAAACAATCTCAGCTAGCCAGTTAGCAGAGCTCTACACAGCAAAGATTGTTCCTCTTCATGGTGTTCCATTGGAAATAAGCTCAGACCGTGGAAGCATATTCACTTCTCATTTCTGGAAAAGCTTTCAAGAAGCATTGGGCACCAAACTTCTGTTCAGTACAGCCTATCACCCTCAGTCTCAAGGGCAAGTCGAAAGAGTCAATCAGATTCTCGAGGATATGCTCAGAGCATGTGGTCTCTCCTTTGGCATGAAATGGGAGGAATGTCTTCCATATGCTGAATTCTCCTACAACAACAGCTTCCAGGCAAGCCTAGGCATGGCACCATTTGAAGCTCTCTATGGCCGCAGATGCAAGAGTCCAATCAATTGGTCTGGAGCTGGTGAACGTTCACTCTTAGGCCCTGACATTGTTAAGGAAGCCGAAGAGAAAGTTCGCATCATTCGTGACAATCTCAAGATTGCTCAGTCTCGTCAGAAAAGCTACTATGACAGCAAGCACAGGGATATGATCTACGCACCTGGTGACAAAGCATATCTCCGTGTAACTCCCCTCAGAGGCACTCATCGTTTTGGTGTAAAAGGAAAGCTTGCACCAAGATACATTGGTCCTTTCAACATTCTCTCAAGGCGTGCGTAAAATGCCTATCGTCTTGAACTTCCAGAAAAGCTATCCAAGGTGCACGATGTGTTTCACGTGTCACAGCTCAAGAGGTGTTTCAAAGATCCAGATCGTGCAGTTGATCATGATTCCATTGAACTGCAAGAAGATCTATCTTACGAGGAGCACCCTGTTCGAATTCTCGATGAGGCCGAGCGTAAGACTCGCAACAAGAGCACCAAGTTCTTGAAAGTGCAGTGGTCCCATCATTCCGATAAAGAGGCAACATGGGAGACCGAAGAGGATCTTCGCAACAAGTATCCGGACCTTTTCTCTTCTCAGTAGGAATCTCGGGGCGCGATTCCTTCAAGGGGGTCGTTTTTTAGCATCCCAAGTATGAAAACAACCCCTAGAATGTTTTATTTCTTGTTAAATTATGTTTTGCATCATTGCATTTGTTTTGGCTTTTGTTTTCCAATTTTTTTCATCTGTTTTCCTTTGTTTTCCCATTTGAAATTCAAACAATATTCAAATGTTTTGTTTCATACTTGCTCTGTTACAATTTTCCAAATAAAAAGTTCAAATAAAAACATCAATTGTTTCCGTTAAACTTTAAAAGTTCAAACTATCAAATGGTTCTTTTAATAATTCACTTAATTCAATTTGCATTCAAATTCAATTAAAATTCCAAACAGCAACCATTTGAAATTTATGAAAATTACAAAACAAATCAATCATTTGCTTCAAATAAACTTGAATTTAAAAACTTTTAAGTTGCTTAAGTTTAATTATTCAATTAATATTAAATTCAATCAAATTCAAACAAATTTGCAAACAGCAACATAGTTTCAAATTTTTGGAAAACCAGAGTTGCACTAGGTTGCTGTTACAATAAATAAGCAATACAAATTTTCCTAAATTTTTCTACCCCCAAAAACCCTACCCTTTTCTTCCTATTTCTTTTCAGCAAAAAAAAAACAGAACAGAGAAAATTAAAAAAGAAAAAAAAAATCGCAGAGAGAGAGGCAGCAGGCCCAGCCCACCAAGCCTTCCCCCCGGCCTGCTACCCCCCTCCCCTTTCTTCCTCCTGTACGGCAGCTCATCCGAGCTTCCCACGTTGGCGTACGACGGAGCAGACGGCCCCCGCTCCTCCTCCTCCCCCTTAAAAACCCTACCCTCGAGCTCCCCCGTGCCCTATTTCTCTTCCACCTCCTTCTCCCTCACGCAGCGCCGCCATTTTCTCTCCTCCTTCCCCTCTCTCTGTTCTGCAACCATCACCACCGCCACCATCTCTGAAACCTCAATGATCGCCGCCGTGCTGCTTCTCCTCCCCTCGGGCTAGCCACGGGAACGAGTCCCCTGTCGCTCCCTCGACCTCATCGACATCGCCGCGGGCACGGAGAGGAACTGGAACGCCGCCGCCATCCTTGCTGTCGCCGCCGTCGACAGTCGCCACCGAGCCGAGCACCTCCTTCTGAATTTTTCCCCGGTGAGCTCCAGCACGATCCCCTCCTTCCTTTCCCTCTGCTTCCACGCACCACCCTAGCACGTGCACGTATCCTTGCACGCAACGCACACGAGCAGCAGCTCGCCGCCGGTGTGCCCCGTGCTGTCGCCGTCAGGAAGTTCAGTACCTGAACTTGCAAATTCAGTTAACGCACGGATCTGAATCTTATCCTCACTGCGCATCCCTTACTGACAAGAAACGATCGATCACTGCAGTGGCAACGCACCCGTGCACGCGCGCTCGAGGCCAGGGTTCGATCCCTGCCTCTGGGATTAAATCCCACAATTTTTCGCGAGGGCGCTGACAGGTAGGGCCCCCTGTCAGCGACCACACACGCCACGCGCGCCACGCTGGCCCAGGGCCCCCTCGTCAGTGGCCTAGGCTGGGCCACTGCGAGGTAGAAAATGTTCTGCCTTTTTCTTTTTAAGTTTAAGTCCAAATCTTTTACAGATTAGTCCCTAAAATCAAAATGCAAATAACTTTTGATTTTCAAATCCAAACAATACAAATGAAATATGTATTCTGCACCAAATTAAATTCTCTACATGATTAAAGCATTTGTTTTCTGTTTTGAACATATCAAATTATTCAAATTTCAAATTCAAACAAATTATTTCAAATTTGGTTAATTTCATAACTAATTCAAACTTAATTCAAATAACACAAATAAAATATGTTTTCCATGCTAAATTGAACCACCTTTTCAAATATAAACTTTGTTTTCTGTTTTGAATAATTAAAATTGGTTAAATAATTTAAACCTTGTTAAAATCATTTAAAATTGCTAAATTCATAACTTGCTTAAATTAAATTATTTTTGAACTTATAAAATATGTTTTCAAACCAGAAAAGTATAAACCTCTCAAATATGAATTTGGTTTAATGTTTTGAACAAATAAAAATTCAAATAAATTCATACTTGAATTAAATTCATTTAAATCTTGTTTAAACTTGTTTAATTCATAAGTAATTTATTCTAAATCCTTTTCCAACAAGTGAAACATGTATTCCACCTAAAATTTTGTGTACTTTCCAAATATGAACTTTGTTATCTATTTTGAACAATTAAAATTGGTGAAAACAACAAATGCTTGTGTAACACCTTTAAGGAACCAAAATTCCATAACTTAATAAATGAAATTCCAAACTTGGTAAACTTCATTTCAAATTGATTCTATTGTTGTTTTCTTTTTGTTTTCCTCATCCATGCATCATGCTAATCCACTTTCACATGTTGTTTAGTTGTAGATCATTTAATCCAACCATAATTCATGGGCTCTCCATATGCAATCCAAATTGCATGTGGGTCCATTTAATTATGTTATGTTACCAAGTCAACTAGCTTATTTTTGATGCATCAATTAAATGGTCATGCATCATCCCATGATTGTGCATTATGCCATGTTATTGATTGTTTGTCTCTCTGCGTTGTTTGTTTGCTTCTTCTCGAATAGACGACGACGTTGAGACATACGAGACTTACGACACCCCTTCTGAGGATCTAGCTCAGTACCAGGCTGCTGAGTTCGCAGGCAAGTATTCACTCACATGAACCATTGTGTTCCTTTCCACACTGGATACCGATACTTTCCGTTGTCTATTCTGCTAGCCTTATGAATCGTTGCTTGTGTTCGATCCTATCACATGTTATCCTTTAACCCTGATATAGCCTCACCTCCACACCTATAACCCCGTTGCTTGTTGCCTGTGTCTTACTAGCATGCTTAGGGTTGTTTATGCTCGAGTCTGCTGTCCGTTATTTCTGTTACCATATTTATTATGTTCTGGGGCTCGATGTTTAAACAATCAACCTGTTAATGTTTGAGGTAATGCTAATTTGATGATAAGGCACCGACAGGAGGCCCGGCGTGGTTTTGAGGCCTGCTAGTGTCGACCCTAATTAGGAAAAGGGTCTTGTCTACTGATCCATGATGAGCGCACTATCCGCATGTGGGAAGCGTGTATGGGCGCCCCCCTCAATTTGATTCGATTCGCATCTCGTCCAAATCGCCTCATTTAGTTCGGGTTTTCCATTTGCTGCATGCATATGTATTTGCGAACCCAGGCCAGGGTGGAACTTTTATAGTCGGCATTTAGAGAGACACGTTCTTAGAGTGCTATGAGGGTCCCCTTTTCTTCGTGGGGCTTGATTAGCCGTGCGCTCAATTGCACGGGGTTCTTTGGGCTTGATGCGAAGAAGAGTTGAGTTGTGTTGAGTGCCCCGCTTGGTGGGAGGCATTCCATCTGGCGGGTTATTCTTACGTGTACGGCCAAATTGGTGCACCCCTGCAGGGATAAATCTTCTCGAGAAGCCGTGTTTTCCGCGGTTATGGATGACTTGGTGAAAGTACTGGCTAACAAGTACTCAGAACAACTTACACCTAACTAATGATAACTTGACTAGTAATAGTCTTATTGACACAATAACTTGAACCATCATTAATCCAACGGTGTGAGTTATCCTTGGATTGCTTCTTTGGATAAGGGGCGAGATCCAGGATGGGTTTGTTTGGAGTTAGTTAGTAGTTGGTTCCGATACGCTATCTTATCTCCTTTCTGTTAGCCGGAAGTTATAGCATGTATCTGTAGTTGGTTAGTGCAGCCCGCTGCCGCATCTTTTGTATCACCCCCTTTCCTCCGTTGAACCCAAAGCATCTGTGCTTGGTGTCGACGGGTACACTTTGGTATCTTGTGAGTATTACTTGCCAGTACGTTTATGTACTGACCCCTTTGGGGTTGTGGTTTCCGCAGACTACGATTCCGAGGATCCCCATGGAGGCTACTACGTGGAGTATGACGAGGTTGCTGACGAGTAGATAGCGGACCTGGGCAGGATCCGAGACATCGTGGATGGGCTCCGTCTTTTCGTTTCCGGTCTCTTAGGCCTATTTGGTTCTTGTCTGTACTCAGCCACTTTGGATGCTTCCGCTGTGTTGTAATGATGAATTGTTGGGACATGTGTCCTCTGGATGATTGTATTTGCTATCTCTGCTCTAGTGAGAGCCATTTGCAACTTATTTCAATCTTTTGTGTCTTAGAGATATGTTGTGATATCAGCTGTTCTAATGCCGTTGACGTACCATGTGTGTATGTTATGAAGTACGTCAACGGAAGTGTCCTGATTTCTATGGGATGGTTTGCGCAGACGACGGATAGTAGAGAATGGTTGTCACACGTTTACGTGTTGGCCTCCTCATATTGAGATGCGGGTGCCGGTATGCCCCGTAAGCCATTTGTTCTACTGTTTAGCGGATTGTGAGTATCCTCTAGAAGTCCGAGTGCGACAAATGGTATCAGAGCCTGTCTGCCTGTAGGATCCCTTTTACTGGTCGCAGTTGAGTCTAGAAACTATTTTGTAGCTATATAGGAAAAATGAAACGTGAGAGTAGGAATTCTGTTCTTTTATTTCTTTCCCCATCCACCCTCCCTTTTCTGGTAAGGAAGTGCAACGTTGTTTTCTCTTCTCACCTAAACTTTCAAGTTAGGATTTCATGTATCCTGGTTTCCCTAGGATAGTTATATCTACTAGACCATAGGAATGGAGGTGGTTGTGACATGATTTATCATGTTGCCTACTCACGATTGAGAACGGAGGCGTGTAAGCCCCGGAAGCAGATCCTCTATTCCTTAAGCAGTAGATATTGATCCTTTAGAAGCCCGGATGGGTTTTCCGTAGTACCTCAGGAGTGTTGGTTCTCGTGTTTCCCGATGTTGCTTCGATATCCTGTTCTTCTCAACATCCTTTTCGTCCGTTGAAACCTTGTTGTTGCTTGCCACTTCAGTTCTTCTACCGGCGTCTAATCAAAACTTCCCCGATCATCTGCAGATGGACCTCAGGTTCTACCCGCAGGTGGTTCGTATGACTCGTTGCGAGAGCACTGCCGGTTATCCGGAGATGCTGAGAGACATGGTCACTTTTCTGGGTTTCCGTTGGGCACCAGAGTATCAGGTCTACGAGCAGCAGCGAGAGTTTGACCAGACCTACTACCAGGCTATCGTCTACATTCTGTCAGATGATGGCATGAGCGTAGTCCACCGCTACGAGGCAGTAGGTTCCACAGTGGATATGGCTGTGCAGCAGGCAGCTTATGTGAGTCTCACCGTCCTTCGTGCTGACTACTGGGGACATGAGTTTGTACTGTGCTCCCACTCTTGACATGATAACGAAGATTCTCTAATCTCGTTGAGTTCGTACTGTGCTCCCACTCACTTGTTTCGCAAGAACTACTTTTGGTTTGGTGATAGGAGAAATACCCAATGTTTTATTTGGGATAACCTTATAAACATATATTTTATCCTATTTTGGTTGTAAACATTTTACACATGCTATGCATACCAAAACTTAAGAAAATGACAATTCGGGTCACTACCCAAACCATATCTTATATGTTGTCAATTTCAACGGATCATGATGGTGCTCTTTTTAGTGAAAAAACGGTTGTCACTAATGTATAAACTACAAAATTATAATGGCACTTTTATTTATCTTACCATGTCAAACAAGGTTTGATTTTGTCTCTCGAACACTCCAAACTAATATGGGGTAATTCGAGTAATATAAGTTGTAGAACAATTCTGCAACTTCTGAGATGTTTTGCTAAACTTGTAACTCAAACTTTATCCTTTATGATCCAATCATAAATACTTGATTATCTTGCTACAATGATTTTTACTTCATATTAACAACCATTTGAACCAATTCAAAATGTCAAACTCTGTTCTCTTTAAATAGATATACTCACATATCTACTCAAATCATCGACGGAATTTTATGAAGGAAAAATTAATCCACCATACATGACTACACATAATGGACTATATACATCAATATGTATAATCTCCAACAAATCAGTCGTCCATTCTACTTTGGCCTAAGAACGGAATTCTAGTCATCTTTTGGAAGAGGTCTCACAAGCGCCAATTTATTCAAAACAAAATGACTCCGGAAGTCCATCAATATGCAGTTCCTTCATGTTTTCCTTTCCGATATGAACTAAAATGGTGGTGTCACAATTTAAGTGAAACTCTTTCATGTCTTGCAACGTTTAGCATTTAGTCTTATAGATGTTTACTTTACCAACATGATTTATATTAACATATCCATCGATTATGGAATATGGTCATAGTTTGGACAATCTCATTTGTTCTCACAAAAGACTAGAACAAAATAACAACTTATTAAGTTCTTAAAATAAATCTTGAATGTTTGGTTCGATACGACAATGAACACAATAACACTTTATTTATGTTCTTGTCATAGTCGATTCCACATCTATTACTAGTTCCTTTTAGGCACTTGTATTTCAACCAGTGTGGTATCAAAATACCCAAATATACTTTGTTAACTAGTAATACATCTATAACTTCTATATCAAGCATATACTCCCGAGCTGGATTTTTCCAGTTATCTTCTTTTTCTGCCATATATATTTTTGTAATTCTATTTTCAATATTCCCTTTCCTTTACAGAAGAATCATTCAACATCAAACAATGCTAGTCGTACTAGCTCATTTTGTTTGGCGTGTTAGTCATATACTATCACCCATTGAGTCATACTTTGAGGTTGATTGTTCTACTAATATCACCATATTAATAGTATTGTTCTAGATTCCACTCTTAGCAATCTCCAAGTAAGGTAAACGACTTTACCCATACTTTTAATCCATCCCATCATAACAATTTTATGATTAAGCTACTATAGCTCGAAGGAAGGAATTTAGAGGATATTTTTTAGTGCCCAACTTCTTGGAATATTCAAACGCCTAGCGTCTTCAATCATTGCATATATTTTGATAATATAAGCAAAAATTGTCACGCTAAATTATACTCAGTCATGTTGCCACAAATAAGTTTCTAGATATCAATATATCTTTCACTTGATTGTTTCTGAAAACAACTCTTTTCAGTTCCTAAATCACCTTGATCAACAAAACATTCTTTTGAAGATAAAGTAATATGGAAGCAACCATGACTCTGGATTCTAAGTAGGAATTGGTTGCTCTCTAGGTCAATCAATCATTAATCATATGGAGCTAGGTAGGAAATACCGAAAATCTACAATAGGACTCAATTTTAAATTTCACTAATACGGTACCAATCTTAAATGTTTTTTACCAGATCATAAAAATTATATCTCAATTAACAATCTAAGTGTAAGGTAGTTATGTGGATGCCAATGAATACTACAATTTGTGCAAATTCACTTTGATTGGTTGTTTATGATAAATAAGTTCAAGTTAATTCAAAATTATGCCATGAAATCCCACTCAAAAACAACATCCCTCTTAGTCGTCTTTAGTGATTACACAAACCAAATTCACTACATTAAAACCGATCATCACGTGAGATGATGTAGCTTCAAAGGCGAACATCGACATGTTCATCATATTATCCATATGACTCATGCTTTACCTTTCGGTTACGTGTTCTGAGACCATGTGTGTACATGCTAGGCTCGCCAAGTAGAACCGTAGTATTGCGTGTGTTTCAAGGCCATGTCTGTACATGCTAGGCTTGAAAACACCCGTTGTATGCGAACATTGAGTCTGCCACACCCGATCATCACGTGGTGTCTAGAAACGAAGAACTTTCTTAACGGTGCATACTTAAGGAAGAACACATTATTATCTTGATATTAAGTTAGAGGGATCATCTTATAATGCTACCGTTGCTATCTAAGCAAAACAAGATGCATAAAAGGATTAACATCACAGACATCACATGAAAGAATAACGTGATATGATATGGTCCTCCTTGCACTTGATCTCCATCATGTGCATTATGGTATGATCTCCATCATTCCACCGGCGTGGTACCAAGTACCATGGCACCCCAGTCTTGATTGTCCATCAATAATAAGACAACCAAATGGATACCTTCCGGTATATCAAAAATTTACAAGATAGATCATCTCATAATCAAATTTGTAACATTGACCATATCACAGCACATGCCCAGCAAAAACTAGTTAGATGCTTCTAATTTATTTTTGCATATTTTACGTGGCTTAGTGCTTTTGAGGATAGAACCGTTCATACCTACGAACATCAACCACAACGTTGATAAATTTAACAACCCTTCGTAGATTAGATCTTAACTATAGTAGGAGAAACAGACACCCGCAAGCCACTTATGCAATACAAGTTGCATGTCAGTTGTGGAACAAGTCTCATGTACGTGGACATGTAAGGTTAGTCCGGGCCGCTTCATCCCACTATGCCACTAAGATCATAAAATAATCAAGGAGGTAATAACATGATCATCAACGCCCACATACACCCATGTGTTCTACCCGTACAAAACATCTACGCATAGATCCGGCTCTGATACCACTGAAGGGGTCGTTGCATAGAAAACAAAAAATTTCCAACGCGAGAGACACCCAAAAGGCCAAGATCTAATCTAGGAGACGAAGTGCAACGGGCAACGAGAGGGTTAAGGAGAACACATACCCTCGAAGACACAAAGCGTTACGAGATCAAATCTCGTTGTTGGCGTAGTCGTACTCACACCTATCCCGATAGCGAGAAGATGTGCACCGCAATTCGTCGGTGCCTCCGTGATCGGTCACGCGTACGGTTGATGGCGACCTCCGTTCCCTCGATCCAGCGGGGCGCGGAAGTAGAGGATCCCTCGGAACTCCAGCAACACGACGGCGTGGTGGTGGTGAAGAATCCCATGGTCAGGGCTTCGCCAAGCCGGAGACCATGGAATGGAGCAGCGGGTGGAGAGAAATTTGAGGTGGGAAAGTGTGTGAGAGAGAGGGAGCTCATGCCCTCTATTTATAGGAGAAGGGGAGGCAGCCCAAGGGGGTGCGGCCAGCCCCATTGTGTGCCCCCACCTCTTCCTTCATCATGTGAGTGGACACTCCACTCATTTTCCCTTAAAACTCCACTTAGAAAATCAAGAGTTTTTCTTTAATAAATAAATAAAACATTTTTATTTCTTTTTTATTTCTTTATTTCAGAATTTGTTAATTATATTAACAAACTTTTGCATATAGCACCTTGAATCATTTGTTAATTGTGTTAACAACCATTCGACGAAAAACCCCTTGAACTATTTCAATTTTCCCCGAAACAATTTCGGTGCTGCCCAAACTATTCTTTGATATTCCGTATCCTCTCAAACGCGTCATCGAACCTTAAGTGTGTCACCCTATGGTTCATGAATAAGATACACATGATCGAGACTCCTCTCCGATCAATAATCAACAGTGGGATCTAGAGATCCGTGATGACTCCTATATATTCAACGATGACTCTCGTGATCGTGTGAACCATCAACGTCGTGAACTATTCCCTTTGTCTCGCGATATTTTACTTGTCTGAGATTCGATCATTGGTATCAACCATACCTTGTTTCAATCTTGTTACCGACAAGTACTCTTTTCTCATTTTCGTGATATGACATCCTTGTGACCTAGTAACGTGCTTGCAAGTGGTTTCGATGTGATATCACCGAGAGGGCCCAGAGTATATCTCTCCGTCATTTTGGATGGACAAATCCCACTCTTGATCCATGATCCTCAACTAATACTTTTCGAATACCTAACGGCACCTTTATAGTCACCCTGTTACGATGTGACGTTTGATGACATCAAAGCACCCTTCCGGTACCAGTGATTGACATGATCTCATGGTCAAAGGAATAAGTTACTTCGTATGTTTGATATAACAATGTAAACTTAATGACTTGATCGCATTGCTATATTCACTTTGGGTATATGTTCATCCCATCATTCTTCTAATGATAGGACCCCTTTATTAACAACATCCAATGTTCATGATCAGGAAACCTTGATCATCTATTAATCAACGAGCTAGTTAAAAGAGAGGCTTTATTAGGAACCATTGTTTGTTTATTAAACACACATGTATCAACGTTTCCGGTTAATACAATTCTAGCATGAGAAATAAACATTCATCATAAACAAGGAATAAGATAATAACCATTTTATTATTGCCTCTCGGGCATATTCCCTTCACCCTTAGCGAGGGGGTCCTGATGACCCACAAGTATAGGGGATCGCAACAATCTTCGAATGAAGTAAACCCAAATTTATTGATTCGACACAAGGGGAGCCAAAAAAATATTTATAAGCCTTAATGGATGAAATGTCAGTTCAGCTGCACCTGGAAATAGAATTTCTCGCAATAGTTTATCAGTAGCAACATTTTTATAGTAGTAGCAATAGTGAAATAACAGCAGGAATGAAATAAAGACAACAACAGTAATTGTAGTAGACAGCAGGATTAAAATAATGTAGGCATAGGAACGGATAAACGGGCGTTGCATGGATAAGATAATTCATATAATAATCAAGACATGGGAAATTGTAGGTAAATAATGATACATATATACAACTTGCAAGTAAGATAAAAAACAATAATTATCCTCATGAATCAATAACATGTCTAGATCTGAAATCATGGCACTCGGGCCCTAGTGACAAGCATTAAGCACAACAACTTGCAACAAGGATAGATAGCACAAACAACGGATACTAGGCACCATGCCCTAACAATCTGGCAATTATTACATAAATGATCTCATCCAATCCCTACCATCCCTCTCAGCCTACAGCGGAGATTACTCACACATGGATGGGGGAATCATGGATGGTTGATGGACAGGAGTCGGTGATGATGATGGCGCTGATCTCCCCCAATTCCCCGTCCCGGCGGGGTGCTAGAACGAAGTTTCTGATCCCCGAATTGGGGTTTTCGGTGGTGGCGGAGCTACGGAACTTTTGGTGTAAAAACTATCTATCCCCCGGTGTTTTTAGGCCAAGGGGCTTAAGTACTCGAAAGGGGCACGAGGGGGTGGCCGAGGCAGCCACACCATGCTACGACATGGCCTAGGGGGGGGGCCGCCACATGGTGTGGGCCCCTCGTGGCCCGTATCCGTCTCATCTTTTGGCTCTGTGAGTCTTCGGGTAAAATAGGGACTTTGTGATATTTTCTGGGCATTTTCCTAAAAGTTGAATTTCTGCACAAAAACAAGACACCAGGGCAATTCTGCTGAAAACAACGTTAGTCCATGTTAGTTGTATTCAAAACTCACTAGTTTAGAGCAAAAACAACAACAAAAGTGTTCGCAAAATTAGATACGTTTTGGACGTATCAGGTCCCATCGATCAAAATGTGGCATCACGACGCTGACCATGTCCCTCTCCTCAGCCTTGAGGTCGTAGTGTGGAGCCACACCATCAAGGAGGATTGACGGCGACGAATCGCCCAGAAGCATCTTCAACATGCCCATGAACCCTTTGCTCCCAAGGGGGAGCGCTGAGCCTCATCGCATCTTCAGGGCCTGTGTAGACCCACGCGCACTTCTTGTGCCTCTGGAGAGGAGAAACACATTCCTCAACAAACTCTCTCACTACCATGGAGGCGGTGATCCGGCGTCGTGCAGTCTCTCCATGCGCTCCATCAGGGGTGCCATGTTTGCATCACCCATCTCTTCCTGAGCCGATCTCGAGTGTCTCGAAGGGGCCGCAGAGGGGACCTCGAAGATATCATTGGCATTGCACGTGCCTAGGTACACTCAGCACGCACGGATGTTGTCCAGCTCACCCGGGAAGTCCATCTTGGGAAACCATGCGCCCATGCCGGAGCCAGCGTGGAAAGAGACGCACCCGACACCGGGGTCCCCCGCGGCCTTGCGTAGGTGTAAGAAGCAGCGGAAGAAGGCAACTGGGGTGCAACGCATACAAATGCCTCACAGTAAAAATAAAAGATGGAGAGGATAAGGACGAAGGTGGGGTGAAGGTGAAGTGGCTGGATCTGGTAGTGGGCTAGAATGGCGAGGAAGAAGGTGGATAAAGGGGGAATAAATCCCGTGAATATGGCATGGTAGAAGAAAGGGTACGACATCACAGAAAGGGTGCCCAGCTCTATCGTACTGGCATGAAGGATGGTCTCCCCATGCTTGTTAGAAGAAAGGGCCACTATGCATTGGGATTTTTCCATCGTCGTTCCCAGACCGATGCGGGATGCCTCGAGCACGACGGCCATGGCAGCCGCGCTGGAAGCCAAGGTCGTAGACGCGGTGCTCCATGAAGCAATCGGTTTGTCTCCCTTGTTTTCCACGGGTGGTGAGTTTCTCAGGAGTGGAGGAAGAGGCGAAAGAAGAAGCAGGAAGGCGGCGAGGAACAGTGTGGAAAAATAAGTCCTAGGCACAGTCTCCTAGGCTTTATCTAGGGGTTTCGTCACGGCATAGGGATCCGTTACCGCCCCCGCCCAAGGAATTAATGAAATAAAATTTTGTGTTCTCCCTATCTTTGTTTTGAGAGTTAGATAACAACGCTGGTGATAACCTAACTGTGTACCTAGTGCTTTAGGTAGTTATGCTATTTCAACATAAAAGCAAAGCGATCAAATAGCAAAATGTTGTGCTATCTTCTGCTGTTTTCTGGAGATTCCGGGCTGGAGACTCTGGCCCCTCTTGGCCAGAGACTCCAGGGTGCCTGCACCAGATTCTTCCATCAGAAACTCCGGCCTCGCAGCATGTTTGTGAAGATGAAGGTCCCTCTTTAGGTCAGAGACTGTCTGGCTTTTTTCAGGCCGGAGACTCCGGGGTGTATGAACTGGAGACTTCTTCCGGAGACTCCGGGCCTCGCAGCATGTTTGTGAGGAGGGCACACACTGTCACCTTTACACCGTGATCGAAGTGTTTACGAAGATCTCATAACAAAAACCACTTGAGTAGCATAATAGACGAAAAATAATATCTACGAATTCAACTAGATTACAAATCTCACGATCACATATAGATCACACCATGGGAGAGAGAGATGAACCACATAGCTACCGGTAGAGCCCTCAGCCTCGGGGAGAACTACTCCCTCCTCATCATAGGAGACAGCAACGTCGATGGAGATGGCGGTGGAGTCGATGGAGATGGGTTCTGGGGGCACTTCCCCGTCCCGGCAGGGTGCCAGAACAGGAGATCTGTCCCCCAAAACTTGTCGGCGGCGGCGGAGCTACGAATGTATTTGTGGAAAAGGTCGATCCCTCTAGGGTTTATGCATCGGGGAGTATATATAGGCGAAAGGGCGATGCCAGGGGGTGTCCAGAGGGCCCACACCCCTAGGTGGAGCGTCTAGGGGGGACCCGCACCACCCCATGGTGTGGCCACCCTATGGCCCCCCTCCGGGGCTCTTCGAGACTTCTAAGACTTCTGGCTTTCGAATTTTCCAATTCCGAGAATATTTCTAGAACGAATTTTCTGAAACTAAAAACAGCAGAAAACAGAAACTGGCTCTGTGGCATCTTGTTAACAGGTTAGTCCCGGAAAACGTGTAAAAATGATATGCAAAACATGTAGCAATTGGCATAATATCATCATGGAGCATCAGAAATTATAGATATGTTGGAGATGTATCAAGCATCCCCAGGCTTAGTTCCTACTCGTCCTCGAGTAGGTAAACGATAAAACACAATAATTTCCGAGGTGACATGCTACTATCATAAACTTGATCATTATAATGTAAAAGCATATGTACGCTGAGATCATAGAACTTCAAACACAAACATGATAAATAGAACTTTAATAATAAAGAAAAGCAATCACTTTTCATCATGAAGAGTATCTCAAATAAAGGATCACGAATAATAATGCAAACAAAGACAAACGTTTGTTTCATGTATAGAGAAAGCATGGCAAAGTGATATTTCGCTAGTCCTTAAGAGTGGGACAAAACATAAATGCCAGGACACCTTCAAAGTTCATGAGGAAGACTAGAGAAAATAATTTTAGAACAAATAATATCACATCATGAAGAAATTATTGATGTTTATGGGACAATGCACATAGAACTAAGAATGGCAAAAATGCTCTCTCAACTGTGCATAAAGTTAGAAGATGGAGACTCAAAATAAAATTTAAAGAAAGGCCCTTCGCGGAGGGAAGCAGGGATCACTCATGTGCTAGAGATTTTTATTTTATTAAACGGAGGTATTAAAAGTTTAACACTCCTCCCATCCATATTTCACAAACCATGGCTAACTGAATCCTCGGGTGCCTGCCAACAATCACATACCATGGAGGAGTGTCTAATTTTGAGAGAGGTGTATGTTTATGTCAACGAATGGCAAACATAAAATAGAGTACATCACAAGCCAACTAGACTTCACAAGAGCGGCTCCCATTGAAGGACACAACTGGGTAGAAGGTCATCCCTCTTTCTCTTTTGTTTACACAATTATGCTTTGACTGATAAATCAGGGGCAAAAATAGTGAAGAGATTTTGTGTGTATTAATTTGGGGCTGGGCACCCCACCGCCAGCTCTTCTATCATTTGGATAAGCAGATGAAGCCACTAGTCTAGGGTATGAAATCCAATCAACAAGTGAGATAAAGATTCTCTATTTACGTCCTCATGAGCAAAAACAGGAACATAAAGCAGGAGTAATTTTGAAGGTTTTAAAGGTAACACATCAGAAATTTACTTGGAGTGGCAGTTAAATACCACATGTAGGTAGGTATGGTGGACACAATGGAAAAAACTTTGGTTTAAGGGAGTTGGATGCACGAGTAGAGCTCATACTCAGTACAAGTGGAGGCTAGCAAAAGACTGGGAGCGACAAATCAAGAGAGCATAAGAGCCATAATCATGCATATCGACATAAACATCATTAATTAAAGCATAAGCGGTATCATAGTTCAAAAACTAAGTGGTCATGGAGGATATTCGTGACTGGTTCATAGTCATAAACATGGTGTGAGCATGCGCCAAGTCGACCAAATAAAACATTCGAAAGAGAATACCAAAAATTTATGCTTCCTTATGACAAGAACAACTCATGAATCTTTCAATGACATATTAAAAACTCTCAGCTATTTGAGGCTATTCATGCTAATCAACATCACAAGGCTTTATAACTAAAATAACATTTAGCATGGCATGAAAAAGTTCTAGCAATAGTCTATATGAGATTCTACTTGCACTGTTATAAAGTCTACTTTAAACAGCAGTTTCTTCTCCCAACAAGCACCATACAAGATATTTTTTAACAAAAACTCTCTAAATGATACAGAAAACAAACATGAGAGTACTCACATAACACTACTAAAACTAACAGCTCTGAATAAGAGATGCATGCAAACCAGGAGCTAAACGCGGTACTAGCAAAAAGTGAACACTCACAGAACAATAAGAATGAAAACTAGAGTGTTCTAAGCAATGAAAACGGAGCGTTTCTATCTCCCACACAAGTATGATAAGATCCAAACATTTATTACAACAAAGAAAACCAAACAAACTGAAAACAAAAATAAAAGACGCTCCAAGTAAAGCACATAAGATGTGACTGAATAAAAATATAGTTTCACTAGAAGTGACCTGATAATTTGTCGATGAATAAGGGGATGCCTTGGGAATCCCCAAGCTTAGACGCTTGAGTATTCTTGGATTTTGGTGGGATGTACCACTGGGGCATCCCCAATCGTAGGCTCTTCACTCTTCTTGATCACATCATATCATCCTCTTCTCTTGACCCATGAAAACTTCCTTCACACCAAACTTCTCACAATCTTCATTAGCAACGTTAGTGCAGTCGAAATAATAAATTCACATGGTTCAGTTTCAACACAATCCTAACACTCATAAACACAATAGCTACTGTCATAACTTCTTTTAAAACTCTTTTTCTCAAAAGAACACCAAAAGAAAGAGATTAAGAGGCAAATGCAATTATTGGCAGAAATCTGTCAAAACAGAACAACAGGTAAAGATCGATTTTTTTGAAAATATTCTGTTGCTCAAATAAAAAGGTGGTCAGCTAAGAAAGGTTGCGTATATAAAACAGGATTATGCACAAAAAAACTCAGGTCATTTTGAATTTTGTTCGATTTTATACGATTTTAACAGTGTACAGCAGAAATCTGTTTCCTGCGCAGAAATCCGAAATATAGTCTCAACTTTCCACTAGAGGCTTTACTTGTCTCAACAAAAACACAAAATAAAAGATACAACAGGGTTGCTAAGGAAATATAAAACACCCAGGTTCAAAGAAAACAAAATAAAACGAAGGAAAACGGGTTGAAAACGGAGAAATAAAATGGGTTGTCTCCCGGTAGCGCTTTTCTTTAACGCCTTTCAGCTAGGCACAATGATTTTAAAAATATGCTCACATAAGAATAAGAGTTTAAGCAAAATAAGAGAGAATCAATAAGAACATATAAAGCACATTTAAGTCTAACCCACTTCCTATGAAAAATAATCTTGTATAAAAACAAGTCAACGAAGCACAAAGTGACTAGCATAGGAAGACAAAATAAGTGCAACATCAAAAATTTCAACATAAAGAGGGGAAACTTAATATTGTTGAGATGCATAAAACCATGTTTCCCTCTATCATAATAACTTTCAGTAGCATCATGAATAAAATTAACAATATAGATATCACATAAAACATTCTTATCATGAGCCACATGCATAAAAGAATTAATACTCTCCACATAAGTATACTCATTCTTATTAATAGTAGTGGGAGAAAATTCAACAAAATAGCTATCATTATTATTCTCATCACCATAATCATTAAATATAGGAGGCATATTGTAATCATAATTAATTTTTTCCTCAATAGTAGGTGCACTGAAAATATCATATTCATCATTGTAAACAGGTGGAACTAGGATACCACAATCATTATAATCATCATATATTGGAGGCAATGTATCATCAAAGAAAATTTCCTCCTCAAAACTTGGGGGACTAAAAATATCATATTCATCAAAACTAGCTTCCCCAATCTTAGACTTCTCCATAGCATTAGCAATAATGGTGTTTAAAGAGTTCATACTAATAACATTGCCACTAGCATGCAAATAAAGTTCCATAGGTTTTTTAATTTTCTCTTGAAACACTTCATGTCCTCACTCAAGATAAAGATTATAATGCTTTCTCATATTTTTGTTGTTTTCCATTTAAGCATAAAGATAAAAACAAGTAACAAGTAAAAATAAGCCTAACTAGTGAAAATAAAAACAAGAAAAAAAGATATAATTGCAGAATCTAAAGGAAATAACTTCGAGCACTCACACCCGAGGATGTGAGTACCTTTTACCTTACCTCCCTGGCAACGGCGCCAGAAAAGAGCTTGATGTCTATGCACGCTTCTATTCTTGTAGACAGTGTTGGGCCTCCAAGTGTAGAGGCTTGTAGAACAACAACAAGTTTCCCTTAAGTGGATTACCCAAGGTTTATCGAACTCAGGGAGGTAGAGGTCAAAGATATCCCTCTCAAGCAACCCTGCAATTAAGATACAAGAAGTCTCTTGTGTCCCCAACACACCTAATATACTTGTTAGGTATATATGTGCACTAGTTCGGCGAAGATATAGTGAAATGCGAGTAATATGGATGGTTATAAGTAATAATAGCAATCTGAAATAAATATGGCAGCAAGCAAACATGTAGCAGAACAGGCGGAAAACGGTATTTCAATGCTTGGAAACAAGGCCTAGGGATCCTACTTTCACTAGTGGACACTCTCAACAATGAAAACATAATTGAATTAATAAATACCATCTCTTCACTGTGCTACTCCAAACCACTCTCCGGTCGAATAACAACACCAATCCATGCGTAGGGCTTTAACAGCACTCCTCAGAGTAAGCACTTCCCAACTAAGTAACCCCCATGCTATCACCATGGGACCCAGATGGTTCCACGCAAACACCACAATTTCAAAGGGTTATCCAACACAAAATATAAATATAATGCTAAACCACACGGTGCACACACTGTCACCTTTACACCGTGATCAAAGTGTTTACGGAGATCTCATAACAAAAACCACTTGAGTAGCATAATAGATGAAGAATAATATCTATGATTTCAACTAGATTACAAAGCTCACAATCACATATAGATCACACCATGGGAGAGAGAGATGAACCACATAGCTACTGGTAGAGCCCTCAGTCTCGGGGGAGAACTACTCCCTCCTCATCATAGGAGACAACAACGACGATGGAGATGGCGGTGGAGTCGATGGAGATGGGTTCCGGGGGCACTTCCCCGTCCCGGCAGGGTGCGAGAAAAGAGATCTGTCCCCCCGAAACTTGTCGGCGGCGGCGGCGGAGCTACGGATGTATTTTGTGGAAAAGGTCGATCCCTCTAGGGTTTATGCATCGGGGAGTATATATAGGCGAAAGGGCGATGCCAGGGGTAGCCAGGGGGCCCACACCCCTAAGTGGCGCGGCCAGGGGACCCGCGCCACCCCATGGTGTGGCCACCCTGTGGCCCCCCTCCGGGGCTCTTCGGGACTTCTGGAAGCTTCCGGGACTTCTAAGACTTCTGGCTTTCGAATTTTACAATTCTGATAATATTTCCAGAACAACTTTTCTGAAACTAAAAACAGCAGAAAACAGGAACTGGCTCTATGGCATCTTGTTAATAGGTTAGTCCCGGAAAACGTATAAAAATGCTATAAATAAGGGAGAAAACATGTAGCAATTGGCATAATATCATCATGGAGCATCAGAAATTATAGATACGTTGGAGACGTATCAACGTACTCATCTCAAAAGGAGGAACTCGGGATTACATCCTTGTCTCCGCATGCTTCCGTTATCGGTTACCTTGTTCCCCTCCTTTACTTTGTGTTTGTATCTTGTATCTTGTAGTGCTTGTCATATAGGTAAATTCACCGTATTTGCATATCTAGAGAATTTACCTTTGTGTCAAGTGTTAATTTGAAGAAAAATTAAAATTGGTCGTAGCACCTATTCACCCTCCCCCTCCTCTAGGTTCCCATACTATCCGTTCAATTGGTATCAGTGTCTCGGCTCTTTTATTGGGCTTCACCACCTAGGAGTTTTAGTATGGTCAATGGAGAGGATCCCCCCTAGACCTTGGCACATGTTACTATGGATGATCTCAAGGAATTGAAAGATTTCTTGACCTCATCCATGGATGTCAAAATGACGGTGCTGCGAGATCTAATGCTGCAATTCTTGAAATCCAAGAGCCCAGAATCTTCTACTTTATCTCCCCGAGAAGAAATTCCGGAGGAGAAGGATAACGGGAATAAATGTGGAGAACCTAAATATTCTAAATACAAAACTTCTAAGGGAAAGGATGAGAAGTATGAGTACCACAATGTCTAAGGACGGTACTCTCCCGATCCTCCTATCCCACACCCTCATATTAATCCTAGAGATGAACCTCCTAAAATTTATGCACATACTTTTGATCAATGGAAATATTATATGAAAACTCACTTGAACTCTTCTTGTATTGAGCTTCGGAGGGTCGTTCAGATGGATACAAGCCTCATGACCCCAAGAACTTGACAAGACGAGAAGTGGTAGATTGTCAACTGAACTACACCGCCTTATCGATGATTTAACAAGCCATGGGTCCAAACCACATGCCTCATTTTCAACAATATTCCACCGCCAAAGAAACATGGGATACTCTTGTCGGCATGTTTGTGGGCAATGAAAGCATGCTGAGGAATATGTATGATACCTTGAGCTATGAGGCCGAAGGGTTCTATATGCTTGATAGTGAGAGCCATGAGGACATGTACCAAAGACTCAAGACCCTAGCTACCGCCTTTAGTGGTCTTGGTGACAAATATGTGGATGATGCTTGGATCAAGAGGATGTACGTGAATGCCCTGTTGCCATTTGAGCCCATGGACTTGAATAGCCTTCAAGGAAGACACAACTTTCACCTCATGACCTCAACCGAGGTGATGGAAGAGATGGCATCCCTCAAAGTTCAAAGAAATCTTGATAATGACACTCGTACTTGTGCTATTGGAATGCACAAAGGAGCCTCTATTTCTTTGAAGGCCAAGGTGGTTACCAAGATGGTGGATCAACAATAAGAGGTTGCTTTGGAAGAGAACTTGTCCCCACTCAAAGATCAAGAATATGATCTTGTGATTAAGGATTATGTTGCTCTTGCGGTGCAAAAGTTTTGGAAGAACCCTCCCAAATCCAAGGCATACGTTGAGGAGAAGACCAAGTCAATATATGGCAAAGAAGGGACTCAAAAAGTGAGGGCTTGTTTCAATTGTCAAGACAAGTATCACTTTTTTGTTGAGTGCCCCTTCGAGAATATTGAAAACCATGGAGGAAAGCTTGTCCTCAAGGATAAGTCAAAGCTCCCCAACAACAAGCCTCATTTCAAGAAGAAACCCTTCAACAATAAGCCATCATCAAGATATGTGCTTGTGATAGTATGATTCCGGTGAAGAATAAGAACAAGAATAAACCACAAGTGAAGTGGATTATATTGCTATTGCATCTTCATCATCTCCATCACTCTTTGATTCCCCCAATGAGAATCTTCCTCAACCCTCCGCAAAGTTCTTCATGGCTAAGGCCACCAAGGTATCATCTTCCTCCATCACTAAGACTCAAAGTGAAACGAATAAACTTGCTAGTCCTAGTGTTGAAGATGAAATTGCCTCTTTGTATCTATTTATGACTAAATTTTAAGGTGAGACCAAGAAGTACTTTGATCTTCTCATGAGTCAATTGGGAGAGGACCAAGAGGCTCTTGAGAAGAAATGTGAAACTGAAAGGGAAGATTGCATTGAAAAGGGTTCCCTTTCAAATTCTCTTGAGGAGGAACATGATCTTCGAGTATGTCTTGAGGAGAAACTTGATTCTATTGAAGAGTCACATAATTAATTAATGTATAAACTCACTAAAGAACGTGACCATGCAATTTCTAAATATAAAGGGTTAAAAGGAACAAGGTTGAGTTTGGGGTTGGTCATGAAAATCTAACCGAGGAGATAGAGAAGCTCACCGATGCTCACAAGGCCTTGGAGAGTGAACACTCTACCATCAAAAAAGACTTGTGAACAACTTCAAGCTCAACTTGATTGATTCAATGTGCCTACTACTTCTATTTCTTCTTGTGATCATGCAAATATTATTGAGGATAATGCTAGATTGAAGAAAGAGCTAGCAAGAATCAAGGGCAAGGGCCCTAGTGTTGTGAAGGTTGTGGCTCCTAAGTCACGAATGGATCCAAATCCACAAGTGCTTGCTCCTGGACCAAAAAATGGGAAGCAAGGTATTGGCTATGTTGCCAAGAGAGAGAATAAGAAGAAGAAGAACAAGAACAAGGCCAAGACTGCACATGTAAAGAATAATGTTGGTGCGAGTGGTATTGTAATTAGGGACAACACTACTCGTAGCAACTCCGCGGGAACTAACAATCCACACCATTTCATATTTGTTGATCATTATGGTGTTGTGCAAGCTAAATATGTTGGTCCTATTGAGGGTTTCATTAATTACTCTATTTGGGTTCCAAAGAACCTTGTTGCTAACATGAGAGGACCCTCCTCGGGTCCTAACTCAATTCAATGATTTCTTGTAGGTCTATGCTTCGGTGGATCAAAATGGATACTTGATAGTGGGTGTACAAGTCATATGACTGGAAGCAAGGATATTATGACGGAGTTGAAACCAAATACAAATCAAGCAACCGTCACTTATGGGGTAAGTCAAAATCGGAGGTAAAGGGTTTCGGCAAGATGGTTTTTCTCCTAATATCACCCATGAAAATGTCATGCTTGTCGAATCCCTTGGTTTCAATTTAATTTTGGTTCTTGCTTTAGGGAAGATGTGCTTTTTCGTCTTCTATGATCCTAACAAGGTGATCATCATGCGGAACAAGTCTCTTGATGTTTCTTACGTTGGGCATGTCAAAATGAGTTGTATGTGGTATACTTTTTGGAGTGAACCAACACTCAAACGATGTGTCTCTTCGGTAAGGCCGATGTTGGGTGGTTGTGGCATTGCCGCTTATACCATGTCAACACGAGAACTTTGCAAAGTCTTCACAAGGGTGGTCACATCCTCGGACTAAAAGAAAATGTTTCCTTTTCCAAAGATCGTGTGTGTAGGGCTTGTGTTGAAGGCAAGATGCATGATTCTTCACATCCAAGCAAGACAATTATTTCATCAAAGAGGATCTTGGAGCTTGTCCATGTTGATATCTTTGGTGTCGTGCCCGAGGCAAGTCTTGGAGGCAAGAAATATTGCTTGGTGATTGTGGATGACTATTCAAGATACAGATGGGTTTATTTCTTCAAGTTGAAGAGTGTGACTCAACAAACCGTCGTCGACTTCTCCAACCAAGTGAAACGTCAACACAATCTTCCTATCTTGGCTATTCGGAGTGATAATGGCTCCAAGTTCAAGAACTACACCCTTAATGAGTTCCTTAGTGAAGAGGGTATTCGTCATCAATATTACGCTGCATATACCCCTCAACAAAATGGTGTAGCCGAGAGGAAGAATCAAACTCTATTGGATATGGCTAGGACCATGTGGCGGAGTTTAACTCGCCCCAATATCTTTGAGCCGAAGCCATCTCCAGCGCTTGTCACTCATCAAACCGTTTCTACATTGGCAAGGGCTTAATGAAGGCTCCTTATGAGATTCTCATCGGCACCAAACCCAACATCTCCTACTTCCATGTCTTCGGTTGTAAGTTTCTATTTGATCGAAGGTGTTCATTTGTGTAAATTCCAAGCTAAAACTATTGAGGGTACATTTGTTGGTTATGGTGCCGAATCCCACACTTATAGAGTCTTTGACAAGGCCTCAAGGATTTTCATTGAGTCTAGTAGTGTGGTGTTCGAAGAAAATGATGGCTTCCAAGTTGGTAAATTTCGTGTTTCCGATGTAGATGTTGAAATACCCCAAGAAGCCATAGGAAGAATGGGCGTGGGATTTTTCCGCCCCATTGAGAGACACCTTGTGGCGACTAGAGAAGAATTATTCTCTACTCAAATGGAGCCCTCCTCAACATTGGAAGATCATGTCAAGGGAGCAAGTGATGCACCAACCCAAGAACAAGTTCAAGACCCTCCTATTATTGACCAAGTTGCTACGCAAGAACTAAGTATTCCTATAATTCAAGCTAGACAATGTCAAGGCCAAGATCAACCTTCTTCGTCTTCTTCTCCTATAGTTGAAGTAAATGAAGATGGTGATCAAGGTCAACATTCCGGTCAATACGGGGACCCAAATGATCAAGTGATTTCTCCTCGCAATAATGAGAACATCGAAGCCCGTCGTGCTACGAGGATTGCTAGAGCCTTGAAGCAAATTGATGCCTTTGATGATAATGTGTTAAGTGATGTGCAAAACAAGAGGTCCACAAGAGCTCAATTGTCAAGCTTTAGTGAGCATCAAGCTCACATATCCATGGTGGTGCCTAAGAAGGTGTTTGAGGCTCTTGAAGATTCATATTGGTTGGAAGCTATGCATGATGATCTCAATAACTTTGAGCGCAATAAGGTTTGGAAGCTAGTTGAGAAGCCAAAAGATTGCCACAATGTTATTGGAACCAAGTGGATATTCAAGAACAAACAAGATGAGCATGGTATTGTTGTGAGGAACAATGAAAGATTGGTGGCTCAAGGATACACTCAAGTGGAAGGCATTGACTTTTATGAAACCTATGCTCACGTGGCTCATCTTGAGTCCATCCATATCCTCCTTGCATATGCATCTTCGCATAACTTAAAATAGCAAAAATGAATGTCAAAAGTGCCTTCTTAAATGGTCCATTGAAAGAGGAGGTATATGATAAGCAACCTCCATGGTTCGAGAACCCCAAGTTCCCTAACCATGTGTACAAGCTCTCTAAGGCACTCTATGGACTTAAACAAGCTCCACGCGCGTGGTATGAGCACCTTAGAGAGTTGTTGCAAGACCGAGGGTTTGAAGTTGGGAAAATCGATCCCACCCTTTTCACAAAGAGGGTAAAAAGAGAGATTTTCATATGCCAACTCTACATGGACAATATTATCTTTGGCTCAACTAGCAAAGCGTTAAATGATGAATTCTCAAAGCTTATGACTGACAGGTTTGAGATGTCTATGATGGGAGAGCTCAAATTCTTCCTTGGCATTGAGATGAAGCAATTGGCTCGTGGGAATTTCATTTCTCAAGCCAAGTATACCCAAGACATTCTCAAGAGGTTTAACTTCCAAGGTTCTAAACAGAAGGTCTCTCCAATGCAAGTCAAATTCCATCTCAAGTGCAATCCGAATGGTAAAGATGTGGACCAAAAGTTGTATTGTTCTATTATTGGTTCTTTGCTTTAACTTTTTGCATCTAGACCCAATATTTTTTTGAGTGTAGGAGTGTGTGCAAGGTATCAAGCGGCTCCTAAGGAAAGCCATTTGATGGCGGTCCACAGGATCTTTCGGTATTTGGTTCATACCTCAAGATTTGGTTTATGGTACCCAAAGGGGCACAATTTTGTCTCAAGGGGTACACGGACTCGGATTGGGACGGTGTTCAAGATGATAGGAAATCAACTTTCGGGGCTTTCCAATTCCTTGGTAGGTCTTTGGTGAGTTGGTCTTCTAAGAAGCAAAATTTTATATCTCTCTCCACCGCCGAAGCCGGGTATGTGGCGGCCGCTAGTTCTTGCACTCAATTGCTATGGATGAGGAAAACCCTCAAAGAGTATGATGTTCACTTGGAGAAAGTGCCTCTATTATGTAATGATGAGAGTACCATCAAGATTGCCTACAACCCCGTGCAACACACAAGGAAGAAGCATATTGAGATTCATCATCATTTCATCCGGGATCATGTGGCAAGAGGTGGTATTGATCTAGCCTATGTTCCAACCAAGGATAATCTCGCAGACATATTCACAAAGCCTCTAGATGATTCAAGATTCATGTATTTGAGGAATGAGCTAAATATCATCGATTTAAGGAGTTTGTCTTGAGGATATTTCACACACACCGACTATGTGTTTGGGTTTAGGTGTAGGAATGGACATAGGGGGAGTGTTATACTAACTCACCAGGCTCTCCCTCCCCCCATTATGCCCAAAG
The DNA here is from genome assembly GCA_028641055.1 of Alopecurus myosuroides. Taxonomy (NCBI): domain Eukaryota; kingdom Viridiplantae; phylum Streptophyta; class Magnoliopsida; order Poales; family Poaceae; genus Alopecurus; species Alopecurus myosuroides. The sequence goes on from CM054059.1 coordinate 422,592,846, forward strand.
CAAAAATTCATTGTCATATCTATTTATAATGTTGATTCGTGAGCTAAACTGTTGAGAATTGGCAATGCACCCAAGATATATCTTCGCGGTGTCATACCATAATATCTTACATGGTGGCTTAGGACACCAACCTCTTCTCTTGAAGAGTTGGTTCTTATTTGGTTTTTATTTGGTTTTAGTTGGTTTTTTGTAAAAAAAATCTTTTTTCGTCTTTGTGGGAAACACTTGAAAAATGGCTTTTACCACTTGCCTCTTGCATATGTCAAGTTGCTCCCACCCTATTAGTGACTACTTCCAAATCCCAAGCCTTTTCCTCCCCTAAAAACTGCTCATCTAGCCACATGTATGCTCCCATGTCCTTAGCCTATCTTTTGGAGGAACTGGGCCGGAGACTCCGGTCTGGCGAAGTTTCCAGAGTAAAAGGGGTGGAGACTCCGACCACTTTACCCCAGAGACTCCGTCCTGCTGGAAGTTCCGAAAATTAAAAGGGGATCGGGGTGAAGGGTAACCGATTCAGTTGCCTCTTCTCCACCCCGACCCCCATCTCTCTCCCTACCTCCGCCTCCTCCAGAAGATTCACCGGAGACGCCATGCCGCCTCCGGATCTGCTAGACCAGCACCCCTCCCCTCCTCTCCATCGTTGGGGACCCTTCTCCCTATCGTTTGGAGCCTCTCCATGGAACGAAAAGTTTTAAATCTCCCCACCTCCTCTCTAGTTTGACATAGATGAATGTGGACTAAGATACCTAAGTTCCTAGGGATGTTTTCATTGCTTATGGTTTAGACTTCCAATAGACCCTTGTAATACTCGGTATTTCGTTATATTTTGTGTCAAAACTGTGATTCTTTGGGGTCAGGCCGTATGGACCGAAGACTCCGGTCCTCATGGCCGGAGACTCCGGCCAGTGCCGGATACTCCGCCCCTTGACCCCGGAGACTCTGGTGTAGTTAAATTTTTGACGAACAAACTAGTACAAGAGGCTATTTTTCTCCACTTCAGGACATACATGCTTATCTCCCTTCTATTCCTACTGCTCTTCTTTCACTGGGAACAAGAGGTTCAAGGCCGTGGTTTCCAATCCCAACAAGGATTCATGCAAGTCAAAAAGGAAGGGAGATCCTCTCCATTTTGATTAAGAACAAGAATGCTATGTTCTTGAGTCTATTCTGAGTCAGAAGGAAAAGGATGGCAAGCATGTTGCTGCTCAGCAAGCCAAGTTCTTGGAATCTCAGAATGAAAGGGTTGCGATGTTTTATGGCCTGGACACTCTCAATGGATTATCTAAGGAGGAGTTTTGTGAGACGAGAAAGATGAGGATGTTTGATTTCCCTTGCAATTCTGATGATCCTCACTATCCAAGGCATGATATGAAGCTGATTCAAAGGGAATTATATGACAATCTAAGTAAGCGCAAGCCAGTTTGTCCTCAGTCGTTGTTGATCATAGAACATCTTGAGGGCAAGGAATACTTTGGTGAAGCCCTTTGGGTTGCTAGGAAGATGGGTCTAGGACCTCTGATGGTCATTCAGCAGAGCTACGGCGTTCCCTTGGTGCATCAATTCTTTGCCACCGTGGTGTTTGATAATGATGATCTTAGATCCTTCCAGTGGATCACTGGCCCTTTCAAGCTCTCCTCCAATTTCCGAGAGTTTGGGGCTTTGCTAGGGTATGAATTTGCAGGTACTGAAATTGAGGCGCGTAGGAGGATGCATCGGGTTGGTGTAGATCCCAACAAAGCCAAACGGATTAAGTCTGTCCATGCTTGCACCCAACCTGATGTTCCTTGCCTCTTTCCCAAAATCTTCGTACTCGTTGTCTAGTGATTTCCACTGGCTTGCATCCGAAGGGTGTGTAAGCACTGGGTTTTCAGCCCGCTCTGGATCATTCAACACTGCCTCCTTTCTGTTCGCGTGCCAACGCATTAGCTTTGCTTCCTTAGGTTCCATGAAGTACCGCTGCAGACGAGGCGTGAGCGGGAAGTACCACACAACTTTTCGAGGAGCGGCTTTCTTCCCTCTCTTGTACCGATCAACGCCACACACTGGGCATTGGGTCTTGTCCGCATGCACGTTCCGATAAATGACACAGTCATGGATGCAGGCGTGGTATTTTGTGTGCGGTAAATCGAGATTGCACATGACTTTCTTCGCCTCGTCTAGACTACTAGGACACGTGTTGTCTTTAGGAAGACGCTTCTTCATGTATTACAGGAGGTCGCCGATGCTTGCGTTGGTCCATCCGTGTTTTTCCTTCATCTGCATAATATCGAGTGCTACTCTTAAGTAGGACTCCTCCGGATCACGGTCTTCTGCATCGTACAACGAAGTATTCGAGTCTATCTCCAGTTGCGCCAGCTTAGATTTCCGTCTACCGGCGGCTCCCGCGTCAGTCGTCGTCCTATCGCTAAGAAGTATCTCTTGAACATGAGGGTCCCACACGACTGAAGTTAGCGGAGTACTATTGTTCGCGTCTTCCTCTCCATCGCCGTGTGTGGTAGCCTCTTCGTCCTCACCGTTCTCCTCCTGCCCTTCTTCCGCATTTTCAGCTGTTGTTGCGCCCTCCTCATGATCATCCTCATGATCATCTTCCTCATCACTCATGGTCTACTGAGTATAATCGTCCATGAAACCATGCGTGAGAAGGTGGTACTATGCCTGAAGAGGGGTTGAACAGGAACCAAAGTTTGCATCTTCGACACGGACAAGTTATGTCTATGCGGTCCCTTCGATGCATGTCGGTCGTTGCACGTTCCACATATCTATCCACGACGCTTTCTCTCATCGAGATGATCATTTCCGCATGCACGGTCGATAATAGTAAATTTTGATTAGAACCACCTGAGTTTCACGGAAAATTTCGGCATGACCTTTGCTGAAAAAAAGGTCAAGCCGGAGTGGCAAAAATTTGCCGAAACGGAAATGATTTGACCTTTTGGCAAAACATTGCCAACTCATTTTCATGTCATCACATCTTACATGGTCGCAAACACAATACAATTCCCATAAATAGGTCATCATCACATATTTTGGTTCCAAACACAATAATTATAGCTCGGTATAAGTATAGGCGCGAGATATTAAAGATCGTAACGTACACACACGACACATGTCAACCAGAGAGAGTGGTGTGGACTCTTATGTATCTAGATCTAGCTAGATCTAGATAGATACTTCATAGTAGATCTAGATCTAACTAGGTAGAAGGGAGGGGCATGTTGGGAGAAAAATATTTGACAAAATATATAAAATTTGGTTGGTTAAATGTGCTAAAATTGGAAGAAAGGAGTGAGAAAATAAGATGGGAAGAGAGGAGTTTCGAATTTGGATAAGGAGGAGTGAGTGGTTGGCAAATGGGTGGTGGTGGGTTGGTTGGTCAAGTTGTATAGTGCTCCAGGTTACAGCCGGCGCTTGCTTACTTAGGGGCGCCGTGGGTAATACTTAGCGACGGCGCGTGCCTGGAGCGATGCACCGAGGGTAAGTTTGCTATGTGGCAGCCACATAGCGCCGGCGTTCCCTTCTACCCGCACGCCGGGGGGTAACACACGTAGCACCAGCGCGTCTTTCCACGCGCGTGCCGGGGCTAAGTTTGCCAGAGGGGGCCTGGCATGCCATTAGCGACGGTGCCTCTTGTTCTGCTTGCGCCGGGGGGGGGGGGGGTAAGACAGTAGCACCGACGGATGCTAGAGTAGCACACCAGCGGTACTTACCGCCGGCGGTCATGTTTTGCACGTGCACCGGCGCTACGTGATGCTGCTATAGGCTATTCCCTAGTAGTGGGAGTTCCTGGACAGGCTAGTGGACTCAAGAGGGTCTACAACATTCTTCTCCGTATGTTCAGAGAGAACATTGCTCCTCATGCAGGGAGCCTCGATGATATCATAGGTGGGCTCGTCAACCTGATGTACCATGCCCATCAGACTTTCCTTGATGGACTAGATTGTGAGAGGCGAGAAGTTGATGCTCTTGACTTCATATTTTCTGAGATGCATTTTGCCATTATGGAGAAGAAGACCCCTGTGCATGCTCCATATGTCATGAAGCTTATCTTGACCAAGGTTCAAGGCTTGGACCCTTGGGGGTTCACTTCTCACAAGTTCAAGAAGCTACAGATTCTGAGTCACGAGGATGATGCTTTAGCTCTGTGTTCCTTTTGCTTCCACTGAGGATGAGGATCCTGCTCCTTGTTCAAGGAGGAAGAATGCCATGCCTTCTTCCTCTTTCGGTGTTGACCGCCTCTTTCTTCCCACCAAGGAAAAGGTGAAACTGCTCAACTAGTTCCAGAGGACGTTACTCTTCATGCACACCGTGATCCACAAGGAGAACCATGATCTCTATGTCCAGAACAAGAACATCATCCATAATCAGGGTATTATCTTCAACAAGATGGAGGACATTCAAGGAATCAGGAAGCCTTCTAGTGCCGAGGATGAGAACTTTGATGAGATTTGGAAGTCTGAATCCACCATTCCATACAACAAGTGGAACTGTGATGCCTTCAATTGGTTTGCCTTCAGTGACATCTCTTCTCATCACACCACCTCCAAGGTGGTCAAAGGGAAAGGAAAGCAAGTTGTTGATGATGAGGATTCCGAGTATGATGGAGAGGATGACGACCGGGAGGACGAGGACTTCGGGTGATCTATGGGATCCGTAGCATCGCTCTTCTCTCCTTTTTGGTGTTTTGATGCCAAAGGGGGAGAAGTTGCTCTAGTAGGTCTCAGGATTTTCAGGGTCGGGCACAAGCTTTTGCTTTTGCCATTCTTGTAGAGCTTGTGTCCCTTTATTGTACTATTTTCTATTTGCTTTTTATGTCGTGAACTATGTTACTTTGTGGTATTTGTTGTGAGACTTGGTTTATAATCTATGGTTGAGATCATTATTCTAGAATGTTATTATCCTCGATATATTCGCATTCAATATGCAAAAGGTATGATCTCCACCATTTCCTTATTGTCTCGTATCTATCATGTTTGTTGTGTATCTCAAGTTGAGCCCTTCACTTAAAGTGGGTGCCTCCTGAAGAATTAGGGCACACTTTTAGGGGGAGCCTTGCTTTTTCTCGTAACATGTTTTTCAGTGGTATCTTTGCTATCTTTTGCAAATCCTAGTGTTGTCATCTAACACCAAAAAGGGGGAGACTGAATAAACATTTTGTGTTCTCCATATCTTTGTTTTGAGTGTTAGATAACAACAATGGTGATTCCTAACTGTGTACCTAGTGCTTCAGGTGGTTAGGCTATTTCAACATAAAAGCAAAGCGATCAAATAGCAGAGTGTTGTGCTATCTTCTGCTGTTTTCTAGAGTTTCCAGGCCGGAGACTCCGGCCCCTCCTGACCGGAGGCTCTGGGGTGCCTGCACCGGAAACTCTGGCCTCACAGCATGTTTCTGAAGATGAAGGTCTCTCTTTAGGTTAGAGACCGTCTGGCTTTTTCGGGCCGTAGACTCCGGTTATCCATACCGGAGACTCCGGGGTGTCTGGACCGGAGGCTTCTTCCGGAGACTCCGGGCCTTCCAGTGAAGCGTGGTGAGCTCATTGGCTTAACTCACATAGGCCCAGTTCGGAGTATCCCCGGAGTATGACCAGAGACTCTGGCCCCTGTGTGAAATTTACGAAGACAACTGACAGATGCCATGTCCGGAGTATCCCCGGATACTTTCTAGTCTCCGGCCCAGTACGGAGACTCTGGCCCCCTTAAACCAGAGACTCCAGGGTTAGTAGCCTGCAACAGCTAGAATTGGTGAGGGGGTATAAATACCCCTCTCCCTCTTCCCCAAAGAGACAGCTCGTCCAGAATTCATTGTGCAATTGTTTGAGCTCACCCACCTTGCGATATCTCCCAATCCCTCCACCCAATCTCGTTGATCTTCGGAGGATTAAAGGAGAAGGCCCCGATATACATATTCACCAAGTCGTTCTTAATTTCCCCTCATTCACTTGAGGGAACCTAGTCTAGGGTTTCCTTGTGGAAAACCTAGACACTATTGCTACTCGTGTTGATTGTTGGTGATTCTTGGGAGCCCCCAATTTGGTTGTGGGTGTGTGCCTCAAGCTCATTGTAAAGGACTCTATTTCCTCCTCAAAGGGAATCAATAGTGAAAGGTGAACTAGGCCTTTGTGGCGAGTTCCATCGGAAAATAGGGTGAGACATTTGTGGCGTTGAGTAGGCCTTTGTGGAGAAACTCACACCCCTCCAACGGGACGTACTCCCCTCAAAAGGAGGAACTTGGGATTACATCCTTGTCTCTGCGTGTTTCCGTTATCGTTTACCTCGTTCCCCCTTCTTTACTTTGTGTTTGTATCTTGTATAATGTAGTGCTTGTCATATAGGCAAATTCACCGTTATTGCATATCTAGAGAATTCACCTTTGTTTCAGGCCTTAATTTGAAGAAAAAATACATTGGTCGTAGCACCTATTCACCCCTCCTCTAGGTACCCATACTATCCGTTCAATCGTGGGTCGCAGCATGCGAACCGTCGCGTCACGTGCCCATGACTGGGCCGACAATAGTTGCCCTCCTGTCGTCTCGCCTTCTTTAAGCACGTGTCCACTGTGGGCCCGGGGCTACTGTCGGCCTAGTGGATACCAGGGTACCACGGAATGTCTATTGCGGCCCAGTCCAGTTGGCATAGAGGATCTTCGACAAGGAGGCTTCGCAAGGGAATTCTTCCTCGGCGAGACTCTCGCCTCTCCCGAGATACTGCCAACAGGTGGTTGGCCCCATCCGGAGGGACGCAGCTCATGTTTCCTCAGAGAGAAGTTCTACCTCGAGCTCTCCGCTCCTCTCCAGAGGGTTTTCCCCTCAAGAGGAAACATCCCATGTGCCGATGACGCGAGTAGGCCTGCGCGCTGACGAGTGCACGGCAGTGCCGCAGAGCGCACCTTTGGCAGCAGTTGCCATTCTCATGTATATAGCGTGGGCGACAGTTGCCCGCGCCAAAGCGCCACCCAAAGCTTTCTTCTTTGGTGCAAGAGAACCAAACCAGCGCTACAAGACGAAGGAAACGTCATCGAGAGCCCCCACCATTTTGCCATGGATGGTGGCGCTATCCCCCAAAGACCAAGACCGTCGGAAGCTATAGGGCACATTATGTCCCTTTCTTGTCGCTATATTGTGACCCTTTCCCGCCAAGAATGAGCGAGAAAGATGACCGGGTCGAGTATATAAGGGGCCACATCGCCCCCTAAGATGGGGACGGACCGTCGGAGAACTCATTCGCTCCCTCTCCCCCTTAGTCTGAACCCGAGCACAAGCTCACACATTGTATTGTAATCAATGGCAGTGCAATCCATCAGACAAGCAGGATTAGGGTTTTACACTGCACGGTGGCCTGAACCTGGGTAAACTCTCCGTGTTGCCATTGTTGTCCCCGCGATCTTTTCTCTCCAGGCCTCTCGAAAGGTGCAGAGAGTGTGGTAAGCACCTAGTGTTCGAACCTCTTGAGAGTCCTCGTCCCAGGACATCCCATTCTCCGACAGTATCAGAGCCGATCTATGCGTAGGTACATGTAAAATATAGATCACTGGGATGTGCGAGCATTACACAAGTTTGTGTGACATATTAGGTTGAACCTAATATTCAGATTTTTCATGTTTCTTCCCAATAAACTGTGATGATACTGACGGCATAGCTGCGATTTTTACAAACTTATGGCAATTTGCGGACCTTCTATGTTGCTCCTGGGTATGCTGATTGTTCATCCAACAGAGTGCTTCGGTAGGTTTGATATCACTATAGTTGGGAAAGATTAACGACGTAGTGCAAAGGGCATGTAGATTGGATCTACACGGGGGTCATGGTTATGAATAAGTTTAGATTGAGATTCTAGATTTTCTATAAGTCTCATGTCTCAATCATCCCGCAATGTTAATCTAGCAACTTGCATCATCTTGCTTGACGATGGAGGTTAACTTAACGGTTTGCTTCGTAACCCTAGTAGCCACGTAAAATTTCAAAGACACCATTAGATGCGTCTAACTTATTTTTTGGAGGACATGTGATATGGTATAGTATTCGTCATTCTTTTATGAATGGGTTGCTATCCAACGATGGTCACGACATGCGTGTCATGACGTGGCATGCTGGTTTCAAACCATGTGATTGTCGACCTCAAGGCTTGCAAGCCACAAACTCCTTTCTTCGCATTACCACGAAGATGAGAAGAAGACGATCATACACCAAGGATCTCGGTGGATTGTCAGGCATGAACATAGTAATCTACCAAAAGAAGAAGGTCTATGGCTCATCGCATTTAGTTGTAAATTTCCTATGATACTAATGTTTTTTGTTTGCACTCTTTTGTTTGTGCAATAGACGTGGTTATTAGGTTGATTTCTCACAAAAATATCAAGGTGGTCATACTCTTCCAATCTGATGCACCTTCAAACCGTGCAAATTCCATTGCCTCTAGAACATACTGGACCAACAGGTAGAAATAAAAACACTATCAATTGTAGCCATAATAACATTTGGTTAATACTCCAAGTGAACTCAACGATCATATAGTGAACTCAACAAACAGATATGACATAGGCCTCCTTGGTGTGGGCAGGGCCGAGCCGAGCCTAGCCAGCTGGTTTCTCTTGGAACCATCCTCACGAGTCACGATCACTGCATCTGGTACAATCCAAAACCCCGGGCAAGGTAAGGACCGATAGAGCGGCTAGGCCATTTGTCATCTGAATTCTGAAAGTTGTACCGTACCCATCCCAAAGTCCTAGCTGTCGCACTCCATCCCCTTCAGCTCTTGGCCATTATCTGAAACCACCACACGAGCACAACCCTATCACAAGAAGAATGAAAGGAAAAAACAAAAATGAAATGCCAATATATTATAGCAATTGTTACCGGCAATCGAGGTAAAAAAAAAGGACCAATTGCGAACACAAGAAGATTAGTTACATAGTCCAGGACGAGAAAAGAAATGTTCTGCGCCCAATGTCCTATGCCCCATGGCGCCTTATCCTACGCCAATCTTGTGACATGTCACACAGTACAATACTTATCCAAAACCGAAGACGACAACTCTGTCAGCATTCTTGCTTCGATATTTCACGAGAGATCAAATTCTGTATCTTCTGAATTGAGGAGATTTACCCAAAATCTTTTTCTGGCTTCTCCTTTTCTTCGGCACCACAATGCTGACAGACAGACGCAAGCCGCGACACTGAAGTGAACAAACATAAAGAGAGCAGAGTGAACGCGCGCACGCGCGAACGCACTACAGTCAGCCGCATCTCTGCCAATCGCCATGCTCGCCTACCTCCTCCACGCCCCCGCCGCCGCCGTCCCCAGCCCGCTCTCCCTCCGCGCGCCGCCAACCAAGACGCCCTTCCTCCCCGCCGCCATCCGCCCAAGCCCCCCGCCGAGGCGCGCCACCGCCGCCGGCGCCTTCTCCGCGGCCGCCGTGGGCCCCATCGCGGCGTCGCTCTTCGAGGGCCCCGTGCTGCTCTGGGCCGGACGGCTCTGCATCTACTACGCGCTCATCCAAGTCGGCCTCGCGGGATCCCCGCACAACCCCTTCCTCTCCCACGGTAACAACGCGTGCCCACGACGTGAATGATACGGCAGTGTTCGATTCCCGCGGTTTGGTTCGGGATTCAGGAATGACGTGTTTTTTTTTATCTCGGTGTGCAGAGATTGGAGGCGAGGACGGCGCCGGGGATAGCGACCTAGGGTTCTCCAAGTGGGCCGACAAGCTCCGTGGCGGCGCCCCAGGTATCGTGTAGATTCAAATTTTATCGACAGTAGTACAATCTTTTGCGCACTACTGTTCATGCTGTGTTTAGTGGAGATGTAATGTGAATATCGTGGGAGGCGTATAGAGTTTGGCATCTGTGCGTCTCTCTCTATGCGAGACGGATGTGGATTGTGGATAAGATAGGAAAGATATATTCTTTCTAGAATCCGTAGGATATATTTTGCTTTCTGCTTGCCACCAGGGTGGAAAGCACATGGTGATAAGCAACTTTGCATCTTTGGATGATGTTTGGTCATTTTGGGACTGAAAATGTGGGAATAAGCATTCTGTGCGTGTAGGTTGCAAGGCCATTTAGTTTGGCAACATGTAGAAAAAGGTGACAAGTTGCAACACCGTCACACCTCATCTGGTGGAGGGTTGGTACTATCATGGAACAGAAACATGCTCCTGAGGGTTTGTTTGCTATTAGCATGAGAATGAGAACCTCTTGTGGATTGATGGTACGGCTTGTTGGAAGGAACTAACCTCTAAAATTGGAAGGGTTTTACATGGATTTGTTCTTTTGTTTGTCTGCCATTCCATAGTTTTATACCAAGCATCTCTTGTGTGGTGTGGAGGATAGCTCACTCTTAGTCATTTTAACCTATTTTAGTGCTGATATCACTTTAGAAGTACTTTTGAAACTGTTGTCAGTTCTGGTGCTAGGTTCTCGGTATCTATTTTGCGATTTAGAACCCATTTTGCCATCAAAAGGTTCAAGAAATAATTTTCGTTGTCCATTCTCACCTTACCGGGATCAGTAATTTCCCTTTTTTTTATTATATATAATAGAGCCTACAGTTGATATAGTTAACCTATCAGGCTTCATTTGCGGAATGCTGTTAGTATTCCAATTCCATAGATTCTGTATCTAGGATGAAAGAGAGATAGCATTCACAGGGTTATGGTGAACACCCAAAAGTTGAATCTGTAGACATCTATCTATGATGGCTTGATGAGAACAAGATTCATGAAAATATTGCGCAGCATGTGTAGTTCTAGTTCATTTTCCACTATACATAGTTCTTCTGGTTTCATATATGAAGCTGGCGTTTGTTCTTGCTATTCAGGTGACAAAGAAGGCGATAAGAAGAAGCTAGTTAGCAAATGGAAACCCACGACCAAAGGCACACTCAAGAGGATGTACAGAGTTCCTTCGAATGAAGAAGGTCGTCGGATTCTCAAAGAAATTGCTTTGGTTCTATCTGAAGATGACCATTTTGTGGATGCTTCCAGTCATAAGGTGATTTCATTCTCCAGCGAGGACGAATACACTTCTCTAGCTGTTTTGTCTTCTTCACATCCCAAAAAATTGATATGTTACGCATGTTTCTTATGATTGTTTAAAAACCAGTGCCCTGATAACTAAATGCTTTAACATGCAATCAGGGTTGTCAAATAAGGAGGGAAAGTGCACATGGAGAGAGTGTATGCTGTTACAATGTGAGAGCTTTGTTTGATGAGCTCCCTGGTCCTCACCTAGTTCTGGAGATCACACCTTTCCCTGCTGGAGTCCTTACTGATAATGACTACCGCAAGGCTGAGAGGCTAGAAATGGTGCTGAGGATGAGTGCTTCCCTTTAAGCCCAAAGAGCCATTTTCCACTTCACTTCCTCTTTTTTGCCCAGGTTGTAAATTGTCTACCTTTGGGTCTGTAAATTGATGCGGTGTCCCTATGAACTCCCTGCTAAACTAGAGTTCTGCTCGGCATTTTGAGAAATTTGAGCGCCTGAACTCGTTCTGTATTCACTGGCCTTCTTGAGGGCAGCACATTAAATTTTCCATTTGCTAGTTACAAATATGGAAGTGATCAATTCTTAGATTTTACCTTCCACCCCATACATCAGTGTTCAGATTCAACAGCTCTATCCTAAGTGCCGATGACATGTTTTGGTGGCAAAAGCTAAACTTTGCCAATGAACGTTGAAAGGTTAGATGAATAATACAGTTGAACTGGTCATCTTCTTGTTCCTCACTGTTTCGTGTACCTAAATTAGATCATCATTATAACCTATATCACTTTCAAATTCTTCTGGAAGCTCATGTTCCAGAAGCCCAACGTCCAAATCATATGCAAAACGTGACGCAACTTCAGGTTCTGAAATCAGGCAACACAGATTGTTAAGTTGCTGGGCATAATAGCACACTTCTAAGGCTCAAGGCCTCCATACACTTCTGAGTTAAGCTCTAGATACATCACACATCAGGAAAGGAAGGATAAACCAACCACGCCCGAATCGATCTCTAGGATCGTTACAGTGTCTTATTTGAACAGAATACACAAAAGAAATCATTCTGTGTCAACATACAGTGCCATCAGCTCACCAGTGATTTCAACTACAAGAAACTCGGGAGGAGTCTAACATTGTTTGGTCCAACTGAGACTGAAACCACATTTCCAGTACATGTGAACACAAGCCAAGGATGAATTGCCACCAGCAGCGCACCAGAGGATGCTTTATCTCATCATGGAAGCACGTTGGTTCATGCCATTCGGGGTGAGCTTCACGTCTCCTCCGTTCAGTGGACGGAACCCAACCGAGGGAAAGCAGGTGCGATCCTGATTAGGCAGCATTTTGCCGCTTGTTGAAAAACTTGACGTGTTGGCAGGAGCTGATGCCGAAGGCGTGAAAACAGGGCTACTCTGAAGGAGTGTAGTCTTGCCAAGGAACTTCGTGCGGCTTGCACCAACAGAAGCCTGCTGCTGTTTCTGCTCCTCGAGCTGCTTCGTGTTGAGGAACCTCCCCCCTGACCCACGAGCTCGCTTCATGGCATGACGATGCCGAGATTCATGAAGGTATGGCTGGGATGGAAGGGGCAATGTTAGAACAAATGAATGTTGCAATTTGGAAGTTGGAACAGAGGATCTACAAAGGATGCAGAGAACATGGTGTGCATTTTGGCTAGTAATAATACAGAAGAAACAAAAATGCCTCTGCCAGAGGTTTTGCCAAGGACCAACACAAAAATGTATTCTAGAGTCAGATTCGTCCTCTGAATAATATTACCGAGGGGCCTAAAAAATTTGTAGCAGAAATCTATGCATTGGAGTAGCAGTCAGCAAATACCATTACTCTCTACAAAAAACAGTATAGGGAACAAACCCAGAATTCTTTAGTACATTTCTAACAAAAAAACTTCAGTATTGTATTACCTTCCGGCCTTTCACCAGCTTATTTTGGGCCTCCAGTTTAGCACGCATCTGCCTCCTCCTAAGAATTGCATGGTACTGCTTTGCATTAACAAACATTGGCTCTTCCGCTGCAGGCTCGACAGGCAGTGGCACCCGAGAGTTTGTTGCACCATTTAATTGGGCATGAACCTGGGTAAATAATCCATAAATTGTTGATGCAGGACCATTAGCCCCTTTTTTAATGAAAAAGGTTAAAAAGTTTGCTGAGATGGAATAAGTTTTTTTTTGCATGAAAGATGACAACTAGGACGTGCATTGGCAGGGTCGAAACATGATTTTAATTAATCATATTCATTGGTTTGCACTTAGTACTGACGTGATGAATAAAGCTCAAGTCCTTGATCTAAAAATACTAAAAATGAAAGAACTGTTTGTGCATTCCGCTTATTATTTAAAAGAACAGTTTTTGTCATTTTTGTTGCTTCTAAAGAATAATCAAACTCAGCAATAAGGAGGCAGAAAAAATATCCTTAGAGATGAAGCTTGCTTCATACACCGTTCATCATAGGTCATAACAGAATGAATGAGAATCTGAACTCAACAATAAAAAATGAACTTAAAACAGTTAAAAACGTAAATGAACTATACGTAAATTTAATGCGAGATCTTGTCACTTTGAACAGCGAAAGATTTTTCAGGATTTGGTGTGAGAACTAAAAGGATAGATAAACTTACAAGGGCATGTGAGGCATATCCTGTGAATGCCCCACCATAATAAGCATCAGCAGCATAAGGAATATATGCCTAGAACAAAATAAAGCTGGTCAAGTGAAGGCACCACATATGATTTAAGAGAACAACAATCCTCACAATGACATGAACTTACAAATGATTGGCTGTAACCAAGCTTTGAAGGGGGGCAAACAGCTTCTGGGTTCTCCAAAGATAACGGTGACTTTATCATGTCCTGGCCAGACTTCTCATGGTCATCATCATTGTCTGAAAGATAAAATCGACATAACTGTTAGTATGAAGATCTAAACGCATTAATTCACCTCACAGCAAAAGGGGCTTCGAAAATGTGAATATCATCAGAGCAACGAGCCACTAAAAAGAGTAAAAGACCCAACAGGTCTCATCAGTTCATAAAAGACGATCTTCTCTTTTTCTTTTGAGACAACAAACAAGATGAGTTAAGGCATCGGTAAGAAGCACGGTAATAGGAGCGAGGGAAAATAAAAATACAGGTACACACAAGGCATACCTAGATCTAGAAGCAGTGTCCCAAAAACAAAGAGTTAAATAGGAAAAAAAAATGTTATATCATAAGAGCTGAAACTGCAGCAGAACTCATATTACTAGTGTGAAATTTGGTCAAAGATAAAGCATTACCAGATTGTCCTGCGGACTTTGAGGTATGCTGCTCATTCAGACTACTGTCACTCACTGCAGAAGCTTCTTGTTGAGACTGTCCAGACTTGGTTGATGAAGAGTCCTGGTCATAATTTTTATGACCTAGTTTCTTTGTATGATAGCCGTTCCCTGACAAGAAATCCTACACGTATAGAAGCTAGCTGATAAGTTTGTTATCTGTAGTGCAACAAGCCAGAAAACCTCAGGGTTCCAGCATAAATAGCAACTACTTACATAGTTGGAAATAGGATGCCCTTGATGATCCTCCATTTTTCACAGAAGTGTTAGCTTTCCATACGAGGGTATCACTTAGCTCCAAGCCATATTTTCTACAAAAACATCTAATTAGTCTAGTTGGATTGGTGCCTTAGACAACCATAATGACATATTGCCAGCAGTAAACCAAAAGTTTTTTTTTGTTAAAATTAAACCAAAAGTGAAGAGTGGTTGATGGCAAGTTGGCAATCTATGATCATTGAGAGATGAATTTGGCAACACCACGCAAGACAATTGACATTACAGCACATTACGCAACACACATATGCTCACAATGACTACGAAAGGGTACTGTACCTTGACCGTTTACAACAAGGGGTCAAATATTGTGGTGAAGGAATTTTCCATGAGGTCAGGCCTCATGTTATTTTCCTATGAAGTTTATAATACAATATTTGTATAGAATAGGATATGTTCTTATGAATCAAACGGCTTCCGAAGGAAAATTTCCATAGGTTTTTTCAATCCTACAAAAATCCTAAACCCTAGCAAAATAGCTTGCAATGCGCTAGACAATTGATATTACAGCACACTAGGCAACACGCATATGCATGAGCATGAGAAATAGAATCACGGATGTACATATAGGTTCTGTACAGAGAAAGATTCTAACGAAGAAACTGCATCATGCCACAAGTAGAAAGGCATAAAACCAAGAACTACCTGATCAAAGGGAGAAAGCAGGAATGTCCAGCATATCTACAAATGGAACATATCTAGCCTAGGAAGCATCATCCCAGCACATTTCCGATGGTGTTAACAATTAATTTACTGTGTGATGTGCCTTAACTTATACAGCATTAATTCCTCTCGCAGTCAAGCAATGCGTGTTACAATCGGGGATCCTTAAGAATATTCCTACCTCAAAGAGATGCCTGCCTTTTCCCCTAGCGCTAGCTCTATTTCAGCGTCAGATGTAGTACAATTATTGCTTGCAGAGCAGCAATATAATTAAATCTTATCTTTTGGTGTACAGGATAATTATTGCCCTAGCTCTAAAGTACTATTGGTGGAAGATGCCAGAAGTTTCTGAATTTTCTTATGAACCTTACTTAAACAAGCCCAACAAAGGGTTTCATGCCATAGTTAAATCAAAGAACGGAAACAAGGATACCAAAGCAAGCATGCAGTTCCCATCAACATGTCCACACTACTATAGGTTTAACTGGACACTGTCCACATAAACTAACATCTATTTTCCTGTCCTCGTGGAGCCTGTCATGGCGCAACTGTGAAACAGAATCACCGGAAATCGTCACAAGTCACACAGAATTTAGCTTGGCCCACCGAATCCTGCAAATGGGGAGTCAGATTTTCATCCACTCCACTGCGAGAGCTCTGACTTCCTAGGAAACACGCATGACACAGTAGCCGAAAGATGTGATTCGAAGGCTCTAAGCAAGCAGACCAAAGCTTTACTCAAAGCAAGCGTACCGTCAAGAATCAAAATTATGCAACACCAACCAAGAATCGCATAGAAAGCCACAAATTTCCGAGAGACAGGCCAAGAGAGCAACCAAAGGGGAAAATCACGAGGGGTGATAATTGAACAAACCCAGCCGCGAAGTGAAAATACGGCATCCGGAATCAAGAACTTAAGAAGTTACTCCAGAAAGGGGAAAATAGATGAGAACTATTTGCCAGGACGGTGCATGTAAGAACACGATTGGGGATTTCTCAGAGGAGGGTGGGAGAGCAGTTAGCCGGTTACCTATCGCATGTTTCCAGACAGGATCCTCTCTCTGTGCCCTCTCTGGTGAAATCCTCTGTGGGAAGATTGGGGGGAGTTTATGGGTGGGCGGAGAAGCAGAAGCACGAAGGATCAGGAAGAGGAGCGGACTGTCACTCCCCCTCTCGCTGCCAAATATGCGACATGCTGCATAGTGTCGTTTTTTTTCTGAAAAAAAAGGCCTTCTGTCCACCAATGACGTGTCACCAACCTCGAAATTGATAATTGTACCAAGAGTAGAATCAGACAATTTCAAAAGAAAAAGTAGAATCAGATGGTCCTTAAGTAATTTTAGAATTCTTTGTACTATTTTTGGTGATCAATTAGACTTTTTTTCGACGATGAAATGAATGGTTATCATGATGAACGAGTATGCCACACTAATGGAAAACAAATTAGTTCGAACGGCACACTAACATTGTACTGATGCAACATCCCTGCACAAATCGAAATAAGGTGGTGGTTTGCGATAGGATGTGAAACGGTATTTCTTAAACGTGAAACGAGATTAAAGTGTGTGTTCATTCGCAAAAGTTTGAAATGCAGCAATGTGTTGTGGTATAGATAATAAATGGTCTTCCTCTCTACGGAGCCGCATATGCACCTTCAACGGCACCTTCATCTCACTGAACAACAAGATCCATGTCACTTTCACTCCGTCGAGTGTTGATCACGTGACGTCCTCCCCACTCTCTCTGGTCTTGGCCTAGCTCCTTGAGATCCCGAATGAGGTGAAGACGAAGGCCATTGTTGAGTTGGTGTCCTAGGCCATCGGCAAGCTTTTCGACGTAGACGGGCACTCTCTTTCCGAGGTCGGCGTTGTGCGCAATCGACCAAGCTCCTTGGACCTCTGCCCACGTTCTACTTTGAGGGGAGATGGCAGTACCGTCACCATTCAGCTAGACAAGTACCAGCCCCAGTCCTGGTCCTCGTCACCTCGGCAGTCGGATCCACCCCGGACACGCATGTGGTGCTAGGGCTTTGATACGTCTCAAACGTATCTATAATCTTTGATGCTCCGTGTTTGTTTTCTACATGTTTTCCCTATGTTTTCTATCATTTATTGGACTAACCTATTAACAATATGCCCAGTGCCAGTTTTTGTCTGTTTTGTCTGTGAATTGCAGAAAAGGTCAAAAAAAAAAGTACTCGGAATTGGCTGAAATTTTACGAGGATTTTTTATTCATCGGAAGACCCCGGAAGCCAGAAGGACAGCCAGAGGGGAGCCAGTCGCCCCCCTAGCCTGGTCCTAGCTCACGTCGGGAGGGCCCCTGGAGGCCTCGGGCACTGCCTCGCGTTTTCCCTATGTACATAAATCCCTTTTGACCTAATTCGGAGCCATGCGAGAGGATTTTTTTCACAAACGCATCCGAGCTCCGCCGCCATCGAAACCCCAAATTCAGGGGACATAAGCTCGTGTTCTGGCACCCTGCCGGGACGGGGGAGTGCCCTCGGAGCCATCTCCATCGACGTTGCTACCTCCCACGATGATGCGGGAGTAGTCCCTCTTCGGGGCCGAGGGCTTGTGCTAGTAGCTATGTGGTTATCTCTCTCTCCCATGGTGTGATCTTGATTTCTATCGTGAACCGCGTTAATATATTTGAATTCATGATGTTCCCCTTCGTTATGCAATGGCTATGTTGTGCTTTGTTGGATTGAATTATGGAATCATGAGGTTTCTTGATGTTGTGTTGAGTATAATCTTCGTAGTGCTAAGGTGACAGTGTGGGTGCTATGTTTGTATTAGAAAGAGACTATTCAAGAGATAGCTTGTGGTGTTTCTTAGTAGTATCGTTGGATGCTCAAAGTGACAGAGTTGGGGTGTCCATTGACGGGAATATAAACTTTAAGGTGTGCTTGTGTAGCCCTACGCGGCTCTCATCCTATTTGGTCTATCTTGCATAATGTTAGAGGAAGTACCATGTGTTAAATTATGTTAATGTTGTTGAGAGTTTCCACTAGTGAAAGTATGATCGGTCTTGTTTTCCACCATTGCTATATCGTTTTTTCAGTTTTATTACTTGTTTGCTTGCTGCCATTTTTATTACATATTTAATACACCTTGTTTTCCTATCCATACCACCCTTATTTTATCATCTCTTCGCCGAACTAGTGCACCTATACAACTGACAATTGTATTAGGTGTGTTGGGGACAAGAGACTTCTTGTGTATCTTAATTGCAGGGTTGCTTAGGATAAATTCAACCTATACCTCACTAAGTTCGATAAACCTTGGGTTACTCACTTGAGGGGAATTTTATGTTGTCCTATAAAGCCATCTCCTGCGGGGCTGCTCAATTGCCCTGGACAGGCCGGATTTGAGCAGTTCGGGCCAAAACCAGGCCCCTACGGGGCTGCCCAACCCTCGCCTCGGTCCGTTTTCGGTCTGTGGCTGCTCAAACCCAGATCAAATTTGGTCCAGATTTGAGCAGCCCGCGGACAGAAAACGGACGCGCGCGCGCGGCCCCGTCACCGCTTGGTCAAAGAGCGTGGCCCACCGGTCAGTGACCGTGGCGACGGCTGGCCTTCCCCATGGTCCTATTAAATGGGACCTCCGCCACGCGTTCGTCCCCACGCGCACCAGTCCCCACACTCCCCTCCCCCACTCTCCACTCTCTCACCTCCCTCGCCGGCGGCTCCGCAAAACCCTAGCCATGGGCCGCAGCTGGCTGAACTTCGGGAAGGCGAAGAACGACCACGAGGCCGGGAGCTCCCGCTGCCGCGCCTCCCCCGCACCCCCACCACCACCACCGCAAACGCGGGCCGCCCGCGCGCAGGAGGAGCAGCTCCCGCCGCCCCCTCCCTCTCACGGGCGCGCCGCCCCCTTCCGCATCGCGCCGGCGCGCGTCCGCGACCGGCCTTACCTCAATAAGAGGAAGTGCCAATGGTACTGGGACAACGCGATCCCAGTGCCATGGTCCGACGTGCACCTGTCGGACGGGTGACACCTCAACCGGGACCGCATCCCGGTGCCCCCGGTCCCGAAGGGCGGCCTGGAGCGGGAGGTGGAGATTCATCGGCGGCGCGATGAGCTGCCGCCAGACCTGCGCGGCCACCCGGCGTTCGCCGTGAACAGTCCCCACTGGGACACTTGGTTCACGGACGAGCACGACCTCCGCCGCTGCTCCTTCTTCGGGGCACGGCAGGCGCGCGGCGCGGCCTAGTACGCCGCGCCCGTCAAGGCCGAGGAGGAGCCACTGGAGGAGCCCCCCAGTGGTACGAGGAAGACGACGGCGAGGAGGAGGCCGCCATGCCCCAGCCCAGCGAGGAGCTGGAGCTGGCCATGGCCATCGAGGCCTCTGCCCGGGAGGCCGAGGAGGCGGCCGCGGCGGAGGCGCGCGCCGTGGCAGAGGCAGTCGCGGCGGTGGCTGCCCAGGAGGCGGCCGAGGAGGCGAGGCCCAGGCGGCGGAGGCCAGGGCCGTGGCGGACACCGTGGCGGCCATGCGCGCACCGCCAGCGGCGTACGCCTACGAGAAGGAGGCCGACGAGGACGAGCGCGACGAGAACCGACCAATCCCGCCGTGATTCTTGCCCCTCGTCGGCATGCGGTGGCAGTGGACAGGGCCACCGCCGGAGCTGCCCGGGGCGGCGCCGCTGCCCGTCACGCAGCCGCCCACCCCTCCACGGGCCGCCGCGCTCCCCGCCCACCTCGTCGAGGACCCGGAGTACATCATCCTGTAGTAGGATGCTCCGGGGAACCTCCGGCCGCCGTGCGGCCACTGGCCAGTGGCCATCTAGTTTAGTTTTAGGTTTTTTTGTCTTAATATTGTAAAACCTATGGGCCCTTCTGGGCCCCTACCAAATCTATAAAGTGTCCGCTTTTGGAATGAGCAGGACCATAGGAGGCACCTGGCCCGGTCGTTGTCCGCGCAGCGCAGACCGCTGCTCAAACAGACAAAATCCGAACCAAATTGGTCCGGATTTGAGCAGGCCCGTAGGAGATGTTCTAACCCTCTATGCTTGGAGGCCCAACATAGTCTATAAGAGTAGTAATGTGTAGTAGACATCATGCTTCCTGGGAAAGGACTCCTCTAGCTACGATGAACCTGATGGGGGCACCCAGGGTCGACATCGAGGGTGGCATCCCACATGGCCGCTCTGCTAGATGCATCTTCACGTGCCTCTCGTTGTCCAGCTCCGGTGCCTCTCTCCATGAGTGATCCAACTAAGTTGATGTCCACGAGAGGTCCCGATCTGACGAAATCGATGTACATCACAAGGTCCGTTTCTATGGATTTTTCCATGATGGTGAGTGTTTTTTAAATGCATCAAACTCGCACGTGTTTTGATGCGAAGGCATGAGCAAGGTGTTGTGATGATTTCAAGTCTCTGATGCAAATGTTACTTCAATGATGAAAAAAAATTGTGAGCAGCTACAAACATTGTCATCCTTTACTACATATGTGTGTTGATCTTTTCCAGAAGATTTGCTTCGAAGGATGGGAATTTTGTTGTGAACAGTGAATATTTGTTACAAATCTGTACATTTTTTTGCTGCGGGATAGAAATATGCTACTCTCTCCGTCCATTTTTATAAGGCATTTTAATTTTAGCCACATACATTCTAAAATGAGTAAATCTATGTACATGGTCAA
Source organism: Alopecurus myosuroides (assembly GCA_028641055.1). NCBI lineage: Eukaryota > Viridiplantae > Streptophyta > Magnoliopsida > Poales > Poaceae > Alopecurus > Alopecurus myosuroides. Next base: position 422,613,734 of record CM054059.1, read on the forward strand.
AATTAAAATGGTAAGTAGTGCCTTATAAAAGTGAATGGAGAGAGTATAATAATCGGATGGTCTACCGCGATTGCACGATCTAGGAGACGTGAGAATTTTACCGCAAATCTCCCCTGGCACGATCAACACTATCATTTTTATAAAGAAGACTCGGTTAGATTTTTTGTAGAGAGATGGAGGCGATTCAAAACGTCTCTGTAGGTTTTGATTTTGTTTCTAATTTATTCTTATGAAAAGAAGTGAGATGTTCATATACACACGCATATACTCGCTCCTATAAACGCATACATAAATACACTATCTACCCGTATGGGCATTTCTGAGAGACTGAGGGCCTGTTTATTTGGGCTTGTACTTGTGCTTCCAAGTCCAAAAAGCACAAACTCAAACAAACACCTCAAGATTAGAAAGCGTTGTCCAGAAGAGCAAGGAGAAAATGAGCTGCGAACCCGAAAGCAACCTCGAAGGTGCTTTTCGAGTTGTACCGGTTTGAACTGCCCTCCATAGTTCGAAATAATTACAAAACATTTTCCAACCCAATGTATGCCAACTAGCCCCGTGTAGGGTTTTCTTTGCGCTGCCGCCGCCCTTGGTCCGCTCCCCGCGCCTTCCTCGGACTGTTTCCGCTGTCGTCCTAGGTGTTTTCCCCGCATTGTTCCCGACCTACTTCCACTGCCGTCATTCCTCTCCTTTGTATCTTCCGGTGCACCACCAGATGTGCGCGGCCTCTCCGGAAAGAGGACCTCATACGTCCTCACCATCGGAAGCCGGCGAGCCGGCTGGAAAAGGAGCTCGTCCCCATCCTCACCACTGGCGAGTGTAGCTCATCACCATCATCCTCCCATCCAGTGACACCCGTCGTGCTCCAGCGCCTCTCTTTCTATACGCATTCCCCGGTGTCCTCCCCCCTTCGCGCTGGAGAACCCCTCTTCATTTGCGCACATGTGATCGATAATGGATTCTTGTTGGATCTGTTGGCACACACATGGATGGATATACGTATATAGGTGAGGTTAGCCATATTGGCAATATCAACATGGATACCTAGTGAATTGATGTAAAAGAAACGATCAGATATAAGCATCTTATCACCCTCTATAAAATTAATCATGGGGGTTTATGAAAAAAATCCGTCATAAACAACTACTTAAGAACAAATAATCTAGGCTAACTCAGAATTTTGGTGAGGAAATTAAGAAAAATCAGGTAAAGTATCAAATTCATGTTAAATAAGTACTTATACAAAATTTTCAATAGTCAGGGATATATCGGTCATTTTACGTATAAAATCAACACCAACAACTGCCAAATAACAATAGCTCAGATCGGAGATCCGCGAGGCAGACTCCGACAGCTCAGGGAATGAATGGGGTTTCCCAATTCAGGTTCAGTTGAACCCTAGGAGGCGGATTATCCCTGGTTTTTCTTTAGTTGTTGCATAAAATAACAACTCGAGGGAGGCGTATCTAGTTAGACATCAAGTTGGAGAGAATCAGGAACATGATGCTAGATTTGATGAGCAAGACAATGGGCGCTCTGTGCAGTTTAGGGAGAATAGAAACCAAGTGGTAGAGATAGATTCTATGTGTGTTCTGTGTGGAGCTAATCATGGTGAGAATATGATATTACCCTGAGCCTAAACCATGGGAGCTTGTAGACCCCTTTATGGGCACAGTTGTACCCAATGGTGGTTTCTTTGTCATGTGTGATATGAGAATCCCTGCTCCTACAAAATAAATTCACGAGGCTATTGTTGAGATGGTGCAAGGCATTGTCTCTTCCAGGCAAATCAAAGATGAGTTTACCCAGTGGGCTGGAAATAGATGTTCTTGGAGATGGTATGCTAAACAAATGTTAGATAATAAGTACCTCATGAGGTTTCCTAGCTCAAGGGACATTGATGCTTGGATCCACTTTGGAAAAAAAATCGATATTCGCACGCTTCCTTCTGTTGTGCTTTAGGTGGACAATTGGTTCCCAGACTATGGAGCCGTTGCTGAGTTGGACACAGCTTGGTTTCAGTTTAGGGGGATTCCTCTAGAAAATCATAACCTCCCAACTACCTTTTTTGCAGGCAGTCTTGTGGGTAGGACCCTTTCAGTTGATAGAAACAATTAAAATAATGTTGACTATGTGTGCATTCCGATTTGTAACTTGGATGTGTCGTTGGTACTGATATGTCTCCAACGTATCTATAATTTCTGATGCTCCATGATCATATTATGCCAATTGCTACTTGTTTTCTCCCTTATTTATAGCATTTTTATACGTTTTCAGGGACTAACCTATTAACAAGATGCCAAGTGACAGTTCCCCGTTTTCTGTTGTTTTTAGTTTCAGAAAAGTTGTTCTGGAAACATTCTCTGAATTGGACACCACAAATCCCGAAGTGCCTATTTTCCCCCGAAGCATCCAGAACACCGAAGAAGAGTCGAAGAAGGGCACCAGGGAGGCCACACCATAGGGTGGCGCGGCCCCCTGGCCGCGCCAGCTATGGGTGTGGGCCCCCTGGAGCTCAACCTCCTTCGCCCTTTCGCCTATTTAATCCCCCCGGATGGAAAACCCTAATGGCCTGATAAAAAATCCCCGAAAAGTTTCGTAGTCGCCGTCATCGTCAACCCTAGAACAGGGGGTTCTGAAGTTGTTTCCGGCACCTTGCCGGAGAGGAGATCATCACCGGAGGCTTCTACATCACCATGCTTGCCTCCGAAGTGATGCGTGAGTAGTTCATCCTTGGACTACGGGTTCGTAGCTATAGCTAGATGGTTGTCTTCTCCTCATATGCCTCCATGTTTAGATCTCGTGAGTTGTCTATCATGATCGAGATTGATCTTATGTAATTCTATATGCTGTGTTTGCTGGGATCCGATGAATATTGAACTTATGTGAAGTTGATTATAGTCTTTATTTGCATATGCTATTTGTGATCTTGCATGCTTTCCGTTGCTAGTGGTTGCTCTGGCCAAGTAGTTGCTAGTGACTCCAAGAGGGAGTATTTATGCTCGATAGTGTTTTCATGCCTCCTCACCGCCTTGCTCGAGTGACAAAAACGTGAAAGGAGAGGATGTGATGTTGCCATTAGGGAGAAAACAGCGGTGAGAGTTCCCGCGTGCATAATCATTGCTTACATTACACACTTTGTTTAATGCAGTTTTCTATTGCTTGCAACTTAATACCTAAGGAGGTTCGGATGATAACCTGAGGGTGGATTATTAGTCATAGATGCTGTTGGATTACGGTCTATTTATATTGTTGTAATGCCCACACTAAATATCATAGTAATCATCATGTTATATTGTGCACTACGGTGCAACCTCTATTTGTTAATTGCCCACCTGTAATTTGTTCACCCAGCATGCTATCTTTTATGGAGAGACACCACTAGTAAACCTATGAACCCCGGTCCATTTTCCACACTGTTAAACAAACCACAAAAAATTCCTGCTTTCTTTACTTATTGCAAGCATACATCATTTTCCACACTATATGTCTAATCTTTGTTTTAGCAAGACCGATGAGATTGACAACCTCATTCTACTGTTGGGACAAAGTATTTTGGTTGTGTTGTGTGTAGGTTCCACGTTGTTGCTGACACCGGTGAAGTGCCGGCACCACCGTCAGTGGCATCAACCTTCCTGAGATCCTCTTCCTCCTACTGGAATGATAACCTTAGTTCTTAACTAAGGGGAATTTCCTACCGATGTGCTCATCACACCCTCCTCTTGGGGTATCCCAACACACAACATCAAGGAAATTTCTGGCGCCGTTGTCGGGGAGGAAGAAGTCTTCTGGCAAGGGGAGTCTCTCACTCTAAACCTCTTTATTTTGTTTATTGTCTTGTTTTTATTTTTGTCTTGTTTTGCTTCTCTTTATCAAAAACACAAAAAAAATAGTTTACTTCATAGTTGTTATTTATTTGCTTGCTTTTATGTCTAGTTTTGTTCCTGTCATTATGTCACCGGAAGAAACAATCTTTACGTTCAAACAAGGGAATGATGGGAATTTCAAAGAATCTTGGTCTAGAGCTTTTGATTCCTATTGCAAAATTGAACCTAAAATGACTCATAAATCTGTTTCTTTGTAGCTTTTACTTTGGTCTTGTTCTTTGTTATAGATATGCTTTGGATACTGTGGTAGGAGGTGATTTCCTTAATTGTGATAAAGATCAAGATTTCAATACTATAAGAAAATTAATTGCAACCTATAGCTTACCCAGTAGTTTTGATAAAGCCTTTACAAATATTTATGCTATATTAAACACTCTTGAGTCACATATCTCTATCTTAAAAGAGGGATATAGCCGAATTCGTGGACATATTGATCGTGTCCCAATAAATTTTGAATCCTCAAATATGGTTCCTTTGGTTAAAGTTGTTATAAATGGTGAAAAATTTCATGCTTGTTGTGATATCATGTCTGAATCTTGTCTTATGCCTAAGGAAATTTATGAATCTTTGAACCTGTGGAGGCTAGCTGATGGAGGAGAAGAAATTCCTCTCATTAATAACACCAATATATTTCCCATTGGGATAGCTGAGGGAGTGTTTAGAAAACTCCTAGGAAAAATCGTCTCCACTGATTATCTTGTTATTGAATGTGCAGAAGGAGGACAAATTACTCTTGGAAGATCTCTGCTGAACCTCTTAGGAGCAACTATTGATATGGGAAAAGGTACCATGACTTTCATTTCCAAATCATGCTTGGACCATCAGTTCCCTAGAAAGAATAAGGGTAAGAAAGTTAAACGCAAGCTTCGTAACAATGTTGCTGCTTCTTCACTCGAAAATACTTGAGTTTCCCTTTTATGCCTAGCCGAAAGGCGTTAAAGAAAAACGCTACCGGGAGACAACCCGTTTATTTCGCTGTTTTCAACCCGTTTTCTTTCGTTTTCTTTGGTGTGCTTTGCACCTGGGTGTTGTATATTTCCTTAGAAACCCCTATGTATCTTTTTTTGTGTCTTTTTTTGAGCCAAGTAAATCCTGTAGTGGAAAGTTGAGGCTATATTTCGGATTTCTGCGCAGGAAACAGATTTCTGCTGTCCACTGTTAATTCCGTAAAAAACCACAGAAAATTCAAAATGACCTGAGTTTTTTTTGCTTAATCCTGAGTTATATACTCAAATTTTCTTAGTATACCACTTTTTGATTTGAGCAACATAAGATTTTTGAAAAAATTGATCTTTACCTGCTGTTCTGTTTTGACAAATTTCTGCCATTTATTGCAATTGCATCTTAATCTCTTATTTTTTGTATTCTTTTGAGAAAAGGAGTTTTAAAAGAACTTGTGACAGTAGATAATGTTTTTCTGAGTGTTAGACTTGTGTTGAAACTGAATCATGTGAATTTATTGTTTCGATTGCACTAACGTTGCTAATGAAGATTGTGAGAAGTTTGGTGTGAAGGAAGTTTTCAAGGGTCAAGAGAAGAGGATGATATGATGTGATCAAGAAGAGTGAAAAGCCTAAGCTTGGGGATGCCCTGGTGGTACATCCCGGCAAATTACAAGGAGACCCAAGCGTCTAAGCTTGGGGATGCCCAAGGCATCCCCTTCTTCATCAACAAATTATCATGTCAATTCTAGTGAAACTATATTTTTATCCGGCCGCATCTTATGTGCTTTACTTGGAGCGTCTTTTATTTTTGTTTTCAGTTTGTTTTTGTTTTTTCTTTCAGTTTTTTTTTTTACTTTTTCAATGAGAATAAGCTTGGTTGAACCCCATCATTCTTTTATTGGAGAGTGACACGCTCCGCTTTTTTATGAGAATACTTTGTATTCTTAATCTCTGTTTAGCTGCTGCAGTTATTTAGCTCCTGTTTTGCATCCATCTCTTATTAGAGCTGTTAGTTTTAGTAGTGTTATGTGAGTACTCTCATGTTTTCTTGTTTTATCATAAAGAGTATTCTTGTTAAAGCATGTTTTGTATGGTGCTTGTTGGGAGAAGAAAATTGTTGCTTCAAGTAGAATTTACAAGAGTGCTAGTAGAAGCTTGTATAGACTGTGGCTAGAACTTTTTCATGCCATGCTAAATGTTATTTTAGTTTTAATGCCTTGTGGTTATTGAGTAGCATGATTAGCCTCAAATAGCTGAGAGTGTTTAATATGTATTGAAAGATTCATGATTTGTTCTTGTCATAGTAAAGCATCAATATATGGTATTCTCTTTCGAATGTTTTATTTGGTTGACTTGGCACATGCTCACACCATGTTTATGACTACAAACCAGTCATGAATAGACTCCATTACCACTTAGTTTTTGAACTTGTGATACTGCTTATGTTTTAATTAACTATGCTTATGTCGATATGCATGATTATGGCTCTTATGCTCTCTTGATTTGCCGCTCCCAGTCTTCTGCTAGCCTCCACCTGTACTGAGTATGAGCTCTACTCGTGCATCCAAACTCCCTTAAACCAAAGTTTTTCCCATTGTGTACACCATACCTACTTACATGTGGTATTTAACTGCCACTCCAAGTAAATTGCTCATGTGTTACCTTTAAAACCTTCAAAATTACTCCTGCTTTATGTTCCTGTTTTTGCTCATGAGGACGTCAATAGAAAATCTTTATCTCACTTGTTGATTGGATTTCACACCCTGGACTAGTGGATTCATCCGCTTATACAAATGATAGAAGAGCTGGCAGCGGGGTTCCCAGCCCCATATTAAAGCAAACAAATTCTCTTCACTAGTTTTGCCCCTGATTTATCAGTCAAAGCATAATTGTGTAAACAAAAAAGAAAGAGGGATGACCTTCTACACCAGTTGCGTCCTTCACCATGGGAGCCGCTCTTGTGAATCCAGTTGGTTTGTGACGTACTGTATTTTCTGTTTACCATTCGTTGACATTAGCATACATCTCCCAAAATATAGACACTAATTGTCAAACTTTTAATACCTCTGTTTAATAAAATAAAAGCTCTAGCACATGAGTGATCCCTGCTTCCCTCTGCGAAGGGCCTTTCTTTTACTTTTATGTTGAGTCTCCATCTTCTAACTTTATACACAATTGAGAGAGAATTTTTGCCATTCTGAGTTCTGTGTGCATTTGTCCCATAAACATCAATAACTACTTCATAATGTGATATTATTTGTTCTAGTCTTCCTCATGAACTTTGAAGGTGTCCTGGCATTTATGTTTTTCCCCACTCTTAAGGACTAGCGAAATATCACTTTGCCATGCTTTCTCTATACCTAAAACAAACGTCTACCTTTCTTTGCATTATTATTCATGATCCTTTATTTGAGATACTCTTCGTGATGCAAAGTAATTGCTATGCTTTATTATTAAAGTTCTATTTATCATGTTTGTGTTTGAAGTTCTATGATCTCAGCGTGCATATGCTTTTACATTAGATTGATCAAGTTTATGTTAGTAGCATGTCACCTCAGAAATTATTGTTTGATCGTTTACCTACTCGAGGACGAGTAGGAACTAAGCTTGGGGATGCTTGATACGTCTCCAACGTATCTATAATTTCTGATGCTCCATGATCATGTTATGCCAATTGCTACTTGTTTTCTCCCTTATTTATAGCATTTTAATACGTTTTCTGGGACTAACCTATTAAGAAGATGCCAAGTGCCAGTTCCCTGTTTTCTATTGTTTTTGGTTTCAGAAAAGTTGTTCTGGAAACATTCTCGGAATTGGACCCCACAAAGCCTGAAGTGCCTATTTTCCCCGAAAGCATTCAGAACACCGAAGAAGAGTCGAAGACGGGCACCAGGGGCACACCATAGGGTCGCGCCCCCCTTGGACGCCCAAGCTATGGGTGTGGGGCCCCTGGAGCTCCACCGCCTTTTCCCTTTTGCCTATTTAATCCCCCGGGATGGAAAACCCTAAAGGGCTGATAAAAAATCCCCGAAAAGTTCCGCAGCCGCCGTCACCGTCAACCCTAGATCAGGGGGGTTCTGAAGCTGTTTCCGGCACCCTCCCGGAGAGGAGATCATCACCGGAGGCTTCTACATCACCATGCCTACCTCCGGAGTGATGCGTGAGTAGTTCATCCTTGGACTACGGGTTCGTAGCTGTAGCTAGATGGTTGTCTTCTCCTCATATGCCTCCATGTTTAGATCTCGTGAGCTTCCTATCATGATCGAGATTGATCTTATGTAATTCTATATGTTGTGTTTGCTGGGATCCGATGAATATTGAACTTATGCCAAGTTGATTATAGTCTTTATTTGCATATGCTATTTGTGATCTTGCATGCTTTTTGTTGCTAGTGGTTGCTCTGGCCAAGTAGTTGCTAGTGACTCCAAGAGGGAGTATTTATGCTCGATAGTGGGTTCATGCCTCCTCACCGTCTTGCTCGAGTGACAGAAACGTGAAGGGGGAGGATGTGTTGTTGCCATTAGGGAGAAAACAGCGGTGAGAGTGCCCGCGTGCATAATCATTGCTTACATTGCACACTTTGTTTAATGCAGTTATCTGTTGCTTGCAACTTAATACCTAAGGGGTTCGGATGATAACCTGAGGGTGGATTATTAGTCATAGATGCAGTTGGATTACAGTCTATGTATATCTTTGTAATGCCTGCACTAAATATCATATAGTAATCATCATGTTATATTGTGCACTACGGTGCAACCTCTATTTGTCAATTGCCTACTTGTAATTTGTTCACCCAGCATGCTATCTTTTATGGAGAGACACCACTAGTGAACCTATGAACCCCGGTCCATTTTCAACACTGTTAAACAAACCACAACAATTTCCCGCTTTCTTTACTTACTGCAAGCATAGATCATTTTCCACACTATACGTCTAATCTTTGTTTTTAGCAAGACCGGTGAGATTGAGAACCTCACTGTATTGTTCGGACAAAGTATTTTGGTTGTGTTGTGTGCAGGTTCCACGTTTTTGCTGACACCGGTGAAGCGCCAGCACCACCGGCAGTGGCATCAACCTTCCTGAGATCCTCTTCCTCCTACTAGATTGATAACCTTGGTTCTCAACTAAGGGGAATTTCCTACCGCTGTGCTCATCACACCCTCCTCTTGGGGTATCCCAACACACAACATCAGGTGCCTGCTGTAGTACCAAATATAAACACATGTGTAAACTTGACATTGAGTTCACCAGGGAAATTGCAAGGGGGAAGCCAGCCAAGAAAAAAATCACAAACTATGGTGGAACAATAAGGTCAAAACATGCCCATCAATGATGGTGGGGGAGCAATTCACACCCCTAAGAAGCAGAAAGTTGATCACTCTAACAATTCTAGTGTTGGAAATGGTGCTCCTAGCTCTGTACCAGGTGGTTTTATGCGTGATGCGTGATGTTATTATCTTAACTCTGATGCTGGCAAGCAATTAGGTGGTGTGGTACAAGAAGATGAAACTATATGCAGAGGAAAGAGGAAGGCCAATAACTTTGAAGAATTGCAGGAAGACAGTGATGGTTGATACGTTGCAAACGTATCTATAATTTTTTATGTTCCATTCTTGTTTCTACCCAATACCTTTTGTTTTCCACATGTTTTCTTTTGTTTTCTGGATGCTTTCATAGACTAGCCTTTTAACAAGATGCCCCAGGCCAGTTGTTGTTTTCTCCCGTTTTTCTATTTCAAAAAAGTTCTTAAGGAAATATTCTCGGAAAGAGCTGAAAATCCACGAAGATCAATTTTTACCCAGAACGAAGACAGAGACCAAAAGGGAGCCAGAGGGAGGCGAGGGGGCACCAGGCGCGACCTCCCCTAGGTGGGGCTGGCCACTGCCTCAAGTACCCCCCTTCGTCTATAAATTGCCTTTTATCGTAAAAACGTCGGAGACGGAGTTATTTTCCACGGAACATACAGAGAGGCACATTCACCTCGAAATTCGAATCTAGGACTTCTGGAGCCCTGCTCCGGCACATTGCCGGAGAGGGGGGTCATCACTGGAGGCCTCTACATCACCATGATCGCCTCCGGACAGATGCGTGAGTAGTTCATCTCGGGACTACGAGTCCATAGCAGTAGCTAGATTGTTGTTCTCTCCCCTATGCCTCCATGTTTAGAGTCTCGTGAGCTTCCTCACATGATCAAGATCACTGTTACGTAATTATGCATGTTGTGTTTGCTTGGATCCGATGAACCATGAGATGTTTTCTCCCTAGTAATTAATTACAATCCTTATGGACTAATGTTTGCATTGAGTTATCCTTATAGATATTGTCCATATGAAAGATTGGAGTTCATGTGTTGGACTCTATAAGCTTTCATGATGACCATTGTTATATTCAAGGTTTTATATGAAGAATGGCCATGTATAGAGTTGTGAATATTGCTAGTGTGTCTTAAAGAAAAGGATTAGGTGATATTTCATGATTATCTTCAAGACATCGTCATTTGAAGTGAGAAGAAAAGAAAGGGTTGATCAAGCAAGTGATCAACACACAAAGTTACAAGATGTACCAAGTGGGATTATATATCTCGTGATATGGTAAGAAATTTTCCATATAGCTTTGTTAACTAACTCATGATATGTGTGTGTTACATCTCTATGTGTGGTTAGGTATGTTTCCATGGGCATGCATCAAAATAAAGATTTCATATAGCTCATGGTTTATGTCATCAAGCGTGTTCGTCATCAAGCTTGACGTGGAATCTCAAGTAAAGCATATCGAAGAAATCATATGCTTGATGCTTGCCACCCATTAGGATATTGTGGACTTTTGAAGATTGTCGTAAAGGGTCTATCCCATAATGATGTATGAGGTAACTAGTCTTCCCCATAATGGTGTATGGGGGAGAAACTTGCAAGTCTTCATCAAGCGGAGCATGTGCTAGCAAGCACGATCAAGAAAGAGGATCCAACTTGAGAGAGTCAAGATCTTCATCATCTAGATCATGTGTAATGCTCAAGGAAAAGGTATTATCTTGATAGGTTTTCTATTTTACCAGTCTCATGTCTTTGGGAGACCGGGTTATAGGATCGATAGTCGTACTATCAAGAGGGGCTCTCAAGTGAGTAACTTGATCGCATCTTTGTGGAGAGCTCAAACCTTTGCATATTTGGCATATAATATTTCTTGGTTCTTATTTGGCTTTTCTCTTTGTGAGGTTTTGGTTCTTTTCGTGATCTTCATGACAAGCCAAGGTTTACCGAAAATGGATATCGTAAGAAAAACTTGTTGTGTTTTCGGTGTTGGAGGTTTTACCGGTTGTTCTCTTTAGAGAGGTTAAACCTTTCCCCATTTGGTTCTATCTTCCATTTTTGGACAATTATGTTTCTATGCATATTCTTGGAGAGCTTGTTGTTGCGATTTCAACGAGCCCAAGAACATAAAAAATGGAGTTCGTACTCAAAATTTACGGCAGTTCTCGTATCGACGTTCAGTCATTCCGGGGCCATCCGGAATTATTCCAGAAATTCCGGATTTAATCTGACTTGGCCGCAAAAACCTCTATTAGCATCCGAAATATTTCAGCTGGCCGAAATTATTCCAGAAATTCCGGATTTATTCCGACACGGTCGTTTCTGGGCGAAAAACCGGCTAGTTTTGAGTACCTATTTAAGGGGTCTTCTTCCCCTTTGTTCCCAAGTCTTTCCCACATGTTTCTCTCTCTCTCTCTCTCTCTCTCTCTCTCTCTCTCTCTCTCTCTCTCTCTCTCTCTCTCCCACCATTGTTGACCTTGGAAAAGCTTTACCCCTCTCAATCCCTCTCATGACTCTTTCATATCTTTGAGGGAAAAGTGAGAGAAGATCTAGATCTACTTTTCCACCAATCCATCTTCCTTCTTAGTGAGGTAAACCTAGTGGATCTTGATCTTGGAGTTCTTGGTGTTTCTCCTCCTTTGTTCTTCCTCTCTTATCCCCCCATAAGCATTTGATGCTTTTTTGGAATTTGAGAGTGAATAATTTGAGAACTTGTGCTCTTTCCATTTGCATCGGTTGCATCGGTTTGCTCTCACCACGAGGATTCGTGGAAGTGAAAGTTTGTGACCTTGTTACTCTGGGTCTTGGATCCTAGACGACTTGTGGTGTTCTTGGGAGCCTCCAATTGAGTTATGGATGTGTGCCCCAAGATTGTGGTGACATCGAGAGCCTCCAATTAAGTCGTGGATGCGTGCCTCAATGGAAGGTTGCCAATAGTGGAAGGTGAACTAGGCCTTTGTGGCGAGGTTCATCGGATAATACGGTGAGGCCTTTCTGGCGTTGAGTAGGCCTTTTATGGCGAGCACACACCCTCCAATGATAGCGTACTTATGCAATTTACATTGTGGTAGCCTTCATGCTTCAAGTCATTTATCTTGATATCACCTTGTTACTAGTATTGCTTAGCATAAGTTGTTGGTGCACATAGTTGAGCCTTGAATATTTAGGTTGTCTGCTTGTTAATTTAAACACCTAGTTTATTTACGCATTTACCAGAAAAGTTTTACTCGCCTATTCAACCCCCCCTAGGCGACATCGTTGTCCGTTCAATTGGTATCAAAGCATGGGCTCTTTTTTTTAGGATTTACATCCTAGAGAGTACGATGTCGTTTAGGGAAATAGAGCATGATCCCGCGTTTATATTCTATGGTAGAAATTATGATGTTTGGAAAATTCGCATTCTTAATATTTTTACGGACATGGGTCCAAAGCATGTAAGGAGAATTGTAGGTATGGATTTCCCTCCTCCAAAGGATTCTCAACATTTATCTTTAGAGGATGAGTAAAACTCTTATCTCGATACTCTAGTATATAATGGTCTCTTGTGTGATTTGAGCGATGTAGTCATTGAATCAATCAAGCCTTTTCGGAACGCCCATGAGTCATGGACAAAACTTCAAGATATATATGATGTGTCCAACATCACTGAGGAGTATTGTTCTCCATCCACTTCCGACCGTGATGAGTACACATCTTTCTCCACTCCACCAACATGTTATTTGTCACAAGGTAATGATATGGTGAGTGTTGATAGAAAGTGCATTGTTGACAGTGGATCTACTATTGACTATACTTTATCTCAATCTCATTGCAATATTCTATCTTTGTACTTAATCTCTTCTAGCCCTCAAAAGTCCTTACATGCTAGTATTGATAGTCCTTGCATATCATGTAGTAGTTGTTTAATTAAATCTCATGATGATATGCTTCCTATGTCTTGTTGTCATGAAAACAATGCTTCCATTTCCTCTAGTACTTGTGTGGCTAACAATATAGAGGAATCCCAACGTTTGTTGGAACAAGACATGGATCTAAATGGAGCATCAAGTAGTCTCTCTTCGTCACCTTCTGATTCTCACTTGTGCCTTATGGCTAAGGATTCAAAGGTTTCTCCACCTTTGGAACCCTCTACATCTTGTGAGGATGAGGACGAGGATCTTTATTATGGAGAGAATAATGATGATGTCTCTTTAATGGAGAAGGGTGAGTTGGTTCTTTATGATCTCCCTAAAGGTAGTAAAGCTATCTCTCCTTTTGTGTGAAATTTTGGATTTTTCTATTAATAGCGCTAAAATCATTGAGAAGAAGGGAGATAGGGAAAGAGAAAATGCTTTTGAAATTGGTTCGCTTACTGTTACCCTTGAGGAAGAGCATGAGCCCCGAGTTTCTCTTGATGAGAAACTTGAATCTATTGAGGAGCTTTATAATCAACAAATTTCCTTTCTCACTAAAGGACGTGACCATGTTATTGCCAAATATAAAGTGCTTGAAAAGGAAAAGGTTGAATTTGTTGTTGGCAATGCTAATCTAATTGAGGAAAATGCTAAGTTTAATAATGAGCTTGCCAAGTTTTCTTCTTCAATTTATAATGATAGTTGTGCTACTAACTCCACATATTGTGAAGCATCTATTTTGAAGGAGAATGTTGAGCTAAGGGATCAACTTGAGTTGATGACTAGCAAGTGTGGGAAATTAGAAGAAAACAATGAAAATCTATCTAGCTCTCATCAGGATCTTCTAGCATCCCATACTAGGTTAAAGTTATCTCTTGAGGCTATCACTGCAAAGGTATAATCTTGTGAGCCTCATGTGGTCACTAGCACAATTCCCACCAAAAGTGTTATAATGCCATGTGCTAGTCCTAGTTATTCATCCTCTCATGATGTTCCTACATTTTGTGATGAATTGATTTCCTTGCCTTGTTGCTCTAACAATGAAGCATCTACTTTCTCTAGTACTTTTTTTCCACTAACCATGTAGAGGAAATCAAAGATCTCAAGGCACAAGTCACTTCTTTTAAGAAAGACTTGGAAAAGATTCATGAAGGGAGGTCCATCCTTGACAATATGTTGAGAGTGCAAAGACTTCCCAATGACAAGAGTGGGCTTGGAGTCAACTCCAATATCAAGAACAAGTCCAAGGATGACAAGAAGAAGGGCCAAGAACAAGTAAAAGATTTAGACAAGATTATTTGCTTCAAGTGCAAGATTGAAGGGCAAAATGTTAGATCTTACCCTTTGAAGAAGAAGCCTTTCAGTGAGAAGCAACTAGGAAAGCAACCTCTTCTTCAATCTCATGCTCAACCACGAGTTGAGAAACGGCCACCTCCTAAGAAGACTCAAGCCAATGCTCCTGAAGTTAAGGATCCTATTAAGAAGAAAGAAAAGATTCGATGTTGCTAACTTTGTCGTGAGAAGGGACACTTTGCTTCTTCATGCACTAATGGTACATTATCCAACCATATCCTTGTTGATGATGTTTATTCCATTCGGAAGGATGACGTGGGAAATGTGTTTGCCAAGTATGTTGGTACTCAAAGTGGTGTCAAGAAAAGAACCATTTGGGTTGCCAAACCTACTGTGACTAACCTCTTAGGACCCAACTTGGTTAGGGACCAACAAGCTCAAACTTGATCTTGACTTGTCTATCTCATGAAGAATTAAGGGATCTTCATCAATTATATTTCCTCAAGTCAAGTCATTTGGATTGTATATATCTCATATCCAATATGCCTGCTTGCAGTGACTTGTATTTAAATCATATATACTGTCGAGACATCGTAGTAAGGTTCATGGACGGTGGTGCCATAAGCCTACTGGTAGAACCGTGGGGTACGTGGATGAACTGTAAACGAGAACACCGAGTTTACCCAGGTTCGGTACGACGCAACTAGGCGGCGTTCCTACTCCTGCAATCTCACTAAATCAGGGTTGAAGCCTGAAGTATACAAAGTACAATTGTGAGTATGATTTCGCTAACTCGGCGAGGATGAACTTCTCGGCAAGTTGGCTTCTAGCTAATTGTCTATTCTTCTCTTGATCCCGTCCGGCTTTATATAGATAGCCGGATTATGGCTTACATAAAGGAAACCTAGAAGACTACGGAAAGTATCTAACTTGGAAAGGAAGTGTAACATCCCTGATTTTTGGAGAAACTCAAAAAACACTAAAAGTTGGCACTTTTGTTTCCATGTTAAACAAGTCACCAAAAACCAAATGAGATGCAAAAAACAAATGAAAACAATAAATATTTCAATGTTATTGGAAATAAAACCCAAGTGCCTCTGTTTTCCATAAAGCCTAAACCTTTTCAAAGTTTTCTGATTTAAAAATGGTTGCTTATTTATAGCAAACCTTATTTAAGTAATTGTTTTCTATCTGACTATTATTTTGAAAATATTTTCAAAGCCCCAAAATTAACCATATCTTTTTTCAACTACTATATATGTCCAGTATTGAGTACCAAAATGTTTCCACCAATTTGTTTTGTTAAAAGAACTTGAGAAACATATTCTCAAAGGTCTTGTGTTTCTATTTTATATTTGAGCATATTTTCAATTAATTATTCTCTATTTGGAAAATGACAATAAGTTGCTATTTGTAAATCCCTCATTTTCTAAAAATATAAAAATAATAAAATGAGTTGAAATGGGTTTCAAAAATAGTTTTTGACTATTAGAATGTTTCTATAATTTTATAAAACCCCATTTCTAACTATTTATATTTTTCTATTTAAAATGGATTTAAGTACTATTAGTAGATTAATTGTATTTTCAAAATATACAAATTTAAATGTGTTGGAAACAACAAAATGAGGTTTCTAATTGATAAATATTTTCATTTCAAGATTTTAGAAATTTAAATGAGGTCAATTGGGTTATCAAAGCAGAAGTTATGAAAGAAATGAGGGAAAAAATGATGACGTCGTGCTGATGTCACCACGTCTTCAACCTCCAACCGCCCCACGATCTGGCAAAATGCCCACGCCACGATCTCGTACTCCCACGCATCCCTCGGCTCCTCGAGCCCCTCCACAAGAGCCCCGGATGCCCTCTCACTTTTCGCTCCCTCTCCCCTCGAAACCATGCCCCCTTCTAAATGGAAATTGCTCGCCGGAGCTCCCTCATGCCGCCGCCATTCTTCAGCTTCTCCGACTGCCACGAAGCATGGCGCCGCCCCTTTCTGGTCTCTTTCCCTCTCCCTCGGTGTTGCGCATCTTATGATGCTTCTCTTCTATTTTATTTCGCAGCCGGAGGGCCTCCCCGACGAAACCCGACGCCGCTGCCTCGGGACTGCACGGTGTCATCGACAGGGACCACCAACGAGCACGCCGTCAGCCCCATCGAGACCTCTGTATCGTCCCGCGCTTCCCAGTGCCCTCCCTGCATCCCGGCGACCACCGGAGCGTGGTGGGCAGCGAACAACTACAGCACCGACCGCCGTCCTTCCATTTTCCGGCGGGGTCCTCACCGGTGAACCCCTCACCCTCTCTCTATCGTCCGATCTGATTCAATGGCTAGGATTAGAACCCTAACGTGAAGCGGTACTGGCAAATAGGGTTGTGCCACGTCGCCTGTGTGTCAGGTAGCTAACGGCCGCCCACGCAACACCTAATCTGGCCCAAGCCCACTCCCTTCCCGTCTCCCCGCGCGACATATAGAAAAGTTGAATCCAGCCCGTTTGTGGTTTTATTCCCGAATAAAAATAGAGAAATATTTTTTGCAAAAAAGCTCCCCATCTTAGAATCATCATAACTTTTGATCCACTTAGCCAAATTTAGTAAACTTAGACTTTTTGAAATCATCACAACACGTATAAACTTTTGGAACTATACAAATTCAAATTTGACAAACTTAAATTGGTTCGAATTCAAATATGCTTGTTTGGTAAATTGTGGCATAATCAAATTATACAAGCCCAAAAATTGAAAATAAAATATTTTTGGAATCCTTAGGATGTGTACTTTCATACCCTTTGTCCCAAAATATTAATTTAACCAATTAAAATGGACTTTAGAATGTAAATGACCATTTGGGTATTTTGCACCTAGTTTTAATTCTATAAAAAAAATAGTTTTCTTCTGGAAAATTGTTCCATTTAGTAACCTTAGACCAGTGAAACCAGTAACCAAACTATTTGTGACCAGAGAACCCATTACATCAAATCTTTGTCATATAAACAATCCATAGTAGTCAGCCATTATAAATTAAGTGTTGTTTAATGAAAAACTTTAGGAAAATTGTGGTATGATAATTTTGATCAAAACAACACCAATTTTATGTTAAACACATGTGAAAATTAACTTTTGGACCATAAACCCCTAGCCCAATACCTTTTGTAAATTTACAAGCCATATTGTAAATTGCTTCAACCCTACTAAACCAAAGCCATGAAATGAATCATGTTGATCATGGATTTGTTTTCTAAAACCCTAAACCATATCACATCCACTTCTTTTGTATATTTAGTGAAGAGGTATTCCTTGACAACCCTTAACCACCAATGGCAAACCCCATGACCAATCACTCAGTTCTTTTGCACATTGATTTAAGTACTAAAACTTAACACATTGTTTCCCTTATCACATTGAAGTAAATGTGATAACCCTTAAGTGAAATCTTAGAACCTCCATGACAATATGAATTTACTAGTGTTTGAACCTTTCAAACTTAAACCTTGACCAACCAATACCCTAGTAGCTATCCCTAAACCCCTTTTCCATAATTCTTTTTGTAAATTTATTAATTTAATTATGTGTCAAACCTAACTCAAACCACTATAATTCCTTTACATAAATTGAATTGTTGTGATAAACTTGAACTTGACCATAAAAGACCAAACAATAACCATCTCATCATAATTATTTTTGCATATTGAATTATGTGTCAAAACCTTCTCCATGTTAACACCGATAAAGTTGAATAACTTGTTATGCTTCTGTATTGTTTATTTTATTGTATTTGTTTGCTTATGGGTGAATTGCTTGTTTATTGTTATTTATTTGTATTGTTTAGATTGTACGGAGAGAAACGTTCTATTTGTGAAGAGAGTGTCTCTATACCAACTTCCACAAGGCAAGTGCTACTCATGTCCCACCTTTGCTTTACATTGCATTAGTGCTTTCAGTAGTATGCATCATAGGAAATTTTATTATTTTCCAAGTATATGCTATGCTCAGAACACCTAGTAGTGTGTAGCCAACCTGAAACCCCTACTAGGTACTAGTTTATCTATGCTAGACTATTATCATAACTGTTGTTGTTACTTTTTGGGTTGTGGTGTTCTAAAATTTGAAAATTAACAGCCCAATGAAACACCTGGGTGGATTGAACCTTGCTTGGATTATGTTGAGTGGCTACTCAGGACCATGTTCATGGTGGTTTAGCCATGAATGTGGGGGTTGTCACCTGAGAGTACATTTGTGGACCGCCACCCAGTAACAAACAGATTTGTAGGTCTTCATTGTGTAGTTAGCTTCCAGTGCAGCCTTGAGGTAATATGGGCTCTGCCAAGATTGAGTAAGTTGTGGGGGTTCATCCTATTGTATGACATTGGGTGGTAGAATTTTAGGAACGTCGAGTCATGCTGGTATGGTTGAATCCCTCCGCCCAAAGATCTTGTCTCATTCTTCTCTCGGGGAGGATGAGTCTCAAGGTGAAAGTGCACAACCTCTGCAGAGTTAAAAACTAAGATCTTAGCCGTGTCCCCGGTTATGGGCCAGTTGAGCAGCTAGATAGAGTTGGTGCCGAAGGATCTCCTCATCTTTTCTGAATGAAATAAAATATGGTAGAAACCCTTTATAGGGCACATGGTGGTTTAGCCATGATGCCACAATCAAACTTCATGGTGGTTTAGCCATGATGGTTTACCAAACTTCATGGTGGTTTAGCCATGATGACTCTTCAAACTTCATGGTGGTTTGGCCATCATGATTTATCAAACTTCATAGTGGTTTAGCCATGATGATTTGTCCAACTTTATGGTGGTTTAGCCATGAATGATTGTACAAATGTTTTCATTTGTTTTAAATGATTTACAAATATAGGACAAAACTGGCTTTATGCAAATAGCCCAGACTCCACCAGCCAAATATCACGTAGCTAGTTTATTCCTCAAAACATCCACCATACGAGTGTCACTTGCCAGTACATTGTTTGTATTGACTTCCTCCCCTGTGGGGGATGCATATTCCAACGTGCAGATGAATCTGAAGACAAGTGAGGATTTCGTTTAGGATCTAGAGTCTATCGCCAACATGTTCTGTCTGTGTCGCATGAAGTGAAGAAGGCTCATTGAAGATTTGTTTTCCGATGTGTTTACTTTGAAGCCTGGATTATTTGGGCTAGTCCACGTTGACTATGCCATTTGTAAGAATATTTTATTTCTTATCCACTGGATCAACGATGTAGAATGATGCTATTAATTACAATGAATATTTCATCTTGTAATGTGTATGCTATCAGAGATCCCGGGAATAGAAGGATACACAGGTGTTCCATCTTTATTAAAAGGTAGGGAGTTACAGTAAGGAATCTGTCTTCTCCTCCAAGCCACACCACATTGGGCTGTGGTCCGGGTTCTTCTAGAATCCGGCTTATTGCGCGTGAGCTTACTGGGCCGCCCAATGGACTATGCACCATTGCCTGCAGGACACCCCGGTAATCCGGCCTTCGGCCAATGCCGGATATACCCATATTTGGCATATATCCGACAGTAGCCCCCAAGAAGGACTAAGACTTCATTTTGCCGTCCCTTGTGAATTTGCATTCTCTTTAGAAATGTCGGTGTTTTGTCTTGATTCTTCTTTCAACAAAATCCTTTAGTGCCAAACTCGGATTCACCAAAATCCGATATTTCTTCCGCGAATCTACGTGGAGGAGGAAACTGTGACGTAAACGATGAAATCTTGCTTACGTCACGACCGTCTGGGATTAGTCAAAAGCGTGAACCCTTATCTCTGACAGATTCTCGCGCGAGAAACGAGGAGATAGCAATAATCACCCCGCCCCCTCGTTTCCCGGATTTTCCGGTGTTACACGCGTCAAACATCCAACGGCTAAAAGAGCCGTTGGAGCCAATCTCAACGTATCTTGGCTATAAATAGCCGCCTCGGGGTGTCCGGCTCACCTTCCGCATCATCTTCTTCCTTGAGCCTCTAGAGCACTGCCACTCCCAGCCCTCGAGTGAAAGCACGCATAGATAAACGCGAGCCCCGAGTCCTCACCGGAGAAAACCATCGGTGGTTCTTGCTCCCGGTTGCGCCGCCCACAAATGGACACCGTAAGTCCTCCACGCGCCTCCGAGACCGCGAACATCGACGCCACCGTCGAGGAACTCATCCAGGACCTCAACCCCGTCGTTGGAGCTTCTCTGCGCACGCATCGAAGGCGTCCACGAGCGCACCGGCGGGCGGGGATCTCACTCCCTCCGCTAGAACTATACCGCCGCCTTTGGCTACTCCTCCTCCTCCTCCCGTCCCCGACACTAGGGAGGGAGAGATTTCAAATCGCGACAGCGAGAATATGACGATCGTCGTCATCGCCGGAGGCGAGGAAGACGATGAAGGAGATGCCGGGAGCTGGAGCCACTGCAACATGGCCCCGGCTCTCCTCGAGGCCATGGAGAAGGACAGTTTCATTGTGAAGGACAAATGGTGGTTGGATGCGGACGAAACCGAGCCCTCTCCGAAAGCCGTAGAACGCCGTGGTTCTGGCTTCCCATATCAATCGAGGTATGGGTTTTCCGCCATCCGTGTTTTTCATCCAGATTCTCAACCATTACAACATCCAACCCCATAATCTTCCACCCAACTCTATATTGTACATAGACGGGTTCCAGGCCCTTCTCGAGGGTTATTTAGGGATAGAACCCCGCCTAGATTTCTTCCAATATTGTTTCAACGTGAAACGCAACACCACCAAGGGTGTTCTCCCAATTTGCAGGACCATTTCCCTTAATCTCCGTAGGAATAGAGAGGAATGATTTCCCAAAATCAAGACTTCTGAGTCCATAAAATTCTCGACGGGCTCTTTTTTCTATCATTCGGATGTTCCCTATCCTGGAAAGGATACGGGAATTCCGTCTTTCATCAATTCCGCAGTCACGGCCCAAGACAATTGGGCGCGGTCCAGGTTCTGCCCTCAGACCTGGTGAGAAACGAAGGATCGCCAAACTTGTCTCCTCCAATCCTCCTCTGACCGGCATGGATACAAGTCATGTTGGCTCGAAAGGAGGATTCAACCTCTCACTCATAGCAGCGGTCGGCTTCTCTGCGAATACTCGGGACCCGAGGATTCAATGAGAACGACAAAGTATGCTTTGTCAAAAAAAGAGTTCAAAAAGCGCGTAAACCAACTTGTGGCTACTCGTGATCAATACGAGGAAAGCCTACAAATGTATAACGCAAGAAACCCGGTTCCCAAGGTATTTATTTTGGGTAACTTTTCGAACTGCGTCTTTTCTCGGATGTTTTGATACTAATTCGGATTTTACTTTTTTTACAGCTTCTTGATCTTCTAGAGAAGGATCTTGCCACCGACGATGAATTAGCGGCGCTAAAATCCTGCTTTGAATCAGTCGAAGGGCAGAAGCGCAAGAAGGTGTCTTCCAGCCAGGAAGTAATTGATCTTGACGGTGTACCTGTCGCCACTTCCAGGTAAAACTCATAATTTCACATTTGTATGCCTTTTCTTGTGTACCTTCTTTCTCAGATTTTCATTCTTTTTTCTTTTCTAGTCTTGCGCCTGTCCCTTTGAAGGGAAAAGGCAGGAAGAAGTTAAAAGTTGTTGCTCTTAGGGAGACAAAGCCATCCCCCGTAGTTGCTCGAGACACTCCAGTAGTAGCTGGAGAGGAAAACACGACTGCTCGGGAAGAATACCCTTTGCAGTCCAGCCAACCTGTTGCATCTGACACGGATGTGCGGGAAAGGGCGGAACCTGACCAAGGCGGACCTTCAAACCTTCCAGAGATGGAAACTATGCCGACCTTTGACGAGAAGTTCAAGGTAAAACAAGAAGCATGCTTTGACGAACTCGGATATATTCGTCCATGGGCGAAAAATTTGTTTGCCCGAGCCCCCTTGATTCTCCCTTGGCCAAAATGTGGATTAGTAGTCCGGAATAATTACGTGTTCTCACCTTGTCAGATTATCCAAGATGGAATCCATCACATGGGGATTACCTTCGCGGAATACGCCAAGGAATTCCCCGAGAACTTAAGTGGTTTGCATAGAATGAGCCAGGTAATATCTCTAGCCCTCAAGTACTAAGACAAAACCATTCTTTCTGTATTTGTATTAATGCTTTCCTATTTTTCTTGCTTGTTTTTTCTTAAGCAATCTTTTCCTTTGTATGTTTTTCAGCAAACTGCCAAAAAGATAAATGTGGAAGTTTTCGAGAAGCTGACCATTAAGAACCAAGAAGTGAAATACCTTCTCCGTATTCTTAATGAGAAGGACTCGGAGCTATCCGAAGTTCAGAAGCAGTTGAAGGAGGCTACTTGTAAGCGTTCTTTTTTTCCTTTCATTGACTCTGATTCTGAAATTTTGTAAGGACTTTTTCGAGTTTTGATCCTTGTCATTTTTTCTTCTCAGCTTCTTTGGCTAAGGCCAAGAAAATTGCCGGGGATGCTGGGAACACCGAAAATCTTCGGAAGGAAATTCGGAGCGTTACAAGATGACTGTAAATCTTCAGAAAGATCTGGAGGCGAGCCAGCTGGCCCTGGGATTATCCGAATCTCGTGCTTCCCTACAAGCCGAGAAGGATCAAAAGACCATCCAGGACTTGGAGTCTGCCCTTCACCAGCGCCTCGAGGAAGGTGCTGAAATGGATATAATCCTTGGTAAGTATTCCGACTTTTACCAAGTTTTCTTTCACTTTGCATAATGCCTCTTTCCTCCTTCTGTTTTGCCTTGTCGTTTTTTGATTTTCTATAACAGAAGGGAACCCTTTGATCACTCGGATTGATCGAATCCGGGCTTTCGGGCCATTCTTCACCGAGCTAAAAAATGTCGGGATGCTACTTATCAACAAGTGCATTTCGGACAGAGCTGGCGAGTTCTCGGAAACCAGCAAGCTTCCGGAAGCGATTGCAGAAGTGGAAAACCAGCACGAGTCCTGTCTCCAATCTGCTGCTCATGGTGGTGCGCGCATGGCCCTTGGGCTGATGCGTATGCATTATACCACCATCAAATCCTGGTGCATTGCCACTGGTATTCTGCAAGGATACACGGAAGCGCAGCGGGCAGAAGCCTTCGATTCTATCAATGGGCATGCCTCCAAGATAGCTCGGATGGTGTCCATCTCGACGTTCTACCCATAGGAAGAAATTCCAGCAACTCCAGAGAACCCGAGCGACAGTGACGAGGACGACGAAGAGGAGTCTGTGGAATGCTCCTGATCCTGCATAGCTTATAGCCAAATAGAACGCATTACTAATTTTACAATGTAATATCGATTGTAATGCATTCTATCTTTTGTATGAATAAGATTATATCCTTTTGCACTAAACTTTTTAACTTTGCAAGCTTTTTAGAGTTTTAATTCCTTTTCTTCTAAGTTCTCTGGTCTGTATGCTTTAACTTTCTTTAATGTTAAAGTGGCTTGAAAGTATGTAATCTTCACGCCAAGCGACCAGGTTAAGAAACCAGTCAGTCGAAACTCGGAATCATGGATTATACCTTGGCACTTTTACTTACTAAATCTAGTGACCCAACACAACAAACAATCAGATAATACTTAGGAATAATAAGGAATTTGAAAAGTATGAACCTCAGGCACGCAGGCACAATCTGGGGTTTTTAAGCCTCCTTAGGCCAAAGAGCATTCAGTTTTATAACTCCGAGCACGCAGGCGCAATTCGGATTAACATTGAAGCAAAATTGAAATATCATTGGGAAATAGATAAGACAGAAATATGCTTGGAACAGAAAGTACAAAACAAGACAAAAATGCATGAATTTCCGGCAACTTTATTTCATGATCTCAATGATGTTTACATAGAATTTAAACTAAGTGTAGAAGGGACGTAATTGCTGGATGCTCCAGGGCCTTTTTGTCTCTCCTAGTTCTACATCTATGTTTCTTTTCCTCTTGCGATTCGGATTTTTCGGATCATCTTCCGTGTCTCAAATATCTACAAGGTAACATGACCCATTTTTCATAGCTTTGCTAATGAAAAATGGTCCCTCCCAAATTGGGGCTAATTTGTGCTTCCTATCCTGTACCAATCTTAGCACCAAATCACCTTTTTTGAAAGATCGGTGTTTGATTTTACGACTATGATATCGTCGCAATCGTTGCTGATAAATGGTGGATCTCTACAACACAAGCTCTCGTTCTTCTTCTAAGAGATTGACGGCATCCTGTCGTGCGTTTTCGGCATCCGAGTCATCGTACGCCTGCACTCTTGGGCTATCATGGATCATGTCCGTAGGAAGCATTGCTTCTGTACCATAAACCAGGAAAAAGGCGTTTTCCCTGTTGATCTATTTGGCGTCGTTCGAATACTCCAAAGCATGGAAGGTAATTATTCTACCCATGCTCCAGCTACTCTATGAAGAGGGGATTCGAGTCTTGGGCGGATTCCTTACATGATTGAACTATTCATTCGTTCAACCTAACCATTGGATTGTGGGTGTGCCCCAGATGCAAGATCTAGGCGAATTCCTGTTTGTCAAAAATATTTTGCTAACTCTCCAATTGAGAAATTTGTCCCGTTATCCGTGATTATGCTATGTGGAACGCCGTATCGCATGACTACGTCAATGACGAAATTTCTGGCAGTCACACCGTCAAGTTTTTTTATGGGTTTTGCTTCCACCCACTTGGTATATTTATCTACTGCAACAAGTAGATGTGTAAGTCCGCCTCTTGCAGTTTTGAATGGATCCATCATATTTAGCCCCCAGACTGCAAATGGCCATGTTATGGGGATAGTTTTGAGTGCTTGAGCCGGCATATTCGTCTTCTTGGCGTAATATTGGCATCCGGCACATGTATTCACTATGTGCTCCGCGTCTATCTTGGCTGTGAGCCAGAAAAACCCTGCACAGAATGTTTTTTTTAACTATGCTTTTCGATTGAGCATGATGTCCGTAATCTCCTGCATGGATTTCCTGTAGAATTTCTCGTCCTTCTTCTGGCGAAATACATCGCTGAAAAATTCTTATATTACTGCGTTTGTAGATGCAACCGTTGATTACCGTGTATCCTTTGCATCAGCGTTGTATTTGCCTCTGCAAGACTTTGTCTGCTCCATCCGGGAACTTCTGATCAACTAAGAAGTTTAAGTATGGAATTTTCCAGTCCGGGTTAACGAGCAAAACTTCTATTGACTCGGAAACTAGGGGATAGTCGACATCTTCGCCTTTTATTGATGGTTCATGCAAATGCTGGATGAACACACCCAGTGGTAGAGTTTTCACCCTTTCCGAGCCCATGCGAGCTAAAGCATCCGTGTTCCGATTTTCTTCCCTTTTGACGTGAAGTACCTCAAATCCTAGGAAGCAAATGGCGAACTTGTCGACTGTTCTCCGATATTCAGCCATGATGGTGCTTTTAGCATCCCATGTTTGGTTCACCTGATGTTGTACCAAGTCTGAGTCACCATAGCAAAGTATACGTTTGACACTTATTTCCTCTGTAATATGCAAGCCATGAAGCAATGCTTCGTATTCTGCCACATTGTTGCTGGCGTTGAGGTGTATTTGTAATACATATTACATTGTGTCGCCTTTTGGAGATTTAAGCACTACACCAGCTCCAGCTCCTTCTTTCATTTTGGATCCATCAAAATGCATGATCCAATATTCTGACTCCGGCATTGGTGTGTTTTCCATTGCTTCTGTCCAATCAGCCACGAAATCTGCCAACACCTGGGATTTAATCGCGTACTTAATATCGAGCGCAGTAAGTTCAATGTCCCATTTGGCTACTCAGCCTGTTGCATCCGCATTGTTTATAATATCCCCTAGCGGTGCTTTGCTTACTACTGTTACGGAATGTCCTTGGAAATCATGACGGAGTTTTCGGGATGCGAAAAATATGACATATGCCAGCTTTTGATAATGCGGATACCTTTGTTTCGACTCGGAGAATATCTCGCTGACGTAGTACACCGGATGTTGATCTAGAATACTTTTCTCGTCTTTCCGTCTTTCCATGATTATCACTGCGCTGATGACCCTATTAGTTGTTGTAAGATATAGTAACATGGGGTCTTCGTCCTTTGGGGATGCCAAAATCAGAGCTTTCATCAAAGTTTCTTTCAACTGGGTTAATGCTTTGTCCGCCTCTCCTGTCCATTCAAATTTGTCAGATTTCTTCAGCAATTTGTATAATGGCAGAGCTTTGTCACCAAGTCGGCTTATAAACATGCTAACAGCGGCTCCAGAACCCGTCAATCTTTTGACATCTTTTAAACATGTAGGTACTGTGATGTTTAAGATTGCCTTGATTTTTTCCGGTTTTACCTCTATTCCTCTGTGAGAAACGATAAAACCCAGAAGCTTTCCTGAGGGAGCCCCGAATACGCACTTTAATGGATTCAACTTCATTCTATAAGTGCGGAGGTTGTAGAAGGTTTCTCGTAGATCTTCAAGGAGTGTATCCTTTTCCCTGGAAACGACGGCAATATCATCCACATAAACATGGACGTTTTTGCCGATTTGACTATGCAAGCATCTTTGCATGCAACGCTGGTATGTTGCACCGGCGTTCTTCAGGCCAAAAGACATGGTTATGTAATAGTATGTTCCATAGGGAGTTATGAAAGAGGTTTTTATTTGGTGTTCTTCTTTCACATGTATTTGATGGTATCCGGAATAAGCGTTCAAAAAGCATAAAAGCTCACAGCCAGCAGTGGCATCTATTATTTGATCGTCTCGCGGTAAAGCGGACCTATCTTTTGGGCACAACTTGTTCAACCCGGTGTAATCTATACACATCCTAAGAATAATACTATCCTTCTTCGGGACTAATACTGTGTTGGTAGACCAATCAGTATGTATAACTTCCCGGATAAAGTCAGCTGCTAAAAGACGGATAATTTCCTTGCCTATAGCCTACCGCCTTCTTCCATCAAAACGACAGATACCTTGTTTGACGGGTTTTGATCCTGGAATAACCTTGAGTTGGTGCTCAGCAAGTTCCCTGGGAACACATGGCATATCAGCAGGACACCAGGCGAAAATGTCCCAGTTCTCACGTAGGACCTTGATGAGCGTGCTTTCCTATTTGTCAGTCATTCATGTTCCCACTATGACAAAAAAAATCGGATCTTTGGGATCCAGGATGACCTGTCTTGTATTCTCCGAGGCTTTGAAACTATTTGCTGGCTTCCGGCTTTCTTTTTCAGTCGGCATTTATGTCGGCGATACTTCCTTAGCCAGCTCCTTCAGCTTTTTCTTCCGAATCACTTGTTCGGCACAAAGGGCGTTTCCTTTCTCCAGCCGTTCGCCAATTTGAGGTCACCAGATATGGTGATTACTCCTCCTTTTGTCCATGGCATCTTCAGCTTGTTATAAATATAACACGATCTTGCCATGAATTTGGCGAAAGCCAGATGTCCGAGTATTGCGTGATACACACTTTCGAACGGCACAACCTCGAATGAGATTCTTTCCTGACGGAAGTGTTCTCTCTTTACAACAGTTACGTCTAGGGAAATGTCTCCTAGGGATTGTGCTTGCCTGCCAGGAACAATGCCGTGAAAACGTACATTGTTGTGTTTGAGCTGGGTCTCGGAGAGGTGTAACTACTTCAATTTACTTAAGTACATGATATTGATTCTAGATCCTTCATCCATCAACACTCTTTTGAGCCTAGTGTTTTGAGCAATAGGAATTACGACCAAAGCATGTGTGTCGGGTTCTGAGATATTTCCGGGATAATCAGACTGATCTTAGGTAATTGGCGTATTTGAATACTTAAAGTACTTTAGGGTTGGAAGTACAACCGCATTGATTTCTCGAAGTGTTCGTTTTGCCTGTTTGGCTGAGGGAGTTGCTAGGAAAGTTAGGTTACATTCTTTTTCAACTATAGGGAATTTTGGTTACCCTTCCATCTTCTGTCATTATCCTTTCCAAAGGTTAAATTTACTTCTTTGGGTTTTGGCTGTGCTTCTGAAGTATCCTTCTTTTAAGAACGAGACGCCTTTTTGGCTTGAACGAAAGCATCAATGTTTCTGCCTCTCGCCCTGATACCATCTTCAGCCGCTGCGTGCTCATTGGCGGTGGTAAGCATAGATCCGAGATCTTTGTGCTCTTTCGAACCAACCATGAACAGTACGAGGCCGGGTTTCAGGCCATTGATGAAAGCGTGCATTGCTTGTATATCACTTACTCCAGAGCAACTATTCTTCATTGCAGTCCATCTTGAGATAAAGTTGACGTACGTCTCATCCTCATATTGCACGCAACTGTTCAGCTCGTTGATGCTCTTAGGGCGTTTGTATGTACCCGGAAGTGATGAGCGAATACTCTAGCCATATCTTCCCAGTTGTCTACTGTTCTTGACGGAAGCCCGTTGATCCAATATCTGGCTGCGTCCAGCAACATTAGGGGAAGAAATTTCACAGCCTCTAAATATGTCCCTTTGTTGATCTGGACAGCAGTATAGTAATTTGAAAGCCATGTATCCGGGTTCGTACTTCCGGTATACTTTTGATAATTGGACCGACTTTGGCAAAGTCAGAGTGTAGACTGATTCTCCGGATCCTGTCGGTGAAACACGTAGGTCCGAAGTATAAATCATCTCTTTCCTCCTTATCGACGTGCGCGGAATACCTTCCAGCTGAATGGACAAAAGGGGATATGCTCCGTTATGGTCCATTGTTGTGCGTGTGCGCTCTTCTGGGATTATACCTATTTCTTCCGACATCATGTCCTTTGGAATAGGGTGGAGTTCTGCTCCTTGGCCTTTCTTTGTTCATTGGAGGAGTTCGGGATCTCTCACGCCTGTGAGGATTGTCGTATCTTCCGGCTTTATCAGCTGGGCGTCTCGGAGGCGACATTACTTTTTCGTCTTTCCGGTTTTGCTCCTCCCGTTCCTTCTTGTCACAGGAATTATTTCCGCCTTTCGGCAGATGTGTCGGGGGGTTACCCCCGAGTAGGGTAAAGGCAAGTGGTAAAGGCGTCTTACAGAAGAGAGGTTTGGTCGAGTAGCCGACTACCCGGTACTCGCTACCCGGTCGACTGCTACTCGGTCTCACCTCAAGATGACCAGAAGGAAGAATCATTCAAGTTCTCTACGTTCGAGTAGAGGAGTTGGCCCGAGTACAATTGGCGGGAACAATTGGCGGGAACCTACTCGGGCCAGAAAGTCAAAGGAGCCGTTCTGACACAGGATCCCGCGTATCCTGGGTCCGTACTTGGCACTATTCGAACTACTGTTCATCTGGGACCGGCCTGCCTGACAGTGACAGCATGGAAGCAGGCCGTGGCAGGATAAGGGGGGCCTACTCTGTGCTTAGGTACAGTGATACCAGTCTGTCCCCTTGTTTTGCCCAACGACTTTCCAGATGCAGCCAAGGTTAGGAACCAAAGCTGTCAGCGGGAACCCGGAAGAAGGACGATGTGCACACTATGTCGACACTTGTCCATGTTTGGACGTATCCGGCTGGGCACCATGTATATAAGGTGCCCCGCCGCCTCCTGCGTGAGGCAATCGCATACTGGGAACCCTAGTTCTTGACCTAGTTCATCATCTAGAGGAGAGTGGCTACTCGGTAGCTAGAACCTTGTACTGTGGCTACTCGGAGAGATACCTAAATACACAAGGAAAGGCAGGAGTAGGGTTTTACCTCCTCACGAGGGCCCTGAACCTGGGTAGATCGTGTTGTCTGCAGTGTTACTTCGTACCTCACGCGGCTACTCGTCGCGTGATCCCTCCCCGAGCACCTCCAGCGTCCTTCGTCCCCACATCTTTAGCCATCCCATGGCATCTGCCGTAACACCACCACGACAGTTGGCGCCCACCGTGGGGCAACCAGCGGCGCTGGCTGGAGTTTCTGTTCGGACGGGATCTTCTTCAGCGGAGCGCGTGGTCTGTGGCCTTGTCCACAGATTCGGCTCTTTCGACTTCGTCACCGACAACGCCGGCTGTTTCGGCGGCATGGCCATGCCGGAGGGCGGCTCGGTGATCTCCTTCGGCTCCCTCCTCGTCTACGTCGCCACCGTCGCCAACAGCGCATACCCCGAGCTGGTGCATGACGCGGAGGATCCTCCCGCGGTGATTGCTGCTCGCGGAAGGCCCGCATGCAGCTCTGCGAGCTGCGCTGAGGTGATGGTGACGGGCTTGGCGGCAAACACTGGCGCAGCTGCTACTGGCGCTGCGGCCGTCATCGAGGATCTTGATGAACCGGCTGCTGGTGGCAGGACTCACCGGCCCTACGAGAGGGAGAGCAACTTGCCGCCTTCCACCTCTACGATCATTCCTGCGTCGGCTGCGCGACCTGGTATGCCTACTCCCACCGACGTCGAGCTTCTAGCCATGCGGGAGCAGCTCGAGCGGCAACGCTTGGAGTTGCTTGCCGAGCAGGCGGAGTTGGAGAAGGTGAGGTTGGAGTTGAGCCTAGATCAGCTCGAGTACAACAAGGCGCACGGCGTCACGCCAGTTGCCAGGCGGGCTAGCAGAGTAGGCGGCACTCGGCGCAACTTGGGTGTCGAGATGGCTACCGTTGCGGAGGTTCCCGCGCAGTCCGCTACCGCGAACACCTCCACAAGGCCAAGGTACAGCACGCCCGCCAAGACGCTCAGAGCTGCAGAGGCCATGGCTGCCGAGTTGCCGCGTCTCGACGGCGACGCGCGCATCAGGCAGCAGGAAAGGCTCAACGAGTTGGTGTTGGAGGCCGCCAGGCAGAACGAGGAGTTCCGGAAGGCCAACCCGGGTGCTGGGGCGTCTCAGATCGTGCATTCGCACACGGCCAGATCTAACGATCAGGCCTCATCTCCGCATCCTAGCCGCGAGAAGAGCCGCAGTGGACGTACAGGCCGAGATAGGCAAATGCAGGTGTACGACCCGACTGTTGCCGCGAAACAGCGCGCGGTGCCGCAGCAGTCCGGTCAGGAACACAACGCTGCAAGAGCAGGCTCTCAAGCCCATCAAGCTCAAAGCCAGGCCCGAGATGGTGCACGGCCAGGTCCTTCTCGGCAACCCGCAGCTCAGCCTACTCGGCAGAGGCAGCAGCCGCGTGCAGTGGCGCCAGTCGCCAACCCGGTGGAGCAGCCTGCAGCTGTGCAGGTGGACAGGTATGATGATGGCTACTCGGCCATGGAGATGGCTGGCTATGACATTCATGACCGTGTTGGCGAGCGCGTGTTGGCGCCTGGAGATGCGAGGCACCAGCTGGACCGTATCAGCTTGTCTGCGCGGCTTGAGAGCACGGGTCCCCCTGGCCCCGAGTGCTTTGGCCCGCGCATCATGAACGAGCCGTCCGTGAAGGGCTTCCAGCTTGCAAGGGGCACCAAGAGCTACAACGGCAGCACCAAGCCTGAAGATTGGCTCAATGACTACGTCACCGCGGTCCATATCGCGAATGGCAACAGGAGATGGGCGGTGCGCTATGTGCCGCAGATGCTAGAGGGTCCAGCTCGCACTTGGCTCAACAACTTGCCCAAGAACAGCATCAACTGTTGGCTGGACTTCTCGGATGCCTTCATCAGCAACTTCACGAGTACATACATGAGACCGAATAGGCCACAGCAGCTGTCAGCTTGTAGGCAGCGGGAAGACGAGACAGACCGCGAGTACCTTACTCGGTGGAGCACGCTGAGGAACACCTGTGAGGGTGTGAATGAAGCACAGGCCATTACCTGGTTTGCGCAGGGTTGCCGACATGGCAGCATGCTTTGGCAGAGATTGCAGAGGGAGATGCCGAACACTCTGGCGGAGACCATCAAGATTGCGGATCAGTACGCACTCGGTGATCCTACTCAGCCGCTGATGGACTCCTCTGAGCCGAGAAGAAACTTCAACAGCAGCAAGCGCAACGAGTTCCGCAACAAGCGCCGAGTAGATACTCGGTATGATCCTGAAGAGGTGAACGCAGTGAATGTCGGAGGCGGTGGTGGCCAAAGGCAGAAACCTGCTGGAGCCTACGGGCAGAACCAGAACCAGGGCCAGGGCAACAAGAAACCGTTCCGTACTGCTCAGTCGGGTAGCGGGAACTCCGAGCAGCCGAAGAAGTTTGTCTTTGATGACATGAAGGATGGCCCATGCGGCTTTCATACTCACCACCCCTCGAGGCCTGCTAACCACACTACTCGGCAGTGCGAGTGGTGGGAGGCGATCAAGAGTGATGGCTTGCCTCCTCCTCCTCCTCTGCCTGCAGCCAATGCCAATGTGCAGCCTACTCGCGCACCCGCAGCTCGGCCACCGGTGTACCCGAGAAGAGAGAATGTGAACCAGGTGGCTTTAGGAGCCAACCAGAACTTCAACAATGAGAGATACCGCAGCAACAACAACAACTACAACCGCAACAACAACAACAGAGGCAACAACAACAACTATCAGGGCAACAACAACAATGGCAACAATGGGGGCAATGGCTCCAACCAGTACCAAGAGCACCATGAGAGCTACATGATCTTCACTTCTGAGGCAGTCGACAAGCAATCACAGCACAGGCGGGCCATGGAGGTCAATGCAGTGATTCCTGCTGTTCCTCACTACATGTACTGGTGCGACCAGGAAATTAGGTGGTCCCGAGTAGATCATCCCAAGGTGATGCCCAACCCGGGTACCTACGCCTTGGTGCTGGATCCTACCTTCCTGGGTCCCGAGAAGAATGTGAGGTTCAGCAAGGTGCTAATCGACAACGGCAGCAGCATCAACATTGTGTACAAGGACACACTCGAGAAGCTTGGCCTGGCCGAGAACATGATGCTGCCCAGCAAGACCACCTTTCATGGCATTGTGCCCGGGATCTCGTGCAACCCGATTGGCCGAGTGTGGATAGATGTGCTATTCGGTACCCGGGAGAACTGTCGCACAGAGCGCCTGCAGTTTGAAGTGGTTGATCACCAGAGTCCCTATCATGCTCTACTCGGCAGGCCTGCTCTGAGCAAGTTCATGGCCTCTACTCATGTTGCATACCTGAAGATGAAGATCCCTGGTCCCAATGGCATAATCACTATCGCTGGCGACTACAAGAAGTCCATGGAGTGTGCCTCGGCTAGCTCCAAGCTGGCAGAGTCGATGGTGATCGAGGCCGAGAAGAAGAAGATGTACGAGGTGGTGTCCATGGCTCAGTCCGCACAAGCTGGTGCACAAGGTGTGCCGAGTACCCAGCATGGTACTGCCTTCCAAGCTGTCAAGGAGACCAAGACAGTCCAGGTCGACCCCGAGTTCCCCGACCGCGTAGCCATCATTGGTTCCGGGTTGGCGGAGAAATAGGAAAGCGAGCTCATCCACTTCCTCCGTGAGAATCGGGATGTATTCGCCTGGACTAATGAAGATCTACCAGGAGTCCCGAGGGAGTTGGTTGAGCACTCTTTGCATGTGCGTCCTGACGCCAAGCCAGTGAAGCAGGCTATGCGCCGTTTCGGAGATGAGAGAAGAAAGGCCATCGGTGATCAGATCACTAAACTGCTGATAAGTAACTTCATCATGGAGGTGCTGCACCCGGATTGGTTAGCCAACCCGGTCATGGTCGATAAGAAGAAGGAGGATCCCAAGGCTGCCACTGCATGGCGCATGTGTGTCGACTACACCGATTTGAACAAGGCATGCCCCAAGGATCCTTTCCCGCTACCTCGCATCGATCAGGTGATCGATTCCACTGCTGGTTGTGAACTGCTGTCTTTCATAGATGCTTACTCTGGTTTCCACCAGATTGCACTCAATCCTGCTGATCAAATAAAGACTGCTTTCATTACCCCGTACGGGGCTTATTGCTATCGTGTCATGTGTTTTGGCTTGAGGAATGCGGGTGCAACCTATCAGAGATGCATGCAGAAATGCTTGCACGACCAGCTCGGCAAGAATGTGCAGGTGTACGTAGATGACATTGTCATCAAAACGAATAAAACACATACTCTGCTTGCCGACCTGGAGGAAACCTTTGCTAACCTACGCAAGTACAAAATGAAACTGAATCCGAGTAAGTGCACCTTTGGTGTACCGGCTGGAAAGCTACTCGGTTTTCTGGTTTCTAGTCGGGGCATTGAAGCCAATCCCTCAAAGATAAAAGCTATTGAGAGCATGTCTTTGCCGAGATCATTGAAGGATGTGCAGAAATTCACAGGTTGCTTGGCATCTCTGAGCCGGTTTCTGGGCCGAATGGGCGAGAAGGCCCTGCCCCTATACCAGCTGATGAAGAAAAGTGACAAGTTTGTCTGGACTCCGCAAGCGGACGTGGCATTCAATGAGCTGAAGGCAATGCTGGCTAGCGCTCCCGTCTTGGCTAGTCCGTTACCCAAGGAGCCTATGCTGCTGTACATTGCTGCGACTAACCGAGTAGTCATCGTGGTGATAGTGGTGGAGCGAGAAGAAGAAGGCAAGAGTGTGCAGCGCCCAGTGTATTACCTCAGTGAAGTGCTGTCCAGCTCCAAGCAAAACTATCCACACTACCAGAAGATGACATATGGTGTGTACCTAGGCGCCAGGAAGCTGAAACATTATTTCCAGGAGCACCCCATCACTGTCGTGAGTTCTGCTCCCATCTCGGATATCATGGGTAACAAGGAGGCGAGTGGCAGAGTAGCCAAATGGGCAATCGAGCTAGCAGCGTATGCTCCCGCGTATACGAGAAGAGAAGCCATCAAGTCTCAGGTCCTGGCGGAGTTCCTTGTGGACTGGGCCGAGATGCAGTATGAACCTCCTTTTCCAGTTTCCAACTATTGGAGGATGCATTTCGATGGCTCGAAAGTGAAGGAAGGCCTTGGTGCTGGTGTCGTGCTCACGTCACCCAAGCGAGATCAGCTCAAGTATGTGTTGCAGATCCATTTCAAGGCATCCAACAATGTTGCAGAATACGAGGCAGTGGTGCATGGTTTGCGAGTAGCAAAGGAGGTTGGTGTGCAGCGCATTATATGCTATGGTGATTCAGATCTGGTGGTGCAGCAAGTCTCGGGCACTTGGGATGCTTTGGATGCAAATATGGCATCGTATCGCTTCCTGGTGCAGTCTATGACTGGATTCTTCGAAGGTTGTGAGTTCCAACACATTCACCGAGCAGAGAATGAAGCAGCAGACGAGCTATCCAAGTTGGGATCTTCTCGGCAGTCCATCCCGGCAGGGATTGCCTTGGAACATTTGAGGAAGCCATCCATCAAGCCTTCCCCCAACTCGGAGTCTATATTTGTTCCTTCTCTGCCAAGTGAGGAATCCGATCCAATGGAGATTGACTGGGAGAGTGCTGCAGGAAACCCGGGGACTGCCGTCCTCTACTCGGGGACTGTCGTTCCCCACTCGGGGACTGCCATTCCCTACCCGGGGACTGCCATTCCTTACTCGGGGACTGCCACTCCTTACTCGGGGACTGCCGCCCTCAACCCGGAGGCTGTCGCATTCATTGAAGAAGTTCTCGCCAATCGATCTGGGCTGCAGAGAAGCGCTCCTACTCCTCCTGAGCAACCGCAAGAGCCTGCCCCAATGGAACTGGACGAACCAGTGTTTCCCATACGGGAGACACCGAGTTGGGCTATGCCCATATTATCCTTTCTAAGGTACGGCACTCTACCTGAAGATGAGGTAACTGCGAGGCAGATTCAGAGAAGATCCAAGGGCTACACTATTGTCCGAGATGTGCTGCACAAGAGAAGTGCCACTAGCGTGCTGCAACGTTGTGTGAGCCCGGAAGAGGGAGAAGAAATTCTGGTGGAGATACATCAAGGGGAATGTGGGCATCACGCCTCTTCTCGGGCATTGGTCAAGAAAGCTTTTCGGCATGGCTTCTACTGGCTCACGGCTCTGCAGCAAGCTGAAGACATTGTGAGGAAGTGCAATGGCTGCCAAATGTTTGCAAGTAAGATTCACATGCCTGCTTCCGAGTTGAAAACAATTCCTATCACATGGCCGTTTGCCGTTTGGTGCTTGGATATGGTTGGCCCCTTCAAGCCGGCTAAGGGCAACATGACACATATCTTGGTCATGGTGGACAAGTTCACCAAGTGGATTGAAGTGAAGCCTATTCGGAAGTGCGATGGGGTCACAGCTGTGAAATTCATGAAGGATGTGATCATGAGATATGGCTACCCGCACAACATCATCACCGACAACGGCACCAATTTCGCAGAAGGGGCAATGGTGCGGTTTTGCAGAGATAAACATATCCGACTAGACGTTGCGTCAGTCGCGCATCCTGCCTCCAATGGGCAAGTTGAGAGAGCAAATGGTATGGTACTGGCAGGCATTAAGCCAAGGCTGATTGAGCCATTGCTGAAAACACCTGGGTGTTGGCTAGAAGAGTTGCCAGCGGTGTTGTGGAGTCTAAGGACTACCCCTAACCGGTCAACCGGCTACACGCCATTCTTCTTGGTATACGGGGCTGAGGCCGTGTTGCCAATAGACTTAGAGCATGACTCCCCCCGAGTAGCCCTCTACACTGAGGTGGAGGTGAGAGAAGCTCGAGAAGACGACGTTGACCTGCTTGAAGAAGCAAGAGAGCTGACTCTGTCACGTTCGGCTATCTACCAGCAAAACCTGCGGCGTTATCATAGCCGAAAGGTGAACCCAAGGGTTTTCCGAGAAGGAGACATGGTCCTTAGGCTTGTGCAGCGCACAGCCGGGATGCACAAATTGTCTCCTCCATGGGAAGGGCCTTTCATTGTGAGCAAAGCGTTGCACAATGATGCGTACTACCTTGTAGATGTGCGCCCATCACAGGCGAACAGGGCAGATAAAGCTGGAGAGGAGACCAAGCGCCCTTGGAATGTAGCTCTACTTCGTCGTTTTCATTCGTGAGCAAAGATGTGTATGTATCCTCTTATCCGAGTTGAAATTCTACTCTGCAATCTGAAATTGTTCTCGGGGACTGCCCTCGTTCAAAATTGTTCTAAGTGTTTTTACTCGGCTTTACCCTTTGTCTATTCGGTTGCTCCACTTCAGAACTCATAAGCGCATCGAGTACTGTGTTTAAACCTATATGCCAACTATTCGACTTTGCTGCTGTCCGAAACCCGGCTTCATGGCAAGCAAGAGAACAAGCAAAAGGTCAATGAGCACACGAAAATCGCTAAGGAAGAAAAAGTGCAAGAACCGAGTAGAGTGTTTTGTTACTTTTGTTCTCTGTTTCGTCTTTTCGGCTAAGTGGTGGGCTGCGTTACTATGATTGTTTCAAAGCGGCTAAGTATTTGCAGCTCTATTCTTCGATTCTTGTGACTCGAATACCAAAAAAGCAACAAGTTGCGGGTAGAGCAGAGATGAAAAGATAGGGTGAATAAGAAACGCAACTCGGGGACTCGCATGGAAACGCAACCCGGCATTGAGCCAGGGCTGCTCAAAATGACTAAATTGAAGATAACGTGTGGAAATAAAATTGAGTAGCAAGGAAAGCATAAATAAGTCTGATACATATGCTCCCGGCATCCCGGGGATCTGATGGATGTTCAAGTAAAAAGTGTGCAGGTAAAATCAGGTGGAGGAGGCAGTGTTGTCGGCGCTGGCGTTAGCTGCTGCATCTTCGGTGGTGGTCCTGGTTGCCTCTGCCTCCGAGTTGGTGGCAGTTGTCCTTGCGGGTTCTTCGTCGGCGCTGGCATGGGTGGCATCCGCCTCCGACTGGACGGTGGCGGACTCTTCCATCTCGACATCGCGCTCGGTGGCTACCTGGTCAGAAGTAGCCGTGGCCACCGAGATAGGCCCTGGGGTTGAAGAAGAGCCAGAGGCTTGGCCAGGGGGGCGGACCGTGTCGTCTAGAGCAGCTCCTGATGAGGTGCCGAATTCGAGTGCGGCGGTGTCGATGTGCTCGGTCTCCTCATCGCTACTCGCGACAGCGACATTCTTCCCCTTCCCGGCCTTGCTCCTGGGGGACTCGAAGAAACCCGACTCTAGATCAGAGTCTGTCTCCTCATCCTCTTCCTCGCCCTCCTCCACTTCGGTGTCGGGCTCGGGGAGGCCGTCAATGAAGACGTCCGTCTCAGCGCACTCCGCGACCTCGTATGCAATCAACTTGCGCGCGGCCACGCAGCTGGGGTCCATCTCCCACTTGGACTTCTCGCGTTTCCCACGGATGATTTCCATATTCAGATTCTCATACCATGAGGCGACGCAGAGGAGCATTAAGTCAGCACCTGCCCGAGCTCCCGAGGCGCGCCACTTCTTCAGCTCGGCCTTCACATTCTGCAGCTTCAGAGCAAGGCCATTAATCGTTGTCGGCGCGGAATCTTCGGGCCAGAACAGCTTGTGAAGCGCGAAGCCGACGCGCACCAGGTCGGTGCCCACGCCGGCTAGACGCTCGAAGTACCCTTTCAGCACCAGCAGGCTGTCCTCAATCTCGGCTCTGGTATCCGAGGCTTTGCCCTTCTCAAGGCGAACTGCTCGGGCCTTGGCCAAGGCTGGCGCGCTAGCGGACACAAGATGAGGGAAGATTTCTGCACCGGAGCAAGGGAGAGATTTAGTCTTAGAATCCGAAAAGAGACCAAACCGAGAAGAAAAGATGCAGAAGTGAGGAAACTTACCGTGAAGGTCGCGGCGCAGCTGCTGCAACTGGACTTTCCACTCCTCCTCATTGGATATGTGCCTCTCTTGGACCTGGCGCAGAGTATTCATTTGAGCAAAGAGCCCAGCATTGGACTTCTTCAGCGTCTCGCATTCCTGCTCAAGGGCCTTCTCCTTGGCTCTGAAGGTTGTCTCAGCCTTGGCCTTCTCGGCGATAACTCGGTCCCTCTCGGCACCGAGGTCGAGAGCATCTTTGAGGGCTTTCTGCAGCTGGAGTTGCAGCTGCTCCATCTCTGTTGTGTGGTCTTTCACCAGCTCCACGGCCTGGTTGGACAATTGCTGCTGCACTTCTTCTGGTTTGACGCAGTCTTGGTGGGCTTCAACGAACAATTTATGATCTTCTGCGAAAAGCCAGACGAGGTTAGCAGAGAAGCAGAGAAGCAAAAGAAACAAGAGGCAAACCGAGTGAATGACAACTCACCTTCTAATCTTTTGATGGTGGCCTCGGCGTCCTCCACAAACGCACGGCATTTCTCGTGCTCCTCAGCTAAAGCCTTCAGGTTATCTGCAGAGTAGGAATGGTTAGCGCAAAAGAAAGCAGAAGCGGGCGTAAACATAAAACGCAGTAACCGCGCAGCTAAAAGCATACCTTTTACTTCAGCCAGCTGCTGGGTGCTATCATTGGCATTCTTGCTCGCTGCCTCTGCAGCTGCCTTCTCCTTTTCCAGTGCAACAATTCGCCTCCTGGCGATAGCATGGTTCCAGAGGAGCACACGATACAAATTGGTACGTTTCAGAACGCTATCCTGAGAAGCGAGAAGGAAACAAGTTAGACAAGGAAGTAAAGATTCAACCCGAGTAGGAGGCTACTCGGAGAGTATCCGTCTACTCGGCCAGAATCTCGGGGACTGGGTGAGAGTAAGGGAAAATGAAGATGAGCAGGAGAGAAGAAAAGTTTAACTCGGAAAGAGCAAGTAAGAATTACCGCATAAGCCTGCTCGATGTCCTCGGCGTTCTTGCGGTGCAGGAACATCTTGGCGGCGAGAGTGGCAGTCTCGGTGGAGACAGTCATGGGCTTATAACCCAAATCCACTTTGTTCCACTCAACGCGCATGTGGTCGATTGCGCCCAACCCAAGGCCGTGCCAGTTGTCCGTGCCGAGAACCTTGCTGTCCCACTTGGCGTCGATGAAGCCAATGGTGTCAAGTACCTGCTCAAGGCTCCGTGATGTTATCGCTGGATCCTGGACTCCCCGAGAAGCAATAGTGACGGACTTGTTCTGGTTGGGAGCCGGGGGAGGGGAGTTCACAGCTACGACTTTCTTTCCCTTCTGAAGGGCAAGTTGTTTATCCTGGGGAGAGAAGCCGATCTGGTTTTGTTGACTAACCTGCACCATGTAGTCCGGGAAGCAAGGCTGACCAGCAGCAGCAAGAGCGGCGGAGGTAGCAGTAGCAACCGGGCCGGACGCGCGAATAACCAACTGCCCAGTCGATGTCGGAGGTGGCATCTGATCTCTGGCTTGTTTCTTCGTTTTCTCCTTCTCGGCTCGCTGCTTCTCGGATTCCTTGGCCTTCTTTCCTTCAGCCTTGACCTTCGCCCTCTCGGCGGCCTCCTTCTCGGCAGTTCCCTTCTCGGCTTCTGCCTTCTCGGCAGCTTCTTTCTCGGCTGCCCTCTTCTCGACCTCCTCCCTCAAAGCATCAAGGGCTTGCTGCCTGGCAGGATCAGTTGGCGGCGCCAGGGGCGCGCTATCCGGTGCGCCAATCGGCTGGACGCTACTCGGTGCGGCGCCCGTCGGCGCATCACTCAATGGGTAGGCGTCTGTCATAGTGGCATCCGTGGCGGTGGCGTCTTCTACCCGCTGCTCGGCAGCGGGATTCACTTGGTCAGCAGCTCCTGTGTTTGGCTGCTCTTGTTCAGCTTCTGGCCGCTCAAGGGCGGTGTTGTCCTGCATCTCTTCGTCTTGAGTCTCCTCGGCAGTATTGGCGGGAGGAGAAGGGGGTCTTTCCTGATGTGCAGCAGTGTCCTGTGCTGCTGACTTCGCACGGGACTGCTGCTCCGAATCTGCCCCTCGGGCATCGGTGCTCTGTGCATTGGCAGCCTCATCCTCGTCATCATCGAGGTTGATAAGCGGTGCTGCTGGCTTCTTAGGATGGCCCTGGCGTGCTCGGGCATCGGTGCTGCCCAGGGCTTTGTACGGCTGTACGGGACGAACCCATACTGCCAGTGCTCGGCGAGGCTCGTTGTCAGGATGGCCCTGGCGTGCTCGGGAACGTCTGCATTGTCGAGCTCGATGGTGGTCGTCCTGGTGCAGTCACGGGGGCCTCCCATGTAACACATCGGGTGGCTGCGCTCTTGCAGAGGCAGAACGCGCCTCTGGATCCAGCACGCCACCGGATCATCACTCTTAAGGCCCTCGTTGATGAGAGCCCCGAGCCGCGCCTCAATCTCTATCGCGTTGGCGTCGTTGGAGGGCTTCTCCTTCCAGTTCTTCCCGGTGGGAGCACGGAGGCTCCAAGCGGGAAGATTAATCCGGTCAGCTATCTGTCCTCCTTCCGTGGCGGGGATGTTCTTGACGTAAAGGAACGTCTTCTGCCACATCCGGACGGATTCCAGCCCCTTGATGCGGGGATGGTTGGTTCCCGACCGCTGCACCATCATGGCGCAGCCGGTGTCGGTCGCCCGCGCCACACCCGTGCCTTCCTTCTTCCCGGTGGTCTGCTGGCGGAGGTGGAAGTACCTGAGCCAGGTGTCCGTTGTCGGGTGGATGCCGAGGAAGGCCTCGCACACCACGGCGTGGTAGGCGAGGAAGACGACGGCGTTGGGCGGCAGATGATGCATTTGAAGGCCGAAGTGGTCGAGGAAACGGCGGAGGAAGTCGGAGGCTGGCAGGCCGAAGCCGCGCTCGAAGTGCGCCATGAACATGACGCGCTCACCCTCCTCCGGCGCAGGCACGAGCTCGCCCCTGGATGGCCGGCATTGAACACCAGGAGGAACCCTCCTAGTGTTCACAAGCCAGGCGCAATCCTCGGCGGTGACGATTGAACCGGCCCAGCCAGCGCGAGCGGCCATGGCAGAGTGTGTGCGGATGGTGGAAAACGGGAAGGATTTGGTCGAGTGGATTGAGTTCGCGGCGGCGCAAGAGATTGCGCGGAGGCGGAGAAGAACAGAGAAAAGGGAAACTACGGAGGAGGAAGAAGGGGAAGTTACCGATGGGGGTATTTATACCCTCGTCTCAGGCTACCGTTACCATCGGGGTAGTGGGATCAATCGTGGCCATGATTGCCGTGTGGTGGGGCCTGTGGCCGGATAGAAACGCACGCAAGCGCGGAACGCGCGCGTAACGGCCACAGTGGATCCCACGAATAGATCGTGGCCTATAATTACGCTTGATGGGACATAACGAGCTAGTGGGCCCGCCCCGTGAAAACTGGGCGCGTGGCACGTCGTGTCGTGGTAGCGAAACGACGGGGGCCTGGATGTCTGACGCGTGTCCAGTTGCGGCGCGGAGGGCTGGATCATGCTCTGCGCCGCAAGGGCTCAATTCAAGAAAATTCTCTAAGTCCTTTTACTCGGGCGCAGAGTAGAAGGCTGGTACTACTCGGGAGAGAGGAAACTCAAGGTACTTGTCAGAATACCACTCGGAGGTCTGTTACTCGGCATCTTGAGGTTCAAGGGTTGTGAGGCAAAGGTTGGTTTTAAGCTGGCAGAGCCTAGTGAACGAGTTCGCAAGACTCAACCAGCTTCGGGGACTGCTGTCGGGGGGTTACCCCCGAGTAGGGTAAAGGCAAGTGGTAAAGGCGTCTTACAGAAGAGAGGTTTGGTCGAGTAGCCGACTACCCGGTACTCGCTACCCGGTCGACTGCTACTCGGTCTCACCTCAAGATGACCAGAAGGAAGAATCATTCAAGTTCTCTACGTTCGAGTAGAGGAGTTGGCCCGAGTACAATTGGCGGGAACAATTGGCGGGAACCTACTCGGGCCAGAAAGTCAAAGGAGCCGTTCTGACACAGGATCCCGCGTATCCTGGGTCCGTACTTGGCACTATTCGAACTACTGTTCATCTGGGACCGGCCTGCCTGACAGTGACAGCATGGAAGCAGGCCGTGGCAGGATAAGGGGGGCCTACTCTGTGCTTAGGTACAGTGATACCAGTCTGTCCCCTTGTTTTGCCCAACGACTTTCCAGATGCAGCCAAGGTTAGGAACCAAAGCTGTCAGCGGGAACCCGGAAGAAGGACGATGTGCACACTATGTCGACACTTGTCCATGTTT
The DNA here is from genome assembly GCA_028641055.1 of Alopecurus myosuroides. NCBI lineage: Eukaryota > Viridiplantae > Streptophyta > Magnoliopsida > Poales > Poaceae > Alopecurus > Alopecurus myosuroides. The sequence continues at coordinate 422,656,736 of CM054059.1, forward strand.
GGACGTATCCGGCTGGGCACCATGTATATAAGGTGCCCCGCCGCCTCCTGCGTGAGGCAATCGCATACTGGGAACCCTAGTTCTTGACCTAGTTCATCATCTAGAGGAGAGTGGCTACTCGGTAGCTAGAACCTTGTACTGTGGCTACTCGGAGAGATACCTAAATACACAAGGAAAGGCAGGAGTAGGGGTTTTACCTCCTCACGAGGGCCCTGAACCTGGGTAGATCGTGTTGTCTGCAGTGTTACTTCGTACCTCACGCGGCTACTCGTCGCGTGATCCCTCCCCGAGCACCTCCAGCGTCCTTCGTCCCCACATCTTTAGCCATCCCATGGCATCTGCCGTGACACCACCACGACAAGATGAGATCCTGTCGCGGGATAATCACGGCAGACGTTACCAGGGGTAACTTACTTTGGGGCAAATCGACTCTGGTGTTTGGGAGAGGGTTTAGCTCAGGGGAAATCATGCTATCAATCGATCTGGTAGCTCTAGCAATAATGTCGCCGATTCTCCGATCTAGGGTTTATTACTATCAGCTCTCGTATTACAAGGTACTCGAATATCTGGTGAAGCTCTGTGTGTCTAACCCTAGGAGCCGGTTTATATGTTACCCGGCTCCCTGGCTTCCTATACAAGATACACCCGGAATCCTACCCGGAAACCGCACACAACACTAAGTTTCCTAATCTTAACCCCTAAGGTACGAGTTACAAGGCCCACGTTCCTTCTTGGGCCTTCCAGAAACTCCTCCTCCTTGAGCCGGGTCTTGTGCGACTCCCTTTGGGCCGGGTTTCACCTTGGTATGAGCCTACCGGGTTATCATCCCCTCATCAGTAGTCCCCAGAATAGCTTGTGCTTCTCGGGATCAACCATGAAGCGCACGCTATTCCCTGCAAAACAATAAACATACAAATTCATAATATACCGGGTTAGAATGCTTGGATAACAGCTAGGCCTGCTCTTTGGGCGGTCCGTATAGTAACCCGGCTACTTCCGAGTCAGGACACTATCTCCCGGGTCAACACTCCAAGGGGACGTAGGAAGACTCGGCACTCACATCACTACTGGTTAATCCGAATAACACGCTCGCAATCAATCACGATCTTGATCCGGATATCCCGCAACGGTTATTTTGATATTTATCCCTAAATATCCGGGCCGGACCACCTTTCTCCAAAAATTTCGCGCTTGCCGCCCAAACCTAGGGTTTTCCCCCCCGCACCTATAAATAGGTCTCCAGGGGTCAACCCTAGATCTACCGGCTCATCTCCCCCCTTCTCCTTTCTCTCTTCACTCCATTCCTGCGCCCGCGAGCCCTAACTCGAGCTCGCGCCTGCGGAACCACGCCGCCACCCGCAAGGTCACCGGAGCTGCGCCGCCGCCGCCAGGTCGCCACCGCCCGCGCCCGCAACGCCGCCGTCAACCGCCGCAACGCCCCCGAGCAAACTCCCAACCGGGCCACCGGAGATCCCGAAACACCGCCACCGTCGAGCTAGCCTCCGCCGCCGCGCGTCTCCTTCGATCCTCCGGTAATTTCCGTTATCCTTTAGATCTAGGTCCCTTTTTTCCTTTGATTTCGCGTGTGTATTTTGGGATCCAATCTCATCTCCTAGCCTCTCATTATCCCCTCACTAATCTGGCACAACCTCATAATCTCTAAGTTCATGTTTCCCCACAGCCCGCACTTGGTTAATTTCATGTCTATGCCTACTAGCACGCTTTCGTCACTTGCAATCGCATGTTTTTCCTCTACATGTTCTTGGTTAGATTTATTTGCCAAGTTTCGCAAGTACCTTAGACATTTTGCCCTTTCTTCCTCTCATTGTATCGAATAGCTGCAGTTTCCGGGTCTCTCGATATTCACACTTTGCACTTTGTTTCCTTTTAGATCTACACATATGGCTCCTAAGCCCAGCGCCAAGTCAAAGGGCAAAAACCCGGCCGGCAAGCAAAAGCCGGGTCAGTCGATTTCCGCCAACTGGGCGAAGTCGACTGTCACGAAGGCTAAGCTTGATGAGCTGACTGAGTCGGGTGTTCTACCCGCCCGGGAGGAGATCCACTGGAGGATACCCGGCGAGGAGACCCTGCCATCACCCGGCCTAGATGAGGTGGTGGTTTTTGTCGAGCATGTGATCCGGGGTTTCCGCCCCCCGGGTCACCCTTTCTTCCGGGAGCTCCTGGACCACTACAAGCTCCGGGTAGTCGATATCGGCCCCAACTCCATGCTCAATATCTGTCATTTCATAGTCTTGTGTGAAGCCTACTTGTGCGTCCCTCCCAACCTTGCTCTATTCCTCGAACTCTTCCAATGTAAGCCATGCAAAGAGAGTGGCGATGGAGCCCTCCTAGTTTGCGGAGGAGTATCCATCCAGAGGCGGAAAAACTCCCTGATGTCGACTCTGAGCCTCCATTCACACGTCAAACACTGGCAAAAAACCTACTTTTACTGCCAAGATACCTCTTTACCCGGCGAGAAGCCATTGCCGCGTTTCTCCACTGATACCCTCACTTTGTCCGATAACCTCAACTCCTTTGCCTCCGAGGCCAAGAGGCAATCTATCCAGCCTCTCCTTCATAAACTTGCTGTGCTCTCCGCCTAAGGTCTCCTTGGGCTCAACCTGATAAAAACTTGGGTAAGCTGCCGGATTCATCCCAACAGCACCCGGCCGAAGCTCATGTGCCACTACTCCGGGCACCTCACCGGTTCTCTCCGATACTTGGAGAAAAATTTCCCGGCTGGTGACATGAACAAGATCATGAAGACTTTCCTAGCCGAGAAACTTGACGCGATCAAGAATATAGCCGGGCTTAACCCCTTCACTCGCTCTAACCCAGCTCCTCCAGCAAGAACCGGTTTTACTCTCTTTATCCGATTGATATCTCTTATGCATGTATACTAATCTTTGGCTCTACTTTGCTCACACAGGAAGATGATGCGTTCTGGAAGATAGTCACCCCTCCCCCTCAGAAAACTCGGAGGAGGACGAGGAGCCGGCTGATAGTGATGAAGGTAAATCCGAGTCTTGTATTTAAACTTATCTCAATAACTTGTTGGACCAAATCTTTCCCCTTTCCGGCAATGCTCCTTATTTGCCAGAGCTAGAGGACAAAGAAGACACTAAGTCGGACGAGAGTGAAGCTGAGCCGGAGGTGGAGATTGGGACGAAGAGGAAGACCCGGGGAGTTGTCTTCAAGGTGCCCTATTCCTCCATTGCCTCCAAACCATACTCGTACGCTAATATGTGCGAACTTAACCAACGCTTAACAGATTCATCATACTTGAAAGAACCTGCCCCGACCAAACATAGGGTAACCCGGAACTCTCCGGGTGACGATCCTCTTCACCCGGGCATCCCTTCATCACCCGCTCGCCGAGCCGGTACTTCCCAAACTCATACATCCTATATACCTCGAAAATTTCCATCTCCAAACCATCCCTTAGCCGGCCAACTCCAGGTCTCACTCTCTGACTCTTTATCAGCATCCTCTGGGTCTAGCAACAATCTCCCACCGGATTTCGTCGTGAATACCGGGTAAGTCACTTTCCTTGCTAATCAATATACTATTATTATCCACGTCTTTCGTTTGTCATCTGCTAACTGCTTCTTTTTCTTTCTCAGAGCCAAGGTCACAGTCAGTGACCCTGAAGATATGGACGTAGACAATCCGGCTATGGAAGACCCGGAGGTTGTTGTGCAGCCCGCAGCTGGCGGCGCAGAAGAAGAACAGGAAGATTTGCTGAAAGACCCGGTTGAGCAGGAAGCCGAGTTTCCTCTGCCGGGAGATGAGGACATCGAGTTCCTGGGATCACGGAGGGGTGACCCCACTCCTAACACCCAGGCAACCGGGATCAACTCCCCCAAGCAGGAAAGGACCCCACCTCCGGGTAACCAGAACCCCAGCTCCTCCAGGCTGAAACTCGACGATCTTGACTTTGAAGGGAAGTTAACTGAGCTCTTCTCTCTGAAGACCACTGAAAGGGATATCCTTGAATCCCTAGCAGCCGAGCACCAGGTAACTTAACCAATATTGCTTATGTATTCATCCAGTCCCCAAGTTCCGAGTTAACTATATCAAGTTTACTCGGTACTTCCATAGCTGTATAACCTTTCATACCCGGTTTTACCCTGCATCCGATTGACTTTTCCTTGTCTACTTCCGCAGGTGCACGTGACCCGGACTAAGGAGGTGTTGGAAAAAACCAATGAGCTCCTCTAGGCCGAGACCAATCTGCGGGAAGGGCTGGAAGCCGAGGTGGAGGATCTTGCCAAGGATGTCAAGAAATACAAGAAACGATCCCAAAATGCTGAGGGCGCACTGAAGAGAATTACGACCCAGATTGCCGACACTTACCGCTCTCTGCTTGGTAAGAGATCGTAACTTTACCGAATATAACCCGGACTTCTCGTTCTGCATGGTTTATAACCCGGATCTCATTGCTTTAATTTTTCTGGTATACTGTAGCTCCGGTTGAGGAGGCTATGGATGAAGATGATGTTGAGAAACTAAAGACGCTGAAGGCCGTGGTCCGGCAATTCTCTGTGGGTACCAAATGGACCCTGGAGGCTTTGAAGTGGCCTGGGGCTTGTGGTGGCGCGGACAAGATGCTCGAGGCGTGCTCAACTATCCCCGCATGGATTGAGCACTGGAAACGCTCAGCATGCCGAGCGGGGGTAACCCGCGGCCTTGCCTTGGCCAAAGCTTATTTTCCTAAGCTTGAGCCGGCAACGCTCGTGGGCGGGTTCCCCGAGTTTAACAACGACGGCTCAAGGTTCACTGGCAAGGACTATAAGTTTATCTATACTCAGGTGCGTCATTCGGCAAGCTTTGTCGGGGGGTTACCCCCGAGTAGGGTAAAGACTAGTGGTAAAAGCAACTATCAGAAGAGAGGTTTGGTCGAGTAGCCGCCTACCCGGTACTTCTACCCGGTTGACTGCTACTCGGTCTCACCTCAAGATGACCAGAAGAAAGAATCAATCAAGTTCTGTCTATTCGAGTAGAAGAGTTGGCCCGAGTGAAATTGGCGGGAACCTACTCGGGCCAGAAAGTCAAAGGAGCCGTTCTGACACAGGATCCCGCGTATCCTGGGTCCGTACTTGGCAGTATTCGAACTGCTGTTCATCTGGGACCGGCCTGCCTGACAGTGACAGCATGGAAGCAGGCCGTCGCAGGATAAGGGGGCCCTACTCTGTGTTTGGCACAGTGATACCAGTCTGTCCCCTTGTTTTGCCCAACGACTTTCCGTATGCAGCCAAGATTAGGAACCAAAGCTGTCAGCGGGAACTCGGAAGAAGGACGATGTGCACACTATGTCGACACTTGTCCATGTTTGGACGTATCCGGCTGGGCACCGGGTATATAAGGTGCCCCGCCGCCTCCTGCGTGAGGGATCGCATGCTAGAACACCTTGTGACCTAATTCTTGACCTAGTTCATCACGTAGAGAGGAGAGTGGCTACTCGGTAGCAAGAACATTGTACTGTGGCTACTCGGTGAGACACCAGAATACATAGAGAAAGGCAGGAGTAGGGGTTTTACCTCCACACGAGGGCCCTGAACCTGGGTAGATCGTGTTGTTTGCAGTGTTTACTTCGTACCTCACGCGGCTACTCGTCGCGTGATCCCTCCCCGAGCACCTCCAGCGTCCTTCGTCCCCACATCTTTAGCCATCCCATGGCATCTGCCGTGACACCACCACGACAGTTGGCGCCCACCGTGGGGCAACCAGCGGCGCTGGCTGGAGTTTCTGTTCGGACGGGATCTTCTTCAGCGGAGCGCGTGGTCTGTGGCCTTGTCCACAGATTCGGCTCCTTCGATTTCGTCACCGACAACGCCGGCGATTTCAGCGGCAGGGCCATGCCGGAGGGCGGCTCGGTGATCTCCTTCGGCTCTCACCTCGTCTACGTCGCCACCGTCGCCAACCGCGCGTACCCTGAGCTGGTGCATGACGCGGAGGATCCTCCCACGGTGATCGCTGCTCGCGGAAGGCCCGCGTGCCGTTCTGCGAACTGCGCTGAGGTGATGGTGACTGGCTTGGCGGCAAATGCTCGCGCAGCCGCTACTGGCGCTGCGGCCGTCGTCGAGGATCTTGCTGCACCGGGTGCTGGTGGCAGGACTCACCGGCCCTACGAGAAGGAGTGCAACTTGCCGCCTTCCACTTCTACGCCTGTTCCCGCGTCGGCTGGGCGACTTGGCATGCCGACTCCCACCGACATCGAGCTTCTAGCCATGAGGGAGCAGCTCGAGCGGCAACGCCTGGAGCTGCTTGCCGAGCAGGCGGAGTTGGATAAGGTGAGGTTGGAGTTGAGTCTAGATCAGCTCGAGTACAACAAGGCTCACGGCTTCACGCCAGTCGCTAGGAGGGCTAGCAGAGTAGGCGCCACTCGGCGCAACCTTGGTGCCGAGATGGCGACAGTTGTAGAGGTTCCTGCTCAGTCCGCCACCGCAAACACTTCCACCAGGCCCAGATATAGCACACCCGCCAAGACACTTAGAGCTGCAGAGGCTGTAGCTGCCGAGTTGCCTCGTCTTGATGGCGACGCGCGCGTTAGGCAGCAGGAAAGGCTCAACGAGTTGGTGTTGGAGGCTGCTAGGCAGAATGAGGAGTTCCGGAAGGCCAACCCGGGTGCTGGGGCTTCGCAGGTGGTGCACTCGCACGCGGCTAGATCTAACGATCAGGCCTCGTCTCCGCATCCCAGCCGCGAGAAGAGCCGCAGCGGTCGTTCGGCCAGAGATAGGCAAATGCAGGTGTATGACCCGGCTGCTACCGCGAGACAGCTTGCTGTGCCGCAGCAGCCCGGGCAGGAACACAACGCTGCAAGAGCAGGCTCTCAAGCCCATCAAGCTCAAAGCCAGGCCCGAGATGGAGCGCGCCCAGGTCCTTCTCGGCAACCCGCTGCTCAGCCTACTCGGCAGAGGCAGCAGCCGCGAGCAGTGGCGCTAATCGCCAACCCGGTGGAGCAACCTGCAGCTGTGCAGGTGGACAGATATGATGATGGCTACTCGGCCATGGAGATGGCTGGCTATGATGTCCATGATCGTGTTGGCGAGCGCATGCTGGCGCCTGGAGATGCGAGGCATCAGCTGGACCGGATCAGCTTGTCGGCGCGGCTGGAGAACACGGGTCCTCCTGGCCCCGAGTGCTTTGGCCCGCGCATCATGAACGAGCCATCCGTGAAGAACTTCCAGCTCGCGAGGGGCACCAAGAGCTACAACGGCAGCACCAAGCCGGAAGATTGGCTCAATGACTATGTCACCGCGGTCCATATCGCGAACGGCAACAGGAGATGGGCGGTGCGCTATGTCCCGCAGATGCTAGAGGGTCCAGCTCGCACTTGGCTCAACAACTTGCCCAAGAACAGCATCAACTGCTGGCTGGACTTCTCGGATGCCTTCATCAGCAACTTCACGAGCACATACAAGAGGCCGAATAGGCCACAGCAGCTATCCGCTTGCAGGCAGCGAGAAGACGAGACAGACCGCGAGTATCTTACTCGGTGGAGTACATTGAGGAACACCTGTGAGGGTGTGAATGAAGCCCAGGCCATCACATGGTTTGCGCAGGGATGCAGGCATGGCAGCATGTTGTGGCAGAGATTGCAGAGGGAGATGCCGAACACTCTGGCGGAGACCATCAAGATTGCGGATCAGTACGCACTTGGTGATCCTACTCAGCCCCTGATGGATTCCTCTGAGCCGAGAAGAAACTTCAGCAACAGCAAGCGCAACGAGTTCCGCAACAAGCGCCGAGTAGATACTCGGTATGATCCTGAAGAGGTGAATGCAGTGACTGTTGGAGCTGGTGGCAGCCAAAGGCAGAAACCTGCTGGAGCCTACGGGCAGAACCAGAACCAGGGCCAAGGCAACAAGAAGCCATTTCGCACCTCTCAGTCGGGTAGCGGAAACTCCGAGCAGCCGAAGAAGTTTGTCTTTGACGACATGAAGGATGGCCCATGCAGTTTTCACACTCACCACCCCTCGAGGCCTGCTAACCACACTACTCGGCAGTGCGAGTGGTGGGATGTGATCAAGAGTGATGGCTTACCTCCTCCTCCTCCTCTGCCAGCGGCCAACGCCAATGTGCAGCCTACTCGTGCACCCGCAGCTCGGCCGCCAGTGTACCCGAGAAGAGAGAATGTGAACCAAGTGGCTTTAGGAGCCAACCGTAACTTCAACAATGAGAGCTACCGCAACAACAACAACTACAACCGCAACAACAACAACAGAGGCAACAACAACTACCAGGGCAACAACAACAACAACGGCAACAATGGGGGCGGAGGCTCCAACCAGTACCAAGAGCACCATGAGAGCTACATGATTTTCACCTCTGAGCTAGTCGACAAGCAATCGCAGCACAGGCGAGCCATGGAGGTCAATGCAGTGATTCCTGCTGTCCCTCACTACATGTATTGGTGTGACCAGGAGATCAGGTGGTCCCGAGTAGATCATCCCAAGGTGATGCCCAATCCGGGTAGCTATGCCTTGGTGTTGGATCCTACTTTCCTGGGTCCCGAGAAGAATGTGAGGTTCAGCAAGGTGCTAATCGACAACGGCAGCAGCATCAACATCGTGTACAAGGACACACTCGAGAAGCTTGGCCTGGCCGAGAACATGATGATGCCTAGCAAGACCACTTTCCATGGCATTGTGCCCGGCATCTCGTGCAACCCGATTGGCCGAGTATGGATAGATGTGCTCTTCGGCACCAGGGATAACTGCCGCACAGAGCGCCTGCAGTTCGAGGTGGTTGATCATCAGAGTCCTTACCATGCTCTACTCGGCAGGCCTGCTCTGAGCAAGTTCATGGCCTCTACCCATGTTGCATATCTGAAGATGAAGATCCCTGGTCCCAACGGCATAATTACTATCTCTGGTGATTACAAGAAGTCCATGGAGTGTGCCTCTGCTGGTTCCCAGTTGGCGGAGTCGATGGTGATTGCTGCCGAGAAGAAGAAGATGTATGAGGTGGTGGCTATCGCGCAATCCGCGCAAGCTGGCGCGCAAGGCGTGCCGAGTACCCAACATGGGACCGCTTTCCAGGCATCCCAGGAGACCAAGAAGGTCCAGGTCGACCCCGAGTTCCCCGACCGCGTAGCCATCATCGGCTCCGGGTTGGCGGAGAAATAGGAAAGCGAGCTCATCCACTTCCTCCGTGAGAATCGGGATGTATTCGCCGGGTCCAATGAAGATCTACCAGGAGTCCCGAGGGAGTTGGTTGAGCACTCTTTACATGTGCGTCCTGACGCCAAGCCAGTGAAGCAGGCTATGCGCCGCTTCGGAGATGAGAGAAGGAAGGCCATTGGTGACCAGATCACCAAGTTGCTGATAAGCAATTTCATCAAGGAGGTGCTGCATCCGGATTGGCTAGCCAACCCGGTCATGGTCGAGAAGAAGAAGGAGGATCCCAAGGTCGCCACTGCATGGCGCATGTGTGTCGACTACACCGACCTGAACAAGGCATGCCCCAAGGATCCCTTCCCGCTACCTCGCATCGATCAGGTGATCGATTCCACTGCTGGTTGTGAACTGTTGTCTTTCATAGATGCCTACTCTGGTTTCCACCAGATTGCACTCAACCCTGCTGATCAAATAAAGACTGCTTTCATTACCCCGTACGGGGCTTATTGCTATCGTGTCATGTCTTTTGGCTTGAGGAATGCGGGTGCAACCTATCAGAGATGCATGCAGAAATGCTTGCACGACCAGCTCGGCAAGAATGTGCAGGTGTACGTAGATGACATTGTCATCAAAACGAATAAAACACGTACTCTGCTTGCCGACCTGGAGGAAACCTTTGCTAACCTACGCAAGTACAAAATGAAGCTGAATCCGAGTAAATGCACCTTTGGTGTCCCGGCTGGCAAGCTACTCGGCTTCCTGGTGTCTAGTCGGGGCATTGAGGCCAATCCTTCAAAGATAAAAGCTATTGAGAGCATGTCTTTGCCGAGATCCTTAAAAGATGTGCAGAAATTCACTGGTTGCTTAGCATCTCTGAGCCGTTTTCTGGGCCGAATGGGCGAGAAGGCCCTGCCTCTGTACCAATTGATGAAGAAAAGTGATAAGTTTGTCTGGACTCCGCAAGCGGATGTGGCATTCAATGAGCTGAAAGCAATGCTGGCTAGTGCTCCCATCTTGGCTAGTCCGCTACCCAAGGAGCCAATGCTGCTGTACATTGCTGCGACTAACCGAGTAGTCAGTGTGGTGATTGTGGTGGAACGAGAAGAAGAAGGCAAGAGTGTGCAGCGCCCAGTGTACTATCTTAGTGAAGTGATGTCCAGCTCCAAGCAAAACTACCCGCACTACCAGAAGATGACCTACGGCGTGTACTTGGGCGCCAAGAAGCTAAAGCATTATTTCCAAGAGCATCCTATCACGGTTGTGAGCTCTGCTCCCATCTCGGACATCATGGGCAACAAGGAGGCGAGTGGCAGAGTAGCCAAGTGGGCAATCGAGCTGGCCGCGTATGCACCCGCGTACGCGAGAAGAGAAGCCATCAAGTCTCAGATTCTGGCGGAATTCCTGGTGGACTGGGCCGAGGTGCAGTATGAACCTCCTGCTCCAGTTTGTAACTACAGGAAGATGCACTTTGATGGCTCGAAGGTGAAGGAAGGCCTTGGTGCTGGCGTAGTGCTTACGTCACCCAAGCGAGATCAACTCAAGTATGTGCTGCAGATCCACTTCAAGGCGTCCAACAATGTAGCAGAGTATGAAGCAGTGGTGCATGGCTTGCGAGTAGCCAAGGAGGTTGGCGTGCAGCGCATTATATGCTATGGCGATTCAGATCTGGTGGTGCAGCAAGTCTCTGGCACTTGGGATGCTCTAGATGCCAACATGGCATCATATCGCTTCCTGGTGCAGTCAATGACTGGGTTCTTCGAAGGCTGCGAGTTCCAGCACATCCACCGAGCAGAGAATGAAGCAGCAGATGAGTTATCCAAGTTGGGATCTTCTCGGCAATCCATCCCGGCTGGAGTCACCTTGGAGCACTTGAGGAAGCCATCCATCAAGCCTTCTCCCAACTCGGAGTCCATATTTGTTCCTTCTCTGCCAAGTGAGGAATCTGATCCCATGGAGATTGACTGGGAGAGTGCTACAGGAAACCCGGGGACTGCCGTCCTCTACTCGGGGACTGCCACTCCATACTCGGGGACTGCCACTCCATACTCGGGGACTGCCACTCCTTACCCGGGGACTGCCACTCCCTACCCGGGGACTGCTGTCCTTAACCCGGGGACTGTCGCATTCATTGAGGAAGTCCTTGCTAATCGGTCTGGGCTTCAGAGAAGTGCTCCCATCCCTAAAGAGCAACCAGAGGTACCCGTCCCAATGGAAGTGGACGAACCAGTGTTTCCCACACGGGAGACACCGAGTTGGGCCATGCCCATATTATCCTTTCTGAGGGACGGTACTCTGCCAGAAGATGAGGTGGCTGCAAGACAGATTCAGAGAAGATCCAAGGGCTACACCATAGTCCGAGATGTGCTGCACAAGAGAAGTGCCACTGGCGTGCTGCAACGTTGTGTGGACCCAGCAGAAGGAGAAGAAATCCTGGTAGAGATACACCAAGGAGAATGCGGGCACCATGCCTCTTCTCGGGCATTGGTCCAGAAACCTTTTCGGCATGGCTTCTACTGGCTCACAGCTTTGCAGCAAGCTGAAGATATCGTGAGGAAGTGCAATGGCTGCCAGATGTTCGCGAGTAAGATTCACATGCCTCCTTCCGAGCTGAAAACAATTCCTATCACTTGGCCATTTGCTGTTTGGTGTTTGGACATGGTCGGGCCCTTCCAGCCGGCTAGAGGCAACATGACTCACATCCTGGTCATGGTGGACAAGTTCACCAAGTGGATCGAGGTGAAGCCTATTCGGAGGTGCGATGGGGCCACAGCTGTGAAATTCGTGAAGGATGTGATCCTGAGATATGGCTACCCGCACAGCATCATCACCGACAACGGCACAAATTTTGCTGAGGGAGCAATGGTGCGATTCTGCAGAGATAAGCATATCCGACTAGACGTTGCGTCAGTCGCGCATCCCGCTTCCAATGGGCAAGTCGAAAGAGCAAACGGCATGGTACTGGCAGGCATAAAGCCAAGGCTGATGGAGCCACTACTGAAAACACCTGGGTGTTGGTTAGACGAGTTGCCAGCGGTGTTGTGGAGTCTAAGGACTACCCCTAACCGGTCAACCGGATACACGCCATTCTTCTTGGTATACGGGGCTGAGGCCGTGTTGCCAATAGACCTAGAGCATGATTCCCCCCGAGTAACCCTCTACACTGAGGTGGAGGCGAGAGAAGCTCGAGAAGACAACGTTGACCTGCTTGAAGAAGCAAGAGAGCTGACTCTGTCACGTTCGGCTATCTACCAGCAAAACCTGCGGCGCTATCATAGCCGAAAGGTGAACCCAAGGGTTTTCCGAGAAGGAGACATGGTCCTTAGGCTGGTGCAGCACACAGCCGGGATGCACAAGTTGTCTCCTCCATGGGAAGGGCCTTTCATTGTGAGCAAAGCGCTGCACAACGATGCTTACTATCTTATAGATGCGCGCCCGCCACAGGCGAACAGGGCAGATAAGGCTGGAGAGGAAACCAAGCGCCCTTGGAATGTAGCTCTACTCCGTCGTTTTCATTCGTGAGCAAAGATGTGTATGTACCCTCTTATCCGAGTTGAAATTCTACTCTGCAATCTGAAATTGATCTCGGGGACTGCCCTCGTCCAAAATTGCTCCAAGTGTTTCTATTCGGCTTTACCTTTTGCCTATTCGGTTGCTCTACTTCAAAATTCAAAGGTACATTGAGTACTGTGTTTAAACCTACATGCCAACTCTTCGACTTTGCTGCTGTCCGAAACCCGGCTTCATGGCAAGCAAGAGAACAAGCAAAAGGTCCATGAGCACAAGAAAATTTACTAAGGAAAAGAAGAGTGGAGGAACCGAATAGGGTGCTTTTATTACTGTTCTGTGTCTCGTCTTTTCGGCTAAGTGGTGGGCTGCGTTACTATGATTGTTTCTAAGTGGCTAAGTATTTGCAGCTCTACTCTTTAACTCTTGTGACTCGAATACCAAAAAAGCAACAAGTTGCGGGTAGAGCTGAGACGAAAAGGGAGAGTGAATAAGAAATGCAACTCGGGGACTCGTATACTAACGCAGCTCGGCATCCAGCCCAGGTTGAACAAATTGATTAAGTTGAAAATAACAAGTGGGAATAAAAATGAGTAGCAACGGAATAAAATAGTCTGATACATTTGCTCCCGGCATCCCGGGGATCTGATAAGTGTTTGAGTAAAAAGTTTGCAGGATAAAATCATGTTGAGGAAGCGGCGTTCTCGGTGCTCGCCTTGGTTGCTTCGTCTTCCTCAGTGGCCTTGGTAGTGTCCGCTTCTGTGCTGGCATCAACAGTCCTCGCTTGCTCGGCGTCAGGCTCGGTGGTGAGCTGCTCAGAAGTCGCAGTGGCCACCGAGATGGGCGTTGTCGCGGAGGCGGAGCCGGTCTCGGGGGCGCGGAGGTTGACGGTGTCGTCAAGGGCGGCCCCTGACGAGGTGCCGAACTCGAGGGCGGCTGTGTCGATCTCCTCGACCTCTTCATCGCTACTCGCGACGACCGCGGCTTTCCCTTTGCCCCTGGGTGAATCGAAGAAGCCCAACTCGGGATCTGATTCTTTGTCCTCCTCCTCGTCCTCCTCCACCTCGGTGTCGGGTTCAGTGAGGCCATCGATTAAGGTTGCCGTGTCATCACACTCCGCAACCTTATGCGCAATCAGCTGGCGCATGGTCACGCAGCTGGGATCCATCTCCCACTTGGAATTGGCACGCTTCCCGCGGATGACCTGCATGTTCAAGTTCTCATACCAGGAGGCGACGCAGAGCAGCATCAGATCAGCACCCGCCCGAGCTCCCGAGGCACGCCACTTCTTCAATTCGGCCTTCACATTCCGCAGCTTCAGAGCAAGGCCACAAATAGTTGTTGGCGCAGGGTCCTGAGGCCAGAAGAGCTTGTGGAGCTGGAAGGTGGTGCGCACCAGGTCAGTACCCACGCCGGCTAGGCGTTCGAACTGCCCTCGCATCACCAGCATGCTATCCTCGATCTCGGCTCTGGTGTCTGCAGCCTCGCCCTTTTCAATACGAGCTGCTTGGGCCTTGGCCAAAGCAGGCGCGCAAGAGGACACGATGTCAGGGAAGATTTCTGCAAGAAGCAAGTGAGAAATTCAGTAACAGAATTAGAGAGGAGGTAGGACCGAGAAGAAGAGATGCAGAGAGAAGAAAACTTACGATTCAACTCGTGGCGCAGCCCCTGCAGCTGGTTCTTCCATGCCTCTTCATTGGATACATGCTTCTCCTGGAGCAAACGGAGCCCCTCCAGCTGAGTAAAGAGCCCAGCATTGGCTTTTGTCAGCACCTCGCACTCCTGTTTGAGGGCATTCACCTTGGCATTGGCTGTTGTCTCGGCCTTTGCCTTCTCGGCAATGACTCTGTCCCTCTCGGCACCAAGGCTGATAGCATCCTGGAGTGCCTTCTGCAGCTGGAGTTGAAGCTTCTCCATCTCGGTAGCATGCTCACTCTGCAGAGCAGCTGATTGGCTTGCCAGTTGCACCTGCACCTCGGCAGGCTTGAGGCAATCCTGATGTTCTACAACGAACTTCTTATGATCTTCTGAAAAGAGCAAAGCACGGTTAGCAGAGAAGCGAAAGAGAGAAACAGACACAAGGGCGAACCGAGTAGACAGTGGTTTACCTTCAAGCTTCTTGATGGTGGCCTCGCCATTCTCAACAAAGGCACGGCAGTTCGCGTGCTCGTCAACCAGGGCTTTCAGTTTCCCTGCAGAGTAGAAATGGTTAACGCAAAAAAGCAGAAGCGGGCGTAAACAAAAAACGCAAGAACCGCGTAGCTAGAAGCGTACCTTCGACCTCAGACAGCCTCATGGTGCTGTTCATTACTTCCTTGTCGGCTTCCTCGGCGCTCACTTTCTCTTTCTCCAAGGCAGCAATGCGCCTCTTGGCAATGGCATGATTCCATAGAAGTTGACGGTGCAAGTTGGTCCGTTTCAGTACACTATTCTGAGAAGCAAAAGAAACAAGAGTCAGGCAAAGTATTTGAGATTCAACCCGAGAAGGCGGCTACTCGGGAGAGTGTCCGTCTACTCGGCCAGAATCTCGGGGACTGGGTGATGGATAAGGAAAAGAGAGACGAGTAGAAAAGAAGAAAAGATGCAACTCGGAAAGGATAAGTCAAGGCTTACCGCGTAAGACTGCTCGAGATCTTCTGCGTTCTTGCGGTGCACGAACATCTTGGCAGCAAGTGTAGCAGAGGTGGTCGAGACGGTCATGGGTTTGCAACCCAAGTCCACCTTGTTCCAATCCTGGCGCATATGGTCGATGTCGCCCAAATCGATGCCGTTCCAGTTGGGGTTGCCGAGAACCTTGCTGTCCCACTTGGCGTCGATGAAGCCAATCAGGTCGAGTACTTGCTCGAGGCTCTGGGACGTTATCGCCTGGTCTTGAGCTCCCCGAGAAGCAATGGAGACGGATCTGTCTTGATTGGGGGCCGGGGGCCTGGAGTCCACCGCCACGGCTTTCCTCCCTTTCTGAAGAGCAAGAGTCCGGTCTGTGGGGGAGAAGCCGACCTGGTGCTGTTGGCTGACCTTCACCATATAATCAGGGTAGAGGGGCTGATCAGCTATAGTAGCGGCGGCAGGAATCGCACTGGGATTGCGGATAACCAGCTGCCTGGACTGGCCAGCTGATGTCGGCGGGGGCATGTCGGCAGCTCTCTTCTTTGCTTTCTCCTTCTGAGCAGTTGGCTTCTCGGAGATCGGCTTCTCGGCCTTCTTTTTCTCGGTGTCTTTCTTCTCAGCCGTCTTCTTCTCAGCTTTCTCCTTCTCGGCTGCCTCCTTCTCGGCAGCATCTTGGGCACTCTTCCTAGTAACCGGCTTGGCTGAAGGGCCGGTTGCAGCTGTGGGTTGTGGCACCAGGGAGGAGTCTGGCTGAGCGCCACCTTGGTCAGTTGGTGGCGCCAGGGGCGCGCTGTCTGATGCGCCATCTGGCTGGGCGCTACTCTGCGCGGCGTCGGGTTGCACGTCGCTCAGAGGGTAACGCCCAGTCGCGTCCTCTACCCGCTGTTCAGCAGCAGGATCAGGCTGGGAGATATCCATTGCTTCCACCCGTGCCTGGGACGCAGGATCTTCTTGCTCAGCACCTCCTGTGGCTGGCTGCTCCTGTTCTGCTCCTGGCCGCTCGACGGCGGCGTCGTGGTGCATCTCTGCATCTTGATCTTGGTTCCCCTCGGCGGTGTCGGCCGGAGGGGAAGGTGGCTTCTCTTGGTGAGCAGCATCCTGCGCCTCCTGCTCGGCGCGGAACTGCGGCTCTGGCTCGGCGTTCTGGGCATCAGTGCCCTCTGTTGATGCATTGGCGGCATTGTTCTCGTCGCCATCGAGATCGATTAGATTATCGACATCGATGGCAGTCTTCTTCTGAGTCTCGGTGGATGCAAGAGCGGCATCCGCGTTCAAGGGGGCTCTGAAGAGGAAATTGGGGTCAAAGATAAGAAAAGGGCAGAGGAAAACAAGAGAAAACAGTGAAGCAAAAGGATTGGGAGTCAACCGAGAAGAACAAAGTAAACTGAAACATGCAACCGAGAAGAAACTTACGCGTTGGTGGAGGGAATCGTTCGTCTTGTTCTCTTCACGACCTTTTTGGTCGTCTTCTCGGATGGTTTCTTCTTTTTGGCGGGGGGCTCTAGGGCGCCGCTGCCGGTCCGCTTGCGGGTAGCAGGTGCGGCAACTGATAGAGGATTGGCCTCAAGGGCTCTCTCGTCCTCATCCTCGTCATCATCCTCAGCATTAGCAGCATCTGTGAAATAGAGAGGAAGAAAAACACTTCAGAAATAGCAGGCAACAGGCTAGTGTTTCTCGCAGAGAGAAAGCGTGAATTCAGTTACCTTCCAACTCGTCATCAGACCAATCGCGGAGAGACGTTTCGGCAGGCTGCTTCTCTGTCGAGGGGGAATGAGGAAGATTGATCTGATCCGCGGTCTCGAGGGAGGCCTGGTCGTCTTCTTCTCGGTCCTCTGACCAATTGCCCTCGAAACGCTCACAACTTTCAGATAGCTGGCGGTCAAGGACCTGAAAGACAGAGAAACATTGCCAATTAGCCGAGTAGCGAGAAGGCATTCTACCCGGATGGGCGTGCAAACACAAAGCACACTGAGCCTAGGGAAATTTGCTAAGAGTCCTACTCGGAAAGGCGTGCAAGGATCAAGCATATTAAGCCTAAGAATTTCTTCTAAGTATGCTACCCGACAAGGCGTGCAAACATCAAGCATACTAAGCCTAAATAATTCTGGTAAGTGCTTTACTCGGTGCAGAATGCAATCGCTAGTCGCAGTAAGAAGAGGAGAATATCTACTCGGATTGCATAAACTGGAAACAGAGACAGGGGAACATACCCGTGGAATCGGCTTCGTGCGGATGAAGGGGGTAAACCCATACTCCCAATCGTCGCGGAGGCCCGTGGTCAGGATGGACCTCGCGTGCTCGGCAACGTCCGCGTTGCTGAGCTCGAACGTGGTCGTTCGAGTGCAATCGCGGGGGCCTCCCAGGTAGCACATTGGATGGCAGCGCTGCTGCAGAGGCAGCACTCGGTTCTTGATCCAGCAGGCGACGGGGTCATCGCTCCTGAGGCCCTCTCCGATTAGCGCAGCAAGCCGCTCCTCCATCTGCACGGCGTTGCGGTCGTTGGAGGGCTTCGTCTTCCAGTTCTGCCCGGACGGAGCTCGGTTGCTCCAGGCGGGCAGGTTGATGCGATCCGTCACTGGTCCCCCCTTCGTGGCGGGGATGTTCTTCACGTAGAGGAAAGATTTCTGCCACATGCGGACGGAATCCAACCCCTTGATGCGAGGGTGGTTGGTTCCCGCCCGCTGCAGCATCATGGCGCTGCCGGTGTCGGTTACCCGACTGCCAGTGGCTGCGCCATCTTTCTTCCCCTTGCTCTGCAGACGAAGATGGAAGTACTTCAGCCATGTCTGTACCGTGGGGCGGACGCCGAGAAAGGCCTCGCACACCACGGTATGATAGGCGAGGAAGACGACCGCATTCGGAGGGAGGTGATGCATCTGGACACCGAAGTGATCCAGGAAAGAGCGGAGAAAATCGGACGCTGGCAGGCCGAATCCTCGCGCGAAGTGCGCAAGGAAGACGACATGCTCGCCCTCCCGCGGGGCCGGAACGAGTTCGCCGTCGGACGGCCGGCACTGAACACCAGGAGGAACCCTCCGGGTGTTCACGAGCCAGGAGCAGTCATCGACGGTAACGTCGGAACCAGCCCAGCCGGCGCGAGCAGCCATGGCGGCAAGCGAGAAGGTAGTGGAAGATTGGGAAGGATTTGGTGGAGAAAACGAATCCGCAGCGGCGCAAAGAGTTGCGCGACGGCGGAGAGCTCAGCGGCGGAGAGGAAACAGAGGAGCGAAAGAGGAAAGTACGGAGGAGGAAGAAGGGGAAGTTACCGGTGGGGGTATTTATACCCTCGCCTCAGATTACCGTTACCATCGGGGTAGTGGGATCGATCGTGGCCATAACACTCGTGTGGTGGGGCCTGTGGCCGGATAGAAACGCACGCAAGCGCGGAACGCGCGTGTAACGGCCACAGTTGATCCCACGACTAGATCGTGGGATATTACTGCGATTGATGGGACATGACGAGCCGGTGGGCCCGCTCCGTGGAAACTGGGCGCGTGGCACGTCGTGTCCTAGGCAGCGAGACGTCGGGGTCGCGGATGCTTGACACGTGTTCAGTTGCGACACGGAAGGCTAGATTGTGCTCTGCGCTGCAGAGACGCCAGAGGAGAAATTCTCTAAGTCTTTTTTACTCGGTCACAGAGTAGAAAGCTGGTGCTATTCGGAAGACAGGAAACTCAAGGTACTTTCTAGAGTACTACTCGGAGATTCTTACTCGGCATCTTTGAGGTTCAAGGGCTATTTTGCAAGAATTGGTTTTAAGCTGGCAGAGCCTAGTGAACGAGTTCGCAAGACTCTACCAGCTTCGGGGACTGCTGTCGGGGGGTTACCCCCGAGTAGGGTAAAGACTAGTGGTAAAAGCAACTATCAGAAGAGACGTTTGGTCGAGTAGCCGCCTAGCCGGTACTTGCTACCCGGTTGACTGCTACTCGGTCTCACCTCAAGATGACCAGAAGAAAGAATCAATCAAGTTCTGTCTATTCGAGTAGAAGAGTTGGCCCGAGTGAAATTGGCAGGAACCTACTCGGGCCAGAAAGTCAAAGGAGCCGTTCTGACACAGGATCCCGCGTATCCTGGGTCCGTACTTGGCAGTATTCGAACTACTGTTCATCTGGGACCGGCCTGCCTGACAGTGATAGCATGGAAGCAGGCCGTCGCAGGATAAGGGGGCCCTACTCTGTGTTTGGCACAGTGATACCAGTCTGTCCCCTTGTTTTGCCCAACGACTTTCCGGATGCAGCCAAGATTAGGAACCAAAGCTGTCAGCGGGAACTCGGAAGAAGGACGATGTGCACACTATGTCGACACTTGTCCATGTTTGGACGTATCCGGCTGGGCACCGGGTATATAAGGTGCCCCGCCGCCTCCTGCGTGAGGGATCGCATGCTAGAACACCTTGTGACCTAATTCTTGACCTAGTTCATCACGTAGAGAGGAGAGTGGCTACTCGGTAGCAAGAACATTGTACTGTGGCTACTCGGTGAGACACCAGAATACATAGAGAAAGGCAGGAGTAGGGGTTTTACCTCCACACGAGGGCCCTGAACCTGGGTAGATCGTGTTGTTTGCAGTGTTTACTTCGTACCTCACGCGGCTACTCGTCGCGTGATCCCTCCCCGAGCACCTCCAGCGTCCTTCGTCCCCACATCTTTAGCCATCCCATGGCATCTGCCGTGACACCACCACGACAAGCTTGATAGCCGATAATCTGGATGTGAGCAAGCTCACCCCGCCCTACAATGCTGATGACAAGCCGGTCCCATCTGATCTCCCCAAGCCCTTCGACATGCTGGCCCGGTGGAAGGAGGAAATTGCCAAGAAGAAAGCTGAAGCCGAGAATGCGCCATCCACATCTACTCCGGCTGTTCCTCCTCCAGCTCGCGCCGATACTGCGTCTAACCCGGACATGGGAGCAGGGAAGACCACCGATGAGCATGTTGAAGACCCGACTGCCAAGGACACTGCTGATGACTCGGCCATGGATGCCGAGTGAAATTTTACTGTTTCTCGCCCCAAAACACTTATTCGGCCAATGGGCATTTATGTAATATGCCTGATACAATTATTCTTTTAATAGTGCGCCTGTGCACTTTTCGATACTATTTCCGTGGTTTGTAATATGTTTGAACTTTAATAGCTTTTGGTGGCCCTTTTGGCCATTCACTTCGATATGATCTTCTCCGAACTTATACTTTTTGCTTCTTTTTTGATATTTTCTCTTTTTCCCCATCCATGAGACTCGGTTTCCGGGTCTCGGGATCTTTGACCAATTGATATTTTTGCTTTTGAAGTCCCCAAGCCCCCAAATCACTAAGAGTCGGGTTATTGGGCTTCAAGCTTGATGGCTAACACCAAATTGCTTTTTTCCAATTCCCAAGTCCCCAAGTCCCCAAGACTCGGTTTTTTGGGTTTCGAGCTCAAATAGCTAAACAGTTTGTTGCTTTTCTCAAATTCCCCAATCCCCAAGACCCAAATTTCCGAGTCTAGGGATTAGTGATTTTTAAGAAAAAGCTACCCGTTCTTGCCAAGGCCCAAAGTATATGTCTTCCCATATAAATTTTCAAGCCATGCTTAATATATTGTGGGTTTCTAGCCGTAACCTTTTACTCCGCATAGCTTGTGGTTTGGATGACCCTTTTGATCCTCTTTGTTGTAAGTCGGCTTTCGCGTGGATATTCAGTGCTACTATAATTGTATAAAAACAGGGTCAGGCAAGTCCCGATGGGCATCATGACTGATTGTTATTACACGTTAGCAAGTCACGCCACATTACTGCGAGTTACATCAAGCTTAAACAAGAGAAATCAAGGAAATTTGGCTCTATTGTCCAGTTATAAGATTGTAACCGTACTTATTACAAGTAAAGGTCCTTACAACTTAATGGCATCGTGGCCGGGTCTTGAGATTATAGCTGTGCTATTCAAGCAATCAGCCCCCAAGGCCTATGTATGCAATTTATGAAAAATTTAAGCCTAGTGCATCATGACTAATCAATAAATGCTTACCTGATATGACACAAAGTAGAACATAAACAGAAAGTAAATAAGGAACAATATCATAGTTTAACCATCTCTTTATTGATATAAGAAAGGTTAGGTCAGCAAGCCGCCTCATTAAAAACCCTCCAGTCCCCTTAGGTACCCTGGATAGGAAAAGAGTGCGTCTGAAACCTGCTGTCTGTTACATCGTGTAATTCAATTTGTAAACCTAGCCTATGCTAAGTATAGTAGGGACGTAGCTGAGCACGTTCCATGGTCTTTCCCGCTCTTGCATGGATGAAGTGGTACGTGCGGTATCATTAACCGTATCCGACTCTTCCCTTGCATCTATCAAGTAGTATGATCCATTGTGCAAATTCCGGCTGATGACGAAGGGACCTTCCCATGGTGGAGATAATTTGTGCTTTCCTTCTTTTGACTGCACGAGGCGTAATACCAGGTCTCCTTCCTAGAAGACCCGGGTTTTGACTCGCCGACTGTGATATCTCCTCAGATCCTGTTGATATATGGCTGATCTTTCCAAGGCTTGCTCCCTGTGTTCCTCTAACATGTCCACGACATCTTGCCGGGTCTTCTCATTCTCCAGCTCAACATAAGCCGCCACTCTGGGTGAATCATGAATGATGCCACTCGGCAACACCGTCTCTGCACCATAAACCATAAAAAACGGGGTCATCTGAGTAGATCTGTTAGGTGTAGTATTAATTCCCCAAACCACTGATGGTAACTCCTCAACCCATGCTCCAGCAGCTCTGAGGCACGGGACTCTCAGCCGTGGTTTCAACCCACGCAGTAACTCCTGGTTTGCCCTCTCCACCTGTCCATTAGCTTGTGGATGGGCCACCGAGACTACGTCAAGGCGGATGTCGTTGTTTCCACAGAATTTCTCCATCTCTCCTAAGGACATGTTGGTTCCATTGTCTGTTATTATGCTGTGGGGATATCCAAACCGATAGATAATCCTTTTCAGGAACTTGACTGCTGTGATTGCTTCGCAATTGGTGACCGGCATGACTTCAACCCACTTGGTAAACTTATCAACAACTACAAGAAGATGATTCTTTTTGCAAGGTGACATGTGAAAGGGGCCTACCATATCCATACCCCAAACTGCAAACGGCCAGGTCAACAGGATTGTTCGTAACTCCATAGTCGGCACATGGATTTGGCGAGCGTACCTTTGACATCCGTCACACCTTGCAACCAAGCGCTCCGCGTCTGCTAAGGCCGTGAGCCAGAAGAAACCGTGCCGGTATGCTTTAGCCACGAGGGACCTTGTGGAGGCGTGATGCCCACAATCACCTTCATGGATCTCCTTCAGAATCTGCGGCCTTCTTCTGGTGCTACACAGCGCAAAAAGACTCCTGCTGCGCTTCTTTTATACAACTCTCCATTGATGATAGAATTACCTTTTGCTCGTCTCAGGATTTGTCTGGCTAAAACTTCCTGCGGTGGTAACTCGCCCCGTGACAGGTAGGCCAGAAACGATTCTGTCCACTCGGGAACAGCACGTACCGTGGCCACGAGCTCCAAATCCGGGTCTTGGTTAGCCACCTCTTCTTCAGATTCGGTTTTGACAGATGGCCGCCATAAATCGTCCAGAAAAACATTAGGTGGAAGCGGTTCTCGGCGCGAGCCGGGTCTTGTGAGTGCATCTGCCGCCTCGTTCTTTCGCCTGTCAATATGTTCCACCTCATACCCGGAAAAAGACCCGGCCACCCTGTCTACCTCTCTGCGATATGCTGCCATTGCTGCGTCCTTTCTATCCCAGGTTCCTGAGACCTGCTGTACCACAAGATCCGAATCTCCATAGCATCGTATTCGCCTGATGTCCATCTCCTTTGCAACTCTTAACCCATGTAACAATGCCTCATACTCGGCTACATTGTTGGAGCAATCGAAGTGAATTTGCAACACATAACTCAATTTATCTCCTTTAGGCGATGTAAGTACCACACCAGCCCCTGATCCCTCGTACTGCTTAGAACCATCGAAGTGCATCACCCAAGACTCGGAACTTGGCATCATTGTGGGCATGCTTGTGTGAGTCCAATCATTGATAAAATCAGCTAAGGCCCAGGAATTGATTGCAGACCTGGGCTCGTAGTTGATGTGATAATCTCCCATCTCAATGGCCCACTTGGCTATTCTACCTGTCGCATCTGAATTTCTGATAATATCTGCCATTGGTATAGAGCTAACCACTGTTATGGGGTGTTCCTGAAAGTATGGTTTCAATTTCCGGCTGGCCATGAAGACCCCGAAAACTAACTTTTGCCAATGTGGGTAACGCTGCTTTGCTTCCGATAGGACTTCATTCACATAATAAACCGGCCTCTGTACCGGATGATCCTTCCCATCTTCCTTACGCTCAACTACAACCACGGCGCTGACCGCTCGGGGCCCAGCCGCTATGTATAACAACATGGGTTCTTTGGGACTCGGCGCTGCCAAAATCGGTGCCTCAGATAGCTGCTTTTTCAGAGCCTCAAACGCCTCGTCCGCCTCTTGGTCCCAAACAAATTTGTCGGTTTTCCTCAAGAGCCGGTATAGGGGTATTGCCTTTTCTCCTAGTCTGGATATAAACCGGCTTAACGCTGCTACACATCCTGTAAGCTTTTGAACGTGCTTCAGACCTTCCGGCTTTTTCAGACTTTGAATAGCTTTGATTTTGTCCGGATTGGCCTCAATCCCTCTCTCGGAAACAATGAAACCGAGTAATTTTCCTGCTGGGACTCCAAATACACACTTGGTGGGGTTAAGCTTCATCTTATATCTTCTCAAGTTCTTGAAGGTCTCCTTTAGATCATCTATGAAGGTTTCAGCTTTCCTTGTTTTAATCACCACATCGTCCACATAGGCGTGAACATTGCACCCAATTTGATCCTCAAAACACTTCTGGATGCACCGCTGATACGTTGCACCTGCATTTTTCAGCCCAAAGGTCATAGTTTTATAACAAAAAGCACCAAAGGGGGTTATAAACGAAGTTTTCTCCCAATCCTCCCTTTTGAGCTTGATCTGGTGATACCCGGAATAAGCATCCAGGATATACAATAGGTCACTTCCTGCCACTGCATCTATAATCTGATCTATTCTTGGAAGGGCAAACGGATCCTTTGGGCAATGCTTGTTGAGACTCGTGTAATCTATGCACATCCTCCACTCATTGTTCTTTTTCAGCACTAGAACCGGATTTGCCAGCCAATCCGGGTGAAAAACCTCCATGATAAAGCCGGCTGCAAGGAGCCAAGCAATCTCTGCTCCTATAGCTTTTCTTCTTTCCTCGTTCATCTTTCTCAAGCCCTGCTTCACAGGCCGAGATTTGGGATCAACATGCAAACCGTGCTCGGCTAACTCGGTCGGGATACCCGGCATATCGCTGGGCATCCAAGCAAAAACGTCCCGATTCTCACGAATGAACTCGATAAGTGATTCTTCCTGCTTGTTGTCTAGGTTAGAGCCGATGGCAAATTTTTTGGAGGGATCACCTTCGACAAAAGCCACCATCTTTGTGTCCTGGGCCGCCTTAAACTTTGCCCTCTCATCTTCCGCGTTCGGTCTTTTCAACGATGTTCTATCTTCCGGGTCTACCTGAGACCGATAATACTTGAGCTCTTCCTTCCTGCAAGCCTGTTCTGCCATTGCCGCGTCTTCTTCGTCACACTCTGCTGCCACAGCCCGGTTCCCGTGTATAGTAATGGTATGTTTGGGACCCGGGATTTTTAACTGCAGGTACATGTAACACGACCTGGCCATGAATTTTGCGTAAGCCGGCCTCCCGAACAGCGCGTGATAGGGGCTGCGCAATTTCACTACCTCAAATGTGAGCCATTCCACTCGGAAATTATCCTTGGATTCTCCAAAAGCAACCTCTAGTGTTATCTTTCCTTCAGGACACGCCGAGTGACCCGGCACAATTCCGTGAAAAACGGTGGAACTTTTCTGCAGCTGAGACTCCTTGAGCCCCATGGCGTAGGAAGGTTTCCCAGTATAAGATATTGATGCTACTTCCACCATCCATCAAAACCTTTTTCAGCTCGTAACCATTTACTTGCGGTGCAACCACCAAAGCTAACACACCCGGATGCTCTATTGTTTCCGGGTGCTCCCTTCTGCTTCATGTTACCTCTTGATCTGACCACCTCAAATATCTCGGAACGCCTAAGGAAACCGAGTTTATGACCCTTTTGAGTATCTTTCTGTCTTTGTTGGAAGTCCCTGTGGTATGAACATGGTACTGCCCTAGCTGCTTTGGGTTGGCTTGGAAACCTCCAGCACCTCCTTGATTGTTACCCGGATTACCACCTCCTGCGTTGCCAGCCGGGGGTGGGCCATTGCCCGGGTTTCCACACGGACCCGGCCCTGCTCCCCGGCACGCGCCTTGCATGGCCTTTTGTATTTCCTCGTTCTTCCATCTTTGCAAATCCACGCACTGCTCCAATGAATGATTAGCTGGCATGTCGTTCCTGCTGTGACGCGGACAGGGCATCCTGAAGGCCTCTATATGGTTAGCCGGCCTTGGTGGTCCTTGGTAATTTCCTCCATTGAAGTTTCCTCCGTTGAAATTTCCCTCTGCCCTGGGTCTTGCAAACCCAGCTTCTGTATTAGCAACAAACTCGGAGTTTCCTTCATATGGGCGCTTGTGCTGGTTGTTTCCGTTATTTCCTCCATTATTACCCGGTGCAGTCCCATTGCCGGGTCTTCCACTATTATTTGTGTTGGCTTTCGCTTTTTTGTCATCCACATCCTCTTTCGTGGTGTCTGTGGCGGCATGCTTGTTGCACGCGTCCATCAATTCTCCCATTGTAACCTCTGAAGCGTGCTGACTGGACTTCATGCGTGTCAGCTTTTGCACTAAGGGTATGTATTTGCATGTTTTCGCCATAGCTTGTAATGCATCCTTTGGCTGGATATCAGTGGACGAGTGAAGAATTTCCATAACCCGGCGCACCCAGCTACGCGCCGACTCTCCCTTCTTCTGAACACATCGCTCTAAATCATCGATCGTAAACAACTTCTTGCACGTCCCATGAAAGTGTTTGATGAAGGCAGTTTTCAGCTCGTCCCACGAATTGACGGATTTTTCAGGTAGGTTATTGAACCATAACTTTGCTACTCCCTCTGACATCATTAGGTACATAAACTTGGCTTGAAGATTCTCAGATGCGTTGCGAATCGACATAGCCATCTCATGGCTGCTCAACCAGGTTTCTGGATCCATGGTCGGCTCATAATTAACCACTTTACCCGGTTCCTTGAATTTATCCGGGTAAGGCTCAGCCCTGATGGCATCCGATAAACACTTAGGCCTGGCGAGGTTTGCCGGTACTGGCCTCACTCAGGAAATGTGTGATGCCGCAGCGGGTACGACGGGGGGTGCAACCGCTACCGGTCCCCGTACCGCAAACCCGGCTGCTGCTCGCCTGGCTCGAGAACTGTCCACAATGGCATGTGCTGCTGATACTGCAGGTGTTGCCGGTCTATGGGGAGGAGGCGGCATTTGTTGCTGCTCTGCCCTCCGCCTTGCCGAACTTGACTGAATATACCCGGTATTCCCGGGCTGCCGGCTGACATACGGTCTCCCGTGCAAACCACTTCTATGGTCCGGATAATTTGCTTGCTGGGCCACTGCGGTGCGCAACAGGTCTATCGCCCGCCGGGTCTCCACTGCGTGGGGTGACTCTCCTATGGGGATGCGGTCAAGTGCCAATGTTGTTGCATATATGTTGTCCATGGGGTTATTGAAGTGACCTGGTGGGGTATGAAATCGTGGTGGTGGTGGTGCTGTATTGCCAATAGCAACTCCTGTTTGCAATGTGGGTAACCCGGATTGCACGTTCGCCGGCTGTCCTCCCAGGGTTGCAGCTTGATGTCTGGTTTCCTGATTGACAACCGGAATCGGTTGATCTTGAGGGGTAATGAACAGTGTGGCTGGTTGCAGATTTCCACCTGTAGCCGGTAATCTCGTCTGGTGCCTCTGATTGTAGATCCTAGTCAACTGAACCTGAAGACGGTTTTCCAATTCTTCCATCTCGCGCTGGCGCGCGGCCATCCCTTGTTTCTCAGCTTCGACATCTCTCCTCTGCTGATCCAGTGCACGGCGGGCCACGTCCAGATCTCGGGCACGTGCCGCCGCGTTTTCTGGGGTTATCACCGTTGCTAGCACTGTGGGATCTAAGATCAAGTTGTTGTTGAACAGAGCCGGATTTCGCGGATTCGAAGGTCCCGCTCCTGGTGTTCTGTTCGCCATGAATCCAAACATGTTCCTCTGCCGCTCGCTTTCTCCGGTATGGCTGGTGACAGAGGCCGACTCTCCGTCGACCCGAGCTATAACCGGGTTTCCGTCAATCGGTGCCAGCTGTTGGGCCAGTGCTCGCGCCGCTCCAGCCGCGGCCGTCGTCACATCCCCCTGATTAAGATTGATTGCAGGGGCTGTGTAGACCGCGACCCGACGCGTGATGCCTGGTGATGATTCGTATTCCTCCTCGTCACAGCTATCTTCCTTGTACCGATCTTCCAGCAGGTGCAGGATAGACTCGGTATCCTCTTCTCTCGTGACCCGGCCGCACGGGGTCCATGCCGGCTCCTCCGGCTGTTCCCTCTTCGCGGTGGGCTCTTCTACCGGATCGGCTGTCCCGACCGACTCTTCTCCGTCCGATTGAACGCAGGTCGCTTCTCCTGACACAGAATCATATTCAATATCATGAGGAACAGAACCGGACGCATGTACCATACCGATGAAGACGTTGACTCGGCCGATCGTGACGACAGATCCGGTTTCCAGTAGATCCGACTCTGGTCCCCAACCAAGGTCGTCCACCATCTTCTCTCCTTCGGGGTTGGCGGTGATCTCGCCGATGACGAGGTTCTTCATGCTTTCCCGAGCTTCTCCCGTGATGTAAACACCCTTGGACGTAGGCCCCACGGTGGGCGCCAACTGTCGCGGGATAATCACGGCAGACGTTACCAGGGGTAACTTACTTTGGGGCAAATCGACTCTGGTGTTTGGGAGAGGGTTTAGCTCAGGGGAAATCATGTTATCAATCGATCTGGTAGCTCTAGCAATAATGTCGCCGAGTCTCCGATCTAGGGTTTATTACTATCAGCTCTCGTATTACAAGGTACTCGAATATCTGGTGAAGCTCTGTGTGTCTAACCCTAGGAGCCGGTTTATATGTTACCCGGCTCCCTGGCTTCCTATACAAGATACACCCAGAATCCTACCCGGAAACCGCACACAACCCTAAGTTTCCTAATCTTAACCCCTAAGGTACGAGTTACATGGCCCACGTTCCTTCTTGGGCCTTCCAGAAACTCCTCCTCCTTGAGCCGGGTCTTGTGCGACTCCCTTTGGGCCGGGTTTCACCTTGGTATGAGCCTACCGGGTTATCATCCCCTCATCAGATCCTGTTCTGGACGTTGCATCCTTGTTGTCCGGGATTTTCTTGTCCTTTTTGGGATCTCCCTTCTTTGCCTTGGAATCGCCTGAATCTCTAGGTTCACCAGTTTCAGGTGCTCCAGCGGCACAAGTGGCAGTTTTACATAAGGCTGAATCATCGTGTAACTTCCCTGAACGTGCTTGTCCTCGTTGTTGCTGTTGTAATGCTTTTCCTAAGAAAGTATACACTCCTTGTAGTTTTTCGTCATTGGAGTACATATCGTCATTAAGGATGGCGAACGCGGTTTCCGTTTTTTCGGCTGCAGATTTGTATATGCGTTCAACCTTAGCATTAGTGTTGTTAACATGCCTTTGCCAAGAAGGGTTTTCAAACTTCTTTCTTGCTGGCAGTTCATCCGGCTTTGAAATTCCGGGTAACCATGTATGTTTAATTCCAGATATATTCCTTCTTTGGTACTCCTCTATTTCTTCCTGCTGCATTTTGATGTCAGCCTGGCTTTTGAGGAGGTTTTCCCGAGTTCGGAATAGTTGTCGCTGTTGCCGCATTATAGCTTGTCTCCTGGCTTCCAACACTTTTGGGAGCTCATTTCGTTCCACCGAGGTTTGAATCAGATAAATCTCCTCATGTTCCGACATTTGGGGAACATGTATTTCATCCTTTTTCTTCTCCGCGGGTTTGACTCCACTGTTTCCTCCTACTTCCAGGTTTTGGTTGGCAATGTCTGCCAAATTTTCCATCTTTTTCTTCTAGACTTTAGATTGGAGTTTTTTGGCAGACTTTTTTTTCTTCTTGGAAGATGGAGGATTTTTGCTAGGTTCCTCTTCCGTCAATTTTTTGACGTTGGGGTAAGTCAGACTAGCTTCGCCTTTCTCTTCCTCTTCAGCTGGCGGAGGTGTTTTGGGATCTTCATCTTCCTCAGCGTCTGAATTTCCAGTCGGTTTCGCCACGAGTACTTCGTGGAAACTCCCTTTCATATATTTGACCTTTCTTTCGAAAGTGTCTTCATATTCATCTTCGAAATCTGACTCTGCAGATCCGGTTTCCGAGTCCAGCTTTGCCTCTATGGCTGCTAGCACAGATTCAGCTTCCGGGTTTGATGATTGATCGATGAATCTTGGATCTTCCACTTTTTCTGTGGGATCATGATTTTCTGCCTTTACCACGGGATTTCCGTCTTCCGTGTTTTCAGCAATCTCAGACTACACCATACCAATGAAGTGGGATCTGGTTGCAGGTGTCTCCGGAGAGGCAGCAAATCCAGACGTGTTTTGGCGAGATGCAACTATGGAAGCTTGATCTGCTTCTATGTATGAATAGGTCAAATCTGCGCAGAATCCGGCATTGAAGCCTTCATCCATTGGGCATAGGGCGGGTGGGATAAAATTACTTCCACCATGGAATTACATAGCTTCTGTTGTCAAACCGATAAAAACATTAGCAGATCCAATCGGTAAAACGCGGGCACTTACCAGATGATTCCATGCCGGCATATAGGATCTGTTGTCGAGGAAGCGTCCGACGTTCTCGTCGAATTCCAGGCTTCCGACAATGCTTGTGTTGCCGATTCCAGCGACTATTCCCGCTCGGAACGTAACTCCCGACGCCGCTGGCTCCACGGTGGGCGCCAACTATCGAGACATCGTAGTAAGGTTCATGCACGGGGGTGCCATAAGCCTACTGGTAGAACCGCGGGGGGACGTGGAAGAACTGTAAACGAGAACACCGAGTTTACCCAGGTTCGGTACGATGCAACTAGGCGGCGTTCCTACTCCTACAATCTCACTAAATCAGGGATGAAGTATGAAAGTACATTTGTGAGTATGGTTTCGCTAACTCGGTGAGGATGAACTTCTCAGCGAGTTGGCTTCTAGATAATTGTTTGTTCTTCTCTTGCACCCGTCTGGCTTTATATAGATAGTTGGATTAGGGCTTACAGAAAGGAAACCTAGAAGACTACGGAAAGTATCTAACTTGGAAAGTAAGGAATCCGTCTTCTCTTCCAAGCCGCACCACGTTGGGTCGTGGTCCGGGTTCTTCTAGAATCCGACTTCCTGCACGTAAACTTACTGGGCCGCCCAATGGACCATGCTCCATTGCATGCGGGCCACCCTGGTAATCCGGCCTTCGGCCAATGCTGGATATACCCCTATTTGGCATATATCCGACATATACATTGATAGTTGCTTACTCCCTTTCATATGTTTGTTTTGTTTCTAGCATGTGTTTGTATATGTTGTGCTTACTACTTACCCATCTTGAGTAATCTAGTATGCGTTTGTTGGTTTGCACTCCATGTACTTGTCAGTTTTGTGTTGAGCCTTCATTGCAAACTTTTGTTTATTTTATTTGGCTTTTTGGGAGATTAATGGATTATCCCATTTTGGGAGAGTAATATGCTCTTGGCACTTTACTATCCTAAAATGTGTGTACATGAGGAATACCACTTAGTGTTGATATATCAATAGTACCTAGTCTCTATGTGGTATGACATTCCCATGAGAATTTCAAACTCTAATCATTCTCATGAGAATTTCAAACTCTAATGTCCATTAACTTTCCCTAGTTGGATTTTTATTTGCTGATACGTCCAAAACGTATCTCCTTTTCTGAACACTTTTCTTATTGTTTTTCTCTAAACTTGTGAGTTTTGGATACAACTAACACGGACTAACGCTATTTTTAGCAGAATTACCTTGGTGTCTCGTTTTTGTGCAGAAAAAATCAACTTTCAGGAAAATGCCCAGAAAAGATCCGAAGACCTTAAAACACCCGAAGACCCCCGGAGCCAGAAGGAGCCTCGGAGAGGGGCCAAGAGGGGGCCACACCACCCTTGGGCGCGCCCCTGGCCGCGCCGCCTGGTGGTGTGGGGCTCCCCTTACGACTACATATCCCCCATAGACCTAAAACGTGAGGGGTTCGTCATATTCCACAGAAACACAATAGAGCGCCGCCGCCACCTCGAAACTCAATTAGGGGATCAGAAGTTCCTATTCTGGCGCCCTGCCGGGACCAAGATTCGGAGGAGATCATCGCCATCAACACCGCCACCTCTTCTCCATCAACCATCCATGATTCTCCCGTCCATGTGTGAGTAAACACCGTTGTAGGCTGAGAGGGATGGAAGGGATTGGATGAGATCGGTCATGTAATAACGCCAGATTGTTAGGGCATAGTGCCTAGTATCCATTGTTAGTGGTGTCTACCGTTGTTGCAACTTCTTATGCTTAATGCTTGTCACTAGGGCCTGAGTTCCATGATCTCAGATCTGAACATGTTATTGTTTCATGAGTATAATTATGTTTCTTGATCATATCTGCAAGTTGTTTACACATGTCATTGTCCGGAACCCGAGGCCCCAAAGTGACATAAATTGGGACAACCGGAGGGGATGGCTATGATGTGAGGATCACGTGTTCACGGAATGTTAATGCTTTGCTCCGGTGCTTTATTAAAAGGAGCACCTTAATTACCAGTAGTTTCCCTAGAGGCCCCGCTTCCATGGGATGGTAGGACAAAAGATGTTGTGCAAGTTTCTCATTACGAGCACGTATGACTATATTGGAACACATACCTATGGTTTGCCTAGAAGTTGGATGCTTTATTATTATTATTATCTGCAATTCCCATGTTTAGATTATTACATGACCGACGTTATCCATGCAACGCCCGTTCACCCATTCCCTCTATCCTACGGTACTCACATTCTGTTGTTTTCCGCGATTGCTACTGTTGTTACTATTTTATTCCTGCTGTTATTTTACTACTACTGCTGCTATAAAATTGTTACCACTGATAAATTGTTACGAGCAAGTCTACTTTCAGGTGCAGCTGAATTGACAACTCAGTTGTTCAGGCATATAAATATTCTTTGGCTCCCCTTGTGTCGAATCAATAAATTTGGGTTTTACTTCCCTCGAAGACTGTTGCGATCCCCTATACTTGTGGGTCATCAAGACTATTTTCTGTCGCTGTTGCCGGGGAGCATAGCTTTATTTATTTGCTCACTTGAACATGATATTGTCTGCTGCAATCCTTTCATCATGGGCAAGACTCGTGATGGAAAAGTTCCTATATTACCATCCACTACAAGGAGAGGTACAACTTTGAACACCTCCGTTGCTCTTGATTCACCGTCTGTTATGAGTAAGCTTCTTACTCCACTATGCTACATGTACTGTTACTTCTGCTGAGTCTAAAAATGCTTCTGATACTTTTGATGATGCTTCTACTATGCTTGATGATACTGGTTCTCTAGGTCCTTTCCTAGATGCTACTATTGCTAAATCCAAACAAATTGAAAATGCTGAAATTTCGGTTGAAAATGCTAGTGCACCTGTTAATTCACCTGAGTTTATTGATGATCTTGATGAAAGATATATTGAACTTAATGATGACTTTATTGAAGAAGCTCGGGCTACTACTGGTGCAAGTGCTCTTAAGAGTCTTCTTGCAAGACATGCTGTGAAATATAAATCTTCTCTTGATGCTAAGTTTGCCACATCTCCCATACACATTAGAGACAAGGATTATGATTTCTCTCTAGAATTATCTTACATATCTATTGTTGAGACGGAACCTTTTTGTGGAACTGAAAGTAAAAGTGCTATGGAACACATGAATGAGCTTTCATATTTAAGTAGTCTATTTTATGATGATACTAAATTGCGTACTTATTTTGTTACCAAGATCTTCCCTTTCTCATTGCAAGATGAAGCTAAAACTTGGTTTAACAATCTGTCACCTGGATCTATTACTAATCCTATGGATTTGGTTAATGCTTTCTTTCAAAAAAATATTCCTGCTAGTGCCCAACATGCTGCTGTGCAAGACATCTTTAACTTTGAGCAAATTGAAGGAGAGAAATTGCCTGAATCTTGGACAAGGTTTTGTTCTTTAATAAGAGCTAGCCCTGGCTATCCTTTACCTAAAAATGAGCTCATAGATATATTTTATAATGGACTAACTGCTGAATCTAGGACGTACCTGGATAGTTGTGTTGGTTGTGTTTTCACGAAAAGAACTCGAGAAGAAGCTGAGGAATTAATGGCTAAAATAGCCAAAAATAATGATGATTGGAATATACCTAAGCCTACACCTCCACCAGATCCAACACCAATACCAACACCCAATAAGAGAGGGATTATTGAATTAAATGATGAAGTGATGAAGAAAGCCAAGAAATCTCTTAAAGAGAGGGGTATTAAATCTGAAGATGTGAAGAATTTACCTCCTATAGAAGAATTATGTAAGCCTATTCCTCATCCATAAAAGGTTGAGGTACACTCTCTCCAATACTTTGATAATAGAGATATTACCTATTCTAAACCACCTGGTCAATGCTTAGATGAATTTGATAATTATGTTATTAAGCAAGACAACTTTAATATGAGAGTGCAAATCACCTTATGGAAAACTCTAGAGCTATTGATAATTTGCATGGTATTACTGAGAGAACCTCTAATGATGTTAAAATTCTTGTTAAACATTTTCATATGGTTCAAACTCAAATTGATCAACTTACTAAACCGCAAAAATACATGCTAGCTAATGCTTCTAGAGATAAACATGTTTGTGAAATAATTACTAGAAGTGGTGTTTCTACTCAGGACCCCTTGTATCCTGAAGGACATCCTAAAAGAATTGAACAAGATTCTCAGCAACCTAAAAGTAATAGTTCTCCTTCTAAGAAAAAGAAGAAGAGACATAAAAATGTTGTACAATCTCCTGAACCTGCTAAAGATCCTAATAGTATATCTATTTCTGATGCTGAAACTAAAAGTGGTAATGATAAAAGTGATGCTTCTAATAAAGAAGAAACTGTAGTTGAACCTGAAAAGCAAACTAAAACTGCAAAGTATCCTAATAGTATATCTATTTCTGATGCTGAAACTAAAAGTGGTAATGATAAAAGTGATGCTTCTAATAAAGAAGAAACTGTAGTTGAACCTGAAAAGCAAACTAAAACTGCAAAGTATACTAAGGAAGATTTCATTGATAATAAACATGGTGATGAAAGAGAGCCTTGGGCACAAAAAGCAATGCCTTTTCCTAATAAGAAACACAAACCAAAGGAGGAAGAACATTATAACAAGTTTTGTGAGTGGATGAAACCTCTGTTTTTGCAAATCCCTTTGACTTATGCTATTAAACTGCCTCCTTATTCTCTATATATGAAATATATTGTCTCTAACAAAAGGAAGATTCCTAATGAGGAAATTGCCACTATGCTTGCTAATTACTCTTTCAATGGAAAGGTTCCAAAGAAGCTTAGAGATCCTGGTATTCCTACTATCCCTTGTTCTATTAAAAATAATTATGTAAGAATTTCTTTATGTGACTTGGGAGCTGGAGTTAGTGTTATGACTTTCTCTCTTTGTAATAAACTCTCTCTTGAAAATTTGATACACACTGATATATCTTTGCAAAATGGCTGATAAATCTACTGCTATTCCTGTTGGTATATGTGAGAATTTTCATGTTCAAGTTGCTACTAGTTGTTTGATATTAACTGACTTTGTTGTGTTGGAAATGCATGAAGATGACAATATGTCTATTATTCTTGGGAGATCTTTTCTTAACACTGCAGGGGCTGTTATTGATTGCAATCAAGGAAAAGTAACTTTTAATGTTAATGATAAAGAGCATATTGTTTATTTTCCCAAGAAGATTGATAGAAGATATGGTTTAAATTCAATTGAAAATATTGAGACCATCAAGATTGGAGAATTTTATTGTCCCATTCCAATCCCACCAAAATAATATGAAATTATTATTATTGGGACTATGTCTATCAAGGTTGACGTAACATAATTATTTAGTGATTAGCAAAGTTTCGCTTCATATAAAAATTGTTCCGGTAACAAGACTTGATCACCCTTGTTAACAAAATGATTTTGAATGAAGAGGACAATGTTTTCACTATGTTTTCACCATGTTTACTTCTGTTATCACCATGCTACCTTAGTATAATCATATTTTGCACCATCCATAGTCATGTTTTCCCCATGTTTTCACCCTGATTACTATGGTTATGCATGTTTTCACCACCCATAATTTTGTTTTCACCACTTCCACCTTTGTTTTCTTTGGTTATTTTTCCATTGGAGTGTCATAGAACCTTTGTAGTTCTAATTTTGGTTTTGTTTTCCACCTTTCCACATTTGTTTTTCTGGGTTTTTATTAATTATTAAATTCTGGAAATACCTCAAAAATAAAGTTTCTCGAAAAATTCCAGAAAAATCATAATAAATTTTTACGTACAAAAAGAGGCATAGAGCCACATGGAAGACCCGAGGGGGACCCACCAGTCAGGCACACCATAGGGGGCGCGGCCTGCCCCTGGTGGCGCCAGCACATGGTGTGGGGCCCTCTGGCCCTCCACTAACTCTCTCCCCTGCCAAAGATTCCTCTCTCACCCCACAAACTCAAAACATTTCCTGGAACCCGAGTTCTTGCCGTTCTTCCTCGAGATTTGTCGATCTCTTTGCTCAGCCCACCATTTATGCTGAAATTTGGTGTATTTGCTCTTCGGTATGTGACTCCTCCGATTATCCAAGTAGAATTTTATTTGGTGGAGTATTTCTGGAGTATTTTGGTACTGTAGGTGACAGCCTATGTGAGTTTGCATGCTCGATTTGAGTAGAAATAATATAGTTTTGATGCATGTTTACCTCTCCTATAAGCCTCTATGGTAGTTTCCACCTTGTAGTTGCTTGAAATCAATTTTTGTGACGATTGTTAAAAAAATCCAGAGATGGAGCACAATGTGCATCAACTAAACCAGCATGAGTTGGAGTTGCATGAGGTCATGCATGTGCACCGTGAAGAAAGAGTGTTTCCATCGATTTATCCATGCCAGGAATTCATGCGGATTACGGGAATTCTTCATGATTTCTATACTTTTGTGCATAATGCAGGATTGGACTGCTTCATTGAGGATGAACCTATCCAACATGTTAAATTAACTATGTCTGTGGTGCATGAATTTCGCTTTAGATGGTCTCCAACTAACCCTATGGTCCATTACAAAATCTATAATAAACTGTAGATTTGCCTTTCAGTGATTTTTGTGCAGCTATCAAGGTACCAGAGTGGGGTTCATGTGAGAACATAAGAGGGAAACCTAAAACACTGCTGGATTTATATGAGGAGATTTGCCAAGGCAGAAGCTTCACGGGGGAGAGTGGTAAAATACGAGAAATTCAACTCCCTAGCATTCGATATTTTGCTTATTTTATTTCTTAATGTGTGTTAGCTAGAAAAACTGCCAGCAAGCTATCTATTTATGATTTGGCTTTTATCTCAGCTGCCTTATGACGTGATAGGTCTTATAACTTTGGTTCTTTAATTTTTTATGTATCTCACTTAACCGTGAGAAGGGCGGAATTTGTGGAGGTCTTATTGCCTCACACTTGCTAGCTTTGCATGTGTGGAGCCACACCCTCTAGACCTGCAGCTCCGTTTAGAGAGGCTGGACCTTGTTTCCATGATTCAACATAAGTTTCTTTCTACCCATGCTCACCTGAATAATTTATCTTATGGAATAACTTTCTCCAAACATTTCCGGTGGAGAGTGACTAAAATTGATAGAGTAGTACTTTTGCCTGCACCTCTTTTGTTTAATCTTAATGACATGCAAGGATGGATGCTTTCTGAGAGTGAGATGGACACATACATTGAGCACCACCCCCAGCATGGGGAGGATGCTAGAGGGGGGATGATAGCGATTTTGTCCAGCCCTCCGACACTGCGGGGATCTCGTACCAGCACTCTGGATATGACTATGCGCCCCTGCTTCATCTTCTTCTTGGGCGCCTATGTACGACCATGCGAGGGACGACCCACCATAGTGGGGATACTTCCCGCGCCGTGATTGATCTCCACTTAGGCCAAAAGACTAAGCTTGGGGGAGGTATACCGACATCACACTCATCTTTATATCATGTTTTCTGTCGGTTCTTCGTATATCCATGTTTTTTGTTTCTTTCGTTTGTTTTCGTTTTCTTCCGCTTCTTTCGTTTCTCTTTGTTTTTGTTGCTTTATTCTTGCTTTCCAAAACACAAAAATACTAATATTTTTGTTGTTTCTCTTTATTTTCTTCTTTAGTTTATTTTGTTGGTTTGCTTTCTTTTCTTGTTTCAGTTTAATATTCAAAAATCCAAAAATATTTTTCTTTATTTGTTTGTTTCCTTCTGTTCTTGTTTTAATTCGAAAACCCAAAAATATTTGTTGTTCTTCTTTGGTTTTGTAAAGTTTGTTGCAGAGTTCATCGGTCTTCTGTGTCTCCGTTGGATCTTGGTTATCATTTTATATTATTCAATCCACGAGTCAAGAGCAATAATGGCGATTTACGACAATTCAAGTTGTGGTGAGAGGTTTGTATGAACTATATTTGTTTTATTTTTGTACATATACTCATCCATGTGAACATGCTTAGTTCGTTCGTGTAAGGTGTATGTTATTTAATTGATGCTTATTAGTTCGTGCTCTCACGTGTTTAGTTCCAACTTATTAATATAAGATAGCATGTTGTATGAATGTTTGCTTGCATTGTTTTATTCATAGAAGTGTATGACATTGTGGTATCTCCCTCTGATTGTTTCGCTTGAATCGACTTGGCACATGCTCACGCATGCTTTTGACTGAAAATAAAAAGTCAACAAAGCCTCGATGATTTATTTTGCCTCAGAGTATTTGTATCATCTTTATGCCCCTGTTAATTTTTATTGTCGCAAGCATGATTATGCCAGTTGTTGCTCTCTTGATTGTCGCTCTATGTCTCTTGCTAGCCTTCACTTGTACTGAGTATGAGCTCTACTCGGGCATCCAACTCCAAAAAATACCAAAGTTTGCCAAATTTGTCCACCATACCTACCTATACATGTGGTATTTAACCGCCACTCCAAGTAAATTTCTCGTGTGCTACCTTTAAAACCTTCAAAAAATTATTCTTGTTTTGTGCCCCTATTTTTGCTCATGAGGACGTACATAGAGAATCTTTATCTCACTTGTTGATTGGATTTCACACCCTAGACTAGTGGCTTCATCCGCTTATCCAAATTATAGAAGAGCCGACAGGGGGTGCCCAGCCCCAAAGTAATACAACAAATTCTCTTCACTATTTTTTCCCCTGATTTATCAATCAAAGCATAATTGTGTAAACAAAAGATAAAGAGGGATGACCTTCTACCCAGATGCGTCCTTCTATGGGAGCCGCTCTTGTGAAGTCTAGTTGGCTTGTGACGTACTGTATTATTTATTTACCATTCGTTGACATAAGCATACGCCTTTCTTAAAAATATTTTCAATACCTCTGTTTAATAAAATAAAAAGCTCTAGCAAACGAGTTAATCCCTGCTTCCCTCTGCAAAGGGCCTTTCTTTTATTTTTTATGTTGAGTCTTCACCTTCTCACTTTATGCACCTTCTTGAGAGCATGGATGTCATTCTTAGTGTAATGTGCTTGTCCCAAAACACGGTTGATTGTGGTATAACTTTGATACTTGTATCTTTGATATCTTTCACTCTAGTCTTCATTTGAACTCCAGAGGTGCCCTAGCATTTATGTGTTGCTCCATTATTAAGGGCAAGCGAGTACACTTTATCATACCCTATTATGAGCATTGCAATCCCGCAAATTGATATACTTCATGTTGTCTATTATTAGTTTGTTGGCATATCTTCATGGTTTGCATAACTGCTAGGTGACTTTTATCTTGCATACATCTTATTATGAATTTCCTCAGCACTTGATCATATAGTGAGTATATTTACATCATATGAAACAAATGTGTTCGTAAAAGTCTTTTATCATACTCAGTTGTCACTAAATTTCTTGAGGGGGAGTTGATACGTCCAAAACGTATCTCCTTTTCCAAACAATTTTCTTATTGTTTTCCTCTAAACTTGTGAGTTTTGGATACCACTAACATGGACTAACGCAGTTTTCAGCAGAATTATCTTGGTGTCTCGTTTTTGTGCAGAAAAATCAACTTTCGGGAAAATGCCCAGAAAAGATCCTGAAGACCTTAAAACACCCGTAGATCCCCGGAGCCAGAAGGAGCCTCGGAGAGGGGCCAGGAGGGGGCCACCCCACCCCTGGGAGCCCCCAATGGCCGCGCCGCCTGGTGGTGTCGGGCCCCTAGGCACCCCCTCGGGCTCCCCTTTTGACTACATATCCCCCATAGACCTAAATCGCGAGGGGGTTCGTCATATTCCACAAAAACACAACATAGCACCGCCGCCACATCGAAACTCAATTCGGGGATCAGAAGTTCATGTTCTGGCGCCCTGCCGGGACGGGGATTCAGAGGAGATCATCGCCATCGACACCGCCACCTCTTCTCCATCAACCATTCATGATTCCCCCATCCACGTGTGAGTAAACATCACTGTAGGATGAGAGGGATGGAAGGGATTGGATGAGATCGATCATGTAATAATGCCAGATTGTTAGGGCATAGTGCCTAGTATCCATTATTAGTGTTTTCTACCATTGTTGCAACTTGTTATGCTTAATGCTTGTCACTAGGGCCCCGAGTGCCATGATCTCATATCTGAACATATTATTGTTTCATGAGTATAATTATGTTTCTTGATCATATATGCAAGTTGTTTACACATGTCATTGTCCAGAACCCGAGGCCCCAAAGTGACAGAAATTGGGAAAGCCGGAGGAGATGGTTGTGATGTGAGGATCACGTATGTTCACGGAGTGTTAATGCTTTGCTCAAGTGCTTTATTAAAAGGACCACCTTAATGACCAGTAGTTTCCCTAGAGGCCCCGTTGTCACGGGATGGTAGGACAAAAGATGTTGTGCAAGTTTCTAATTGCAAGCACGTATGACTATATTGGAACACATGCCTATGGTTTGCACTACTGTTACTATTTTATTCATGTTGTTATTTTACTACTACTACTGCTATAAAACTGTTACCACTGATAAATTGTTGCGAGCAAGTCTACTTTTAGGTGCAACTGAATTGACAA